>VXBS01005601.1:1658585-1820073 GCA_013400255.1 Sitta europaea
AAAACTCATGCATTTCTATTTTTTAAACAGCTCTGTGTTTGTATGTAATGTTTAAAATAGGAATTTGATGAAATCACAGCCTGGCCATTGTTAATCCATGTATTCTGAAAACTGTAATAAAGATATACATACCATGATTCTGGCAGATGCACCAATGTTTTACTTGATTATCATGATTATTTCCTATTGAGTACCATCACCTCAAAGCCTGGGTTTGCTGTATAAAATTGTCATGCTGAAATTACATTCCATTTTAGCTTACTGTCGTTTTATGGATTCCTGTCTTTTTTTTTTCTCCGAGGTGTCAATTCTATTTGACTTGAATTTGGGGAACAAGGTGCCTTTTCCTTTGAAGGAGGACTTTAAAAACCAAGTCATCTCAAAAAGTATATGATTAAAACCCCCGACATTAAATCATGGTGATACCATTTAATTTTTACAAAAAGTAACAATAAAAGGGAATCATTGAACAAATCCCTTGGGTCCATATTTATTTAAAGATTTCAGTACAGAATTTTTAAGCAGACATATAGTCAGGCAGCTATTGCTGATGTTTTCCAAATTATTTAATTAATTCCCAAAATGGTTTTGTCAGAACAGAAACTTGACAGACTCTTCCCTTCAAAACTGTTACTGATGTCACCAGAGCAGAGTGAGCTGCTCAAAAATATAGAGGTAGCACTGAATTTTACTCAAAATTCTAATTGAATATGAGCAGCCATGCTGATACAACTGTCCTTAAGTGAAATATATATAAATATATATATATATGTATATATAAAATTCCCCCAAACCTTCTGCAAGTGCCCACATAAATTTTATATAAGCTTTGATTCCTGAAGCATTAATAATTGTGGGGGGGTTTAAAATAATGCTAATACCAATTATCTGGGTTTATTAAAATTGTCCCTGCTTTCTTTAGCACCTTGCATGCTGATGGAGTATTTGTTGGTTCCTGACACCCTTTTCATCTCACAGTGACCTAGAGGCAGCTGATTCCCTGCCTTTAAATACTCACAATGTGAAATTTAAAAGGACACTTAATTGTGGTATGGGGTGGTTAACAATTATTCCATAAATTCTTTTTCACAAAACCGGGCATGCATTCTGTTAGGGAGCAAACATCTGCAGGCACCTCCGAGCTGCCGTGAATTTAAGCAGCACAATGGGCGGTGGATTTTGAATGGTCCCCGTTACGTTTGCCCGGCAGGCAGCGAGTCATCTGCAGCCATTCACCAGAGCATCCCTGAATTATTGCTGGGGTGCAGCATCCTCCTCAGCCGGGGGTTTAAAGCAGCCCCGGCAGAAAAGAGCTCTGCAGTTGGGGAGACTGGGAGACAGCGTCTGACTGTGGATGGTGAAGGATCAACAAAAGGAGGAGCGGGCTGGTGATAATCAGCTGTCAGTCTGAGCTCTCCATCACGGCAGAAATATCCCAGGGAACGTGGTGATTTACACATTAGGAGATGTTGGAAAGCAGCGTCTGGAATAACGTATAATGCCAGAAAGGACGGGGAGAAATAATGAGGGAGAACGAAAAACGGTGTCATAAAGCAATTTATGGGAGCTGGAGTTGCACAGAGGGATGAGAACAGAAATGCCCCGGAGAGAGAGAGGGGGCAGTGCTGGCTGGGAGGGCAGGGGGCTCNATTTAAAAATATATATAAAAATAACTCAAAGCATGGCACTTTGCAAACTGGAACCAGTCAGGTTTGGTGGCCACCCTTGGCACTGCCCTGACAAAACCCAGTGCAAAGTTTCCCTGCAATATTCAGACCAAAGCACCCGAGTAAAGTGGAGTGTTCTCTTCAGAGATCACCCAGGAGCTGCCACCAGCTCAGAAAACAAGGGTCTCTAAGGCAATGCTTTACAAGGGATAAAGCTGAAGTTAATTTAAAGGATGTTTCCTAACTGTAAGGTGGAATTAGACAGCTAATTTTAAAAAATCTGGAATCAGAAGAAACTGCTTTGCCCCTGCAATAGCTCTGTATTTATTGCAGACTTTCTCAGCTGCTGAGGTGAGGGGGCTTAGTGCTCTTCTCACGTGGAGTTCTTCCAGAGTGTGATAGACATAAACTGGAGGAGACACAACTTAGAAGAGGGGACGAGAACTGTGCTAAATAATTCAGCAGAAACGATTTCAGGTGCTTCTGGGGGCTTTTTGCATCTGCCCTTGTATTTTCTTCCTAAATCATTTCATTTTGGTAATCTGACTTTTACAGCAGCAGCCATTTAAAGGAGCACTAAATCACAGGCAGTATAATCCCTTTCACACAAAGGAACAATTTAAAAAGGACAAACTTCATTTTTCTGGGTTTCAGTGAACTCCATCAGGGGAGTGTTGTCTTTTGCCCTTCATTTGTGTTTGCCTTGAGCTCACCATGTGTTTTGCCCTGTAAAATCTGAGTATTCCTGATTCCTGGATTTGGCAAAGGACTGACACAGCAGATAAAAGGTCTCTTGATCTGTTGCCCTGTGTGGCCCAACAAGTGCTGCAGACTTGCAGCTCCCTATCTGTGAGCCACACAGGCTCCAGTCTGAGAGTCAAGCTCAGCTGACTGGGAGGCAAAATTTAAAACACCAAATCCACCTGGAGGGCGACAAAAATGCATCTTTGAACACCAGCTCTGATGTCTTGGTCTGGTTGGACTGTCAGAAACTGTTGGCCTTGCAATAAAGCCCATTAATGCACATTACTAAAATATCTGATAGAAAAGTTACACCAGGTTTAATTTTCCATATTGCAAACTGCTAGGATTTTTCCCTAGCCAGGTTTTTGGTGTTGCTGCCCAATTTCCCCATTGCTGGCTGTCAGTCTGAGCCAGGCTGATGAGCACTTGCAGTGAGGAGAGGTGCATTGATCAGGGGAGGTGGGAACCGAAGGAGATGAGCAGGGGAAGCCTTTAACATCAATTCTTCTGTAAAGCAAAACTGTATTTTTACATGTAGCTCCTTGTATAATCAAGGAATCAAATTATATAAAACAGATCTTTGATCATGAAGATGTTTTCCATGCAAAGTATGCTGCTTTTCCTACATTAATATCCTGTTTCCTCCTAATGAGGGCAGAGCCTGCAATTTTTGTTACAATCCAGTACCAACACAGTCATCATTTTCCTTCATTTTGATTTTCATCAGATTTCTTTCATGGGGGATCAGCTGCAGGTGCCTGAGTCTAGAAAGGAGCAGGTGTGAAAGATCAGGTACAATCTGATGGTTGATTTAAACCAAAAGGTTTCTGCAGAACCTTGGGTTTTTTCACCTCTGAAGCCAATTTTCCTTCCCCTGTGTTTTGTCCAGCGCTCTTTTGGTTGGTTTGTGTCTCTCCACACCATTCCAGGGGCTGCCTTTGCAGAGCAGTGAAGTTCTCAGTGAACAGCTGCATTTTCCAACTGGAGAAGCAAGGGATGTCCAGCAGGATGGGTGGGGGGATTTTCTAAAGACCCAGAATTCAGCCAACTGAAGCAGAGAGGATGCTCCCAGTTTTCGTGGCTCCCCTCCTGCAGGCAGGGTTCACCCTGTTAAAACATCCTTCCCTTATCTCTGCTCCTTGGAAAATGGCTTTTAGCTGGGCTCCCCCCTGAGCAAGGCTCCTATAGCTGCATTCTCCTCCATGCACCTCCCTGGGCTGCTTTTTCCCTTTCTCTTTCCTTTCTCCTTCCTTTCTCCTTCCTTTCTCCTTCCTTTCTCCTTCCTTTCTCCTTCCTTTCTCCTTCCTTTCTCCTTCCTTTCTCTTTCCTTTCNGGGAGAACGAAAAACGGTGTCATAAAGCAATTTATGGGAGCTGGAGTTGCACAGAGGGATGAGAACAGAAATGCCCCGGAGAGAGAGAGGGGGCAGTGCTGGCTGGGAGGGCAGGGGGCTCAGAGCACTGCTGGGGTTCCTCATCCAGCACAGGGAGCTCTCCCCAGCAGGGCAGAACCTCTGTGCAGGAGGGTCACCCTGGGCTCCAGCCACCCCTCAGCCTGACTTAAAAAATATATATNTTTTTCTGTTCCCCACTCTCCAGGATCATTTTGAGAGTGTGGGGAGGAGCAGTGTTCTGGACACCTTTTGGGGAGGCAGCACTGGCCAGGGCAGACTGACAGAAGTGCCATTGGTTTATTGATGGAGCACTCCAGGAAAGGGAATGCTGAGTCCTGAGGGTGAGGATTTTTCCTGTTGCAGGTCCGTGTGTGTGCAGGGAGGAGGGGCTGGGTGCTGCCCTGCCAGTGAGCAGTGGCAGGGACTGCACCACCCTGAGAGGAGCAGGGCTTGTGCTGCTCAGACATGGGAATGCATCAATGTGTGACCTGTGATGGGAATTGTCCTTTTGGCCCCAATCCATCTGAGCAGTGGGGGAATTAAACTCCAGTCTGGTGTCTCTTGGGTTTCTGTCCCCCAGAGGAGGCAGCCCCTGCCTGGCTGAATGTCCCCCCCTGAAAAGCTGCTGAGAAATGAAGAACTGGCTCAATCTGCAGGGGGCAGAGTCCAAGATCCCCAAATCCATCTCTGGGCTCAGCCCAAAGCTGGACCCAGCCCCACAAACACCCAGCACTGATTAAAACCCTTCCCACAGCGCTGCTAGCTGCTTGCAATTTAGAATATGAGTTGCTATACCGAGATGCTGGAAACTGTAAACAGTATTTGCATTTTGTTATGAATGTTTTGCATAACTTTAAGGATGTTTTCTTTATCCCCAAGTGGGTCTGTTTTGAGCCCATAATGTACTGTGAAGTTCCAGGAACAGAAAAATTTGTTGAGTACAAACAGGCCGGTATCACAGCAGACGTAAGAGTGTTCAAGCAAAGAGTGTTTTGCATCACCAATGTGTATATATTTGCATTTTTGATGCAAAAAGCTATTTAATCGACTTTGCAAATGCAGCCCATAACTGAGGCAGTGCAGAATTCTATGAAATTGAAAAGTTCTGTGTAATTTCTGAAAAAACACAGTCTGTTTTGCACAGCTCTAACTATAGCTAATATTTAAACCAATTTAATCATCAGTGAACTAACATGGCAGAAGCACTCTGAGCTTCTTGTTCCTCATGTCCCCAGCTCTCTGCAGTGGGCTTTTTTAAACCTTTTTTTTTTTTTTAATTAAGTGTTTATCCCATTTAATTGCCACGAAAAGAAAAAAAGTGCGGAAAGATTGAGATCTGAATTTTAAACATCCTCATTTTTGGTGTGTTGGGTTTGGTGTGTTGGGTTTGGTTTTAAGGGAGTTGCACTGGAGGAATCTCAGCACAAGGCTCTGAATTGAACCCTGAATTTCAATACAGAATCAGAGAAAACATGTAATTTTAAGTCAGTACCGTGGCTTGTCATTTTTTTTATTTTGCATTGACATAATTTAAAAAAAGGAGATCCTTCTTTCACAGAGTAAGAGAAAACTACTTTTAGAAGAAATTCTTGTGTCAAAGCCTTAAGAGATTTTGTCAATACTCTAACTGTGTCAATACATTTTGAATTCTGTGCTGTGATTGCAGCATTTCCAGACAATGTCATTAGCCTGAACAGGGAATCTNTTTTCCCTTTCTCTTTCCTTTCTCCTTCCTTTCTCCTTCCTTTCTCCTTCCTTTCTCCTTCCTTTCTCCTTCCTTTCTCCTTCCTTTCTCCTTCCTTTCTCTTTCCTTTCTCTTTCCTTTCCTTTTTCTTTCCCTTTTCCTTTTCCTTTTCCCTTTCCTTTTTCTTTCCCTTTCTTTTCTTTTCTGCAGCTGACACCCTTTTGCCATGTCAGTGGTTTTTCTGTTCCCCACTCTCCAGGATCATTTTGAGAGTGTGGGGAGGAGCAGTGTTCTGGACACCTTTTGGGGAGGCAGCACTGGCCAGGGCAGACTGACAGAAGTGCCATTGGTTTATTGATGGAGCACTCCAGGAAAGGGAATGCTGAGTCCTGAGGGTGAGGATTTTTCCTGTTGCAGGTCCGTGTGTGTGCAGGGAGGAGGGGCTGGGTGCTGCCCTGCCAGTGAGCAGTGGCAGGGACTGCACCACCCTGAGAGGAGCAGGGCTTGTGCTGCTCAGACATGGGAATGCATCAATGTGTGACCTGTGATGGGAATTGTCCTTTTGGCCCCAATCCATCTGAGCAGTGGGGGAATTAAACTCCAGTCTGGTGTCTCTTGGGTTTCTGTCCCCCAGAGGAGGCAGCCCCTGCCTGGCTGAATGTCCCCCCCTGAAAAGCTGCTGAGAAATGAAGAACTGGCTCAATCTGCAGGGGGCAGAGTCCAAGATCCCCAAATCCATCTCTGGGCTCAGCCCAAAGCTGGACCCAGCCCCACAAACACCCAGCACTGATTAAAACCCTTCCCACAGCGCTGCTAGCTGCTTGCAATTTAGAATATGAGTTGCTATACCGAGATGCTGGAAACTGTAAACAGTATTTGCATTTTGTTATGAATGTTTTGCATAACTTTAAGGATGTTTTCTTTATCCCCAAGTGGGTCTGTTTTGAGCCCATAATGTACTGTGAAGTTCCAGGAACAGAAAAATTTGTTGAGTACAAACAGGCCGGTATCACAGCAGACGTAAGAGTGTTCAAGCAAAGAGTGTTTTGCATCACCAATGTGTATATATTTGCATTTTTGATGCAAAAAGCTATTTAATCGACTTTGCAAATGCAGCCCATAACTGAGGCAGTGCAGAATTCTATGAAATTGAAAAGTTCTGTGTAATTTCTGAAAAAACACAGTCTGTTTTGCACAGCTCTAACTATAGCTAATATTTAAACCAATTTAATCATCAGTGAACTAACATGGCAGAAGCACTCTGAGCTTCTTGTTCCTCATGTCCCCAGCTCTCTGCAGTGGGCTTTTTTAAACCTTTTTTTTTTTTTTAATTAAGTGTTTATCCCATTTAATTGCCACGAAAAGAAAAAAAGTGCGGAAAGATTGAGATCTGAATTTTAAACATCCTCATTTTTGGTGTGTTGGGTTTGGTGTGTTGGGTTTGGTTTTAAGGGAGTTGCACTGGAGGAATCTCAGCACAAGGCTCTGAATTGAACCCTGAATTTCAATACAGAATCAGAGAAAACATGTAATTTTAAGTCAGTACCGTGGCTTGTCATTTTTTTTATTTTGCATTGACATAATTTAAAAAAAGGAGATCCTTCTTTCACAGAGTAAGAGAAAACTACTTTTAGCAGAAATTCTTGTGTCAAAGCCTTAAGAGATTTTGTCAATACTCTAACTGTGTCAATACATTTTGAATTCTGTGCTGTGATTGCAGCATTTCCAGACAATGTCATTAGCCTGAACAGGGAATCTCAGTCAAATGTCAGGATCTTGTCTGTGAGGTATTTCCACTCTCAAGTGTGGTGCAGAATGTCACTGTCATTCCAATTAGTGCAGCTGATTGGGATTAAACTTGTTTTATTTGACATCCTGCAATATTTTGCTTCAAGCCAGACATTTTGTGCACCATACAGAAACACCACATAATAACAGCAGACAGTAAGTGGCAGACAGACCTCTAAGAATTGTCAAAGAAATCAACTTTTTAATTTTTGCAGTTTCAGCTCTATTTTTTGCAGCAATACTGACAGACAATTTGGGACAATACAGAGATGTGAACCACACCATTCACGTGTTCCTGGCTTGCTGGGCAGTAATATTCATTTACTTTGCCACGGAAGGACATTAATTTTTAACACTTCACTCATTTCTCATTGTACATTCTTTGCCTAGGAGATTGAGAGGGTGAAATTTCAAGTAGGATTCTTGATGTTAGTCCCCCCCTTCTTGAGTGGCTCTGAATTGGGCTTGTAAGGCTTTGGAATCCCAAGGGTGGAGCAGTTCTCCTTCCCTGCAGGGATTCAGTTTCGGAGCTGAATTCATCCTGGAGGCACAGAATCACAGAATATTGAGCTGGAAGGGAAGTGCAGCTCCTGACTCCCCAGGCTCACCCCAGAAATCCCAGCCCCTGCCCAGGAGGATTGTCCAAATGTGGGAGGGAAGCACCTGGGGAAGGGTCAGCCCCAGGCTGAGAGGGGCTTGGGAGGGATTTCCTTCTTCAAGGGTGAAGGGGCAGGAGGGAGCCCTGGGCTCTGCACAGGTGATGCTCTCCCTGTTCTCCACCTTCTGCCCCCTGGGCTCTGCACAGGTGATGCTTGGCCTGAGCTTCACCTTCTTCTGCCCCCTGGGCTCTGCACAGGTGATGCTCTCCCTGTTCTCCACCTCCTCCTGTCTGCCATGCAGGGTCCCCACCCTTCTGCCTGTTGGTGGTCAAACCCCCAGCACTCCAATGTGCCTTGGGTTTTCCCTTGCTAAATATTCAGGGGGGAATTTGGGAACCCAATGGTTTGCAGAGACATCTGCAAGCTGGTTTGGAGTCTTGCAGGAGGTGTTGAAGTGTCAGTGGGCTGGAGGCTGAACTGCTCTGCTCTGCCAGGATTGGCCCAGCAAATGAAACAGGAGGTGAGCTGGCAAGGCCCTGGGGAAGGAGTGGCACTGCCTGTTCTCATGGACATGCCCCTTTTTTTCATGGACATGCCCCTCTTTTCATGGAAATGCTCCTTTTTTTCATGGACATGCCTTCTTTTCATGGACATGCCCCTTCCTGGGTCTCCTGCCAGCCAAGCCTCCTCCACTAGGCTCTCAGCAGAAACTCTCATGCATGCCTAACTCCACATTTTACCTTGGTACAGTGCACTGGTACTGCAAACCCGGGCTCTGCTCATCCATGTGATGTTGGAGGGTGCAGTAACAGCAGGAGAGAATTGCAGAACCAAAGACACTCCTCACAGAAGGAAACACAGCCCTTCTTCCCACATTAACCCAGCAGTGTAATTGCACTGATCATGGGACAGCTGTCAGGTTTTCTTCTGCCTGACAGATTCCTTGGGATCCCTTCCAGACACAAACCTGGGGGCCATTTCCACTACAGGGAGCCAGCAAACTTCAGGAATTCCTTGGTAACAGAAAATATTCTGGAGTGGAAGGAGAGCAAACAGTTTTGAGGGATGTGAGAAAAGGAGGGTATTACATACTGACAATATTTATGTAGAAGTATTTGTAAAAATGATCCCAGAAAAAGCACCTTTCTATGTCTTGAATGTCACAAGAGGAAATTTTCAGAGGATACATTGCAATCTCTTTAAATGATTCCTGGTACATTATTTATTACACTGGCATTTGGGGAATTATTATTTTTGTTTTCACTTGTTGTGGCTTTCAGAACATGATGGTACTATCCACATTTTCAATCAATAACATGACATTCTCAGGCATCATTTCTCTGGGATCCAGTGATGGCCAGAATTTCAACCATCATCTTGAAATATCAACACAGGGCTGTTCAGTCAAGTGAAGCATCGCTTCCCTTTTCTCAAATGTGCAAACCAAACCACATAAAACAAACCTCCAGGAGATTTGGCTCAAATTAGGACCCAGAAAAGGTTCTCATAGTTCACAATTAGTTTTAATAAATTCCTGAAAAGAACAGAAAACGATCTTACAAGCTGCAGAGCTTTTTTCTCCCCATGCAAATGTACAACTATTGCTGCCATATTTATCTGGGACTATTGCTACCAACTAAAATTAACTAGAAAATTGGAAGGTGGGGGTGGAACATTCTCAGTCTGGAAGGACAGTGCAGACCTGAAAAGCTTTCCAGACACTTTTCAGTGTCCAGCAAAGGCTTCTCCATGCAGGCACTGCCCCCTGGCCCTGAGAGCATTGCTCTCAGGCTGGATCTGGGCAGCAGCACAGGCTGGGAGGGCAGCCAGGGCTCCCGTGCTGCAGCTGTGCCCCTGGTGCTCGCAGAGTCTTTGTTTGAAGCCCATTTCCCTAGGTCAGGAGCTGGGCAGGAGCTGGGCAGCACTGGGGATGTTTGCACAGTGCGCTGTAGCTGCTGCTGCAGGGCAAACAGAAGATTGTTTAATGGTGCCAGGAGACTCCAGTGAAAGTGAGGAATGCAAGGCAGGCAGCTAATCATCCCTCTGGGAGAAGCAAGAGTTCCTGCCCAGTGGAAGCCAGGCAGATGAGGGTCATGGCTTTGCTGGTCCCTGCAGCCATGAGGGGGATGAACTGGGAGAACCAGCAGGAGCACAGGGAGGTTACAGCAAACAAAACCCTTCCCCATGCAGCTGTTCCCAGCTCTTAATGGCAGTGATATGTGGATGGAGCAGAGCTGCACCAGGAGCTGCTGTAATAGGGGTAATATATCCTGCAGGTAAACATAACAGAACACCCTACAGAAAGCATGCATGGCCCTCTGGGATTTTATGCTATAGCTTTATGGACTTTCCAAATGAATATGTATTAAATCTAGCATATTAAATATATGTCTAATTACTTGTATTTTTAGTGGCTGTTGACAGAATTTATTCCAGCAGCTCTATTTACTCATGTATGAGAGAAGAGACTCTATTATCTACTGCTTGCAAAGCCTACATCTGTTTTTGTTCCATTCTGCTGCCATGTAGCTTTAGCAGGGCGAGCAGGAGTTACTTCATTCTGTCAGAACACATAATCATCCCAGGTTAATTCAGAACTTCCCTTCTTTCTCCCAGCATTACCCTTTTACATCCATTGCTTCCTTTGTTTTGGGTCACTGGGCCAGGCTCTCTGTTATCAGTTTTCCAGTTCACAGTCTGAAACCCCTCCAGTCCTTAACAGATGTTGCAGGCAGGAGATGTTCAACCACTGGTGCTGCACAGGTAAACAGAGCTGGCTTGGCAGGAGGGGGAGAATTGCATTCCCAAATAGAAATGACACAGGGAGATGTTTTACTAAGGCTCATCTTGCAATTATCTGAGGTTTAGAAGATCTACAGTGTCCCTTTGCACTGTTTGCCTTCAGCTGTCTCTGGGATTTCAGAGCCTTTGGAGGCTCTAAGCAGATGCACCAAATAACTGATACTGCTCTAAATACTGCCTGGCCACAACTGTGCACCAGGCCCTCCTGTTCATCAGTCTGAGCAGAATTATGGTCACAATAAAGTCCTGACCTTTTGGTCTAATACAGCTTTTATCCAGCTGGGATATCACCCACATTAGTCAATAGAAATGATGAAGAGGAGGGGGGATATTGAAACTTAAACTCCTGTGAGTTTAGGAGCCTAATCCTGGTTTGAGGTTTTATATCTTAGATTAGAATCTTGAGTTGAATTGCTGTGTCATACATCTCAATAATCATCATTATTTTCTCTTAATACACATGTAAAGAAAGAGGTATTTCTGCTTCCTGCAATCTCCCTTCATATAACTTGTGGCCCTATCATTTTCTCAGGCTGGGAAAATAATCTTCCCCAAAGCAGGAGGCAGCATTATCCTGGCTGTGTTAGCATTCCTCAGAGTACTCCAGGCTCATGCTCATATTTCCCACTCCATGGAATATATTTATTCAACATCTTTTTCTTTTTTTTTTTTTTTTTCCCTTGCTACAAAATGTACAGACAATCCTTTCAACTGCTGAACTGCTGTATTACAAGAGGCCCCAACTAACTGCTTTTACTCTGGCAAGCTGCTGTGCTCGCTGAGTTTCCTGCAGAGCATGATAATGCATGTAAAGCATGGCCAGGAAAAGCCCACTGGGAAGTGCTGCATCCCAGGGACTGGCAGCAGGATGGGTTTGGGAGTGATGCCTGTGCTGAGCCTCCCAGCCCAGGAAGAGACAGGCTGGAGTGTGAGCTCCTCCAGAGCATGAGGAAATGCAGCATTTTACACTCTGCACACACCCCAGTGATCACTGGTGGTTTTTGAAGATAGATAAAATCAAAGTCTGAATTTTAAGCCTATGAACTACGACAGTGTTTCTGCTGGGGACACTGGAACAGTCAGAGCAAACAAAGCTGGTGCCATGGTGGCAATGCTGTGTCTGCTCTGTAAAGTGTTCAGGGCAGGCTGGATGGGGGTTTAAGCAGCCTGAGGTAGCAGAAGGTGTTTGTGTCCACAAAAGGGGGGTGGATTAGGGGATCCTTCAGGTCCCTGCCACCCCCACCCTTTCATGATTCCAGGAATTTCAAACTCTTGTACATCTACTCTGGCACCTTTCACATTTGTCATTTATGGGGAAAATGTGACATTTAACTACACTCCTTGAAGCTGAGCTTGGTCTCCTCTTTCCCTGATTTTTGTCATAGCATCTCTAGGAACAGGATGGAGGAAAAAGAAGAAAGGCTTTGCTGTCTGTCCTGAGTGCTGGATGAAGGAGAGCAGCCACAGCAGGGCCATGCTTTGCTCACTGTCCATTCTCCAGTTCTGTGTCTATTGTTCCATTAAATCTTTAATGCAGAAGCTTCATATGCTTATCTGCTTGATTAAGTATACACTATCTCTTTTCATCTCTGTCATTAAGCTGACAGTAATTACTCCAAATTGAATGCATGACCTCTAAGTGTTTGCCCCAGTAAGTCACCAGAGAAGGACTGGTTATGCTTTAATCCACTTTCATCAAAGTTACAAAGATTTAGTTCCCCCAACACAGAGGCAGCGATTCCCATCAGAAAAAGGTGCAGAAAATTTTCATTTATTACCTGCAGTACAAATCAGGTCTGAATCCTCTGTCTGTGCTGGCATGAAAAAATCACCACTACTCAGTGGAGTGAAAGGTGGTGACCCACCAGCTAATGAAGCTTCAAAATGAAGCCAGCAAAAGGGATTGACTGTCAAAGTAAAGAAAACAAATAAAAAGAAAAAAAAAAAGTAAATATTTTATATATTTCCAAGGATTAACACTAATTAGGTTTCTTATTTCCTTATTGGCTGTTGTTGATTCAGTCCTGCAGAATAAGCTCATCTAAACCCAAACATTTTTGTGGGAGAGTGCATCATGTTGAGAAAGCTTAAAAATACAGGCAACCCCATGTTATTCAAATAGAGAGCTCTTGTCCTCCTCTGCTTCTGTCAGATTCCAGGTCTCAGACAGAGCTGTCTCCTGGATGAAGTCAGGCAGCCCTGCTCCTGTGGAATCAGCCCCAGATTTGACAGGCTGTGGTTTTACTGCTGGAAAACCCAGCTCTGCTTTGTTTGGCTGGGAGGGAATGGAGTCAGACACAGTTTGGTTTTAGCACAACAAACAGGAATAAATGTCACTCCAACCACTTCTCAGGTAAATGGCTGCATCTGTGTTTAACATTTTGACCTAGATGTAATTGGCTCTAATCAATCAGTAATTGCTTTAAATTTAAACATACATAAGAACTAGTAAAGTGCTGTTCTTTCAAATATTTCTCTGATAGAGCAGTTTTTATTGGAATTATTCCACAAGAAGCTATAGTGGCACAGGTCAGGCTACTTTTCAAGGAAACAAAAGAATTAAATTTTATTGGCTTTATCTGGAAACTATTCCTACAAGCTGTTACAAAAGTTTTGTTTGCTACATGACAATTTACTACTTCAGTTCCTAACTTGCATCAGTTGGCACATAATGAGATCAAGTGAGAGCTCAGCCTTAAGCTGTCTGTCTGTCAGCATATTATCTGTTCTGCCATGGAATAGGAGCTAGCAGAGCAGCTTGGATAAATCAGCTTTTGCAGTTGTCATTTCCTGCTGCATGGGGACTTTATGGTAGAAATACATTGTCTAGATTAGGCACGGATTGATAGCTGTGCTCTCCAGGAATGATGAAGAAATATCAGAGATGATCATTATCCACTGGGGCAGCCTCTTCCAGCCAGTCACTGCTTCAGTTCCATGGGAATGACTTTGCTCCATCTGCTGCCACAGAGCTGAGCTCGTGTGGGAAGCAGGGGAAAATTCCACCTGTGGGAATTTCCTCCTGCTGGAGCAGAGCCCTGGAGCTCTGCAGTGGCTGGACACAGCTCCTTGCCAGCTTGAGGGGAGCAAGAAGGCAACATCAGATTTCATTCAGCAGGAAGCAGAAGGAAAGGGGAGAAGAAAAAGAGTAGAGAATAAAATTCAGTGTCTGCAAAGCAGAGTGAGGCACTGAACGTGTGGAGCAAAGGTTAGGGCTGGAATGTAAAATATTGTCCCAATCTCAGCCCCAGCTTCAATCCAGGACTCCCTCTGGATCCTCACACCTTTTCTGTTGCCACACTTCAGTCCTTGTGGGCAAGACACAGCAGAAAAAGCTATTAAAATACATTTCTCCTAGCTTTAAAGGTATTTCACATTGGCACTTTCTGGTTGATGTTGGTCCATCAGAGCAGATCTTGTAATGTCTCCCTTTCCAGCTGTCCTGCCTTTGAACCCATCTGTGTGAAAAGCTGGAATTAAAAAAACTTCTGTTCTTTTGGCCTCCTAGTGAGGGTAACAAAGACCACTGATGAGTTTGTCTGCAGTGAAACGTGCTCATGGTGAGGATGTACCAGATCACTGGTGCTGTGCATATTTTATTACACCAATATTATGTGGGAGTCTGCACCCACCTCTCCATATTCTGTTTTCACACCTCTGGGACCAGAAATGCTGGATGGACACAGTCCCTGTTCTTCAGAGCACTGGCTCAGGTAGAAACGATTCTTACACACAGAGCAAGACTCCAAGAAAAATCTGATTTCACAGCTGTCCACAAGAATCCTTTGATTTGAAAATGCTGCTTTTCCATATGAGATAACTGAGGCATGAATATTTCCACCATGATAAAAGATGAATCAGCTTTCCCCAGGAGCATCTCCCAGACCCACTGCAGTCTGTCATCCCAGGGCTTTGCTGAGCTGAGCCTGCCAAAGTGTGATCTGGTTCTGAGATGTGGCATGTGGGCACTGAGATTAAACCTTCTAACTTATCACTTAGGAATTAAGCTGGGATTGAACATCAGAGGCATCAAAGTGTTTTCTGCCCATATCACAAACTGAAGAGATTTTTATAGTATTCTGACAAGGCACAAATATAAGAATCAAATCAAGCAAAAATCGTAAAGAAGTAATGCAAGAAATGAAATCAAATGCTGTAGGAGCTGAAACCTGAAGTGCAGGGATTTGATAGGAGCCTCTTTTGTACTTGTGTAAGAATGAAATAAATACTATCTGGCAGCATGTGTGGCAATGTGCTGAGAAAAAGAGAGAAGGTGATCTCTAACTCAGGCTGATAAGATTCCTGACCCCATTTCTTCCAATGCTTGTTGTTCACAGCCCGGGAGCTTTTGTTATTTTTCCAATGCAGAGGTGAATCAGGCAAAAGTCCTACTTCAATTCATTACTACATTTTCACTGCTCATGTGGGGGCACGTTGGGAAGCTGAACTCCCACCTGCAGGCCCCAGCATTGCAGGTTCTCCCCAGGTGTCAGGATTTAAACACAGCCAAATGCTTTAACACCAAGGGAATGGCAAAGCTCCTGACCCCAGCTCCCACCTTCACATGCTGTTGGACTCGATGTGGCCTTCTCAGAATTCTTCCTGGCATCTCTACAGAAGGCAGATTTATAGCCTGCCCTACACATTGCAGTTTGAAGCAGGATTTTTTGTTTGTTTACCTAATTTCCACTAAGCCTTTGAAAGGAAGGAGACATATGGATGCTATATATAGGAATTATTTCTCTCCAAATAAAGTGCAGCTACCTGTGGACTCAACAAAGCAGCTGTTTAGAGCTCACACTAATTTTTGAACAAGGAAAACAGAACGTGATTTCAGGATTTTTGTGCAAGTCAGCAACATCTGTGTTTAATACAGCAATCAGGCAGTGCTTTGTTTTTGCAAAAGTACAGGATTCAGTTTAAACCTTTGGGATTTCAAACTAATCAAATTAAAGATCAAGCCAGGGACTGATGCTTTAAAGATGGATGCTGATGTATTTTTTTTTTTAAATAGGATGCCATTACAGTTGGGAGGAAACATCACCCTTGTCATGTTCCTTTTTTTGCAACCCTGCACTGAGGCAATGTTCAGACATTGCTGAGTGGGCTCTTGAGGCAGTTTGGGGGCATTTGTCAAACTATTGCCTTTACCTCTCTGGCAATCAGTAAGCTTGGATGCTCCAAAGGATGAACTTTAGCAATGGCCACTTTTGCACTGCCCATTCAGCTCTGAATAAATGCCAGCACACAGCAAGAAGGGACATGGTTTATACAGAAATGGCAGAGGTAGCCTGTGCCTGCTAATTATTTTAATTTTCATGCACTTATTCTGCATTTTCCCATTCCCACCCTGCTGAAGATGGCCAGAATGCCATCGTGGGGTAGATGAGAAAATGGACAAATAAAAAGAACAGTTGAAATATTCTCCAATTACAGAATCGTCTTTATCAGTTCAGTAGCTGCTTTATATTAAATGTTCCTTTTATTTGCTTGTTGTTAAACAACATTTAAATATTGTGAAAGATTATGAGTTGGAAAAAGCAGTGCATTCTTTACACCCCTTCTAGACTGCTAGAACATTACTGCAAATAAATCAGAGAATGCACTTGGCTGGTATTTGGTTTAAGGCTTTTTCTTTCAAGTAAAAGAAACATCTTAAGCAAGCTGCTTGCCACCTACAGAAGAGTTTGTAATATGTAAAGGTTACATTGAAAATAAATAAAACCTCACATGCAAACTCATTTAGCCTGTGATTTTCCTCCCCAGAGCAGCCCAAAAGGTATTTATTTCCCAGCCTGGTGCTGGGGATCACCTCAAGCCCATTAGGTCAGACCTGGAGAGGGATTGTTCAGAACCCTTGAAACTCCTAAGGAAAAAAAAATTACTATTTTGGTCACACTAAGGCTTTTGCCTCTCCCCCTTGCCATCTGTCTGTTAAATGTCTGGATGCTCAAATATCCCTGTGGGAAGGTGCTGGAGGAGCTGCTCATCACTGTGTGGTGATGCAGAGGGACAAAGTCTGGGAATTCTCAGCTGGCACCTGCAGCCACCAGGGCAGGGGCACCTGGGGAGGGTCTGGGGTCTGTGCTGCCTCCCAGCTCAGCTCCAGCTTTCCAGGGCTTTGCTCCCAGAACACAGCTTTAATAAAGAGAGTTCAGCACAAGCTTTATATTTAGCTTCCCTTGTAATAAACTGTTCTGAAATCTGTGGAAATGGGAGGTTCTTTTGAATGGGCAGGAGGATATGATCCATGGTTTCTGGCAAGATTCCCAAAGTCTGAAATGGGTTTGGGTTGCTGGAAAATGCCATTTGAATTTTACCTTTTGTCTTAAAGAATACAAGGAGCAAGCTGTCTTTGGGGCATTCATCAGCTGAAATGGTTTAGGGTTGGTTTTTTCATTCATAACAGTGAAGCAGAATGTTTGGAGGCCATTCTTGAAACTGAAATGATGTTAAATAATGACTATAGAAATGCCATCCAAAGGGGGAACCTCAGGAGTTATTTTTTAATTATAAAGGTAAAGTAAGAGTCCATATTTGACTCTTACACAATTCACAATTTTATCACTGTTGTAATCACAAATATATAGACACAACTGTCAATCTTGTGCACAGAATTGCTCAAAACTTTCTCTGAAAAGCCAAGTCCTTTACAGAAAAAGCAATTCCCTGAAAACAGGAATGCTCATTGTTTTAACTAACTAAATCAAGCTAAAGCAAATGTTGTAGATATTTATATTTTTATTTGAATGTTGATAATGTTTAAATATTTGCTTTTTGGAAGGTATTTTGGTTCATCCAGCTTTCTGTGTGCTTTTTTTATTTTTGTTTTGTGATCTATTTGAATATTAATGAATTCTCTCTTGAATATTATTATGGAAACCTTTTAGTAGGTAACAAACTCAATCAATATGTGATATCACCTTGTAATCACATTCAGAATTTAATTTTGTACACACAACAAACACTACTTTGAGCAATGGGATTGAGGTTTTTTGGGCAAGTACTTTAAGACTTTGGTTTCCTGGAGGTTGCTCACATATAAATTGAAGTTGCAAAATTCTAATAATCACTGAACAAAACTGTGTAAAACCATTTCGATATGATCTCAGCTGTTTGCCACAATTTGATTTAGTAAATACCAAATGCAAACCTAAAATTTCTTCAGGTTCTGACATCTTGTCAATACAAACTCGTGCCAGCTTGTGATGGCAGGGCTCAGTTTGCTCACAGAATGCATTTTTCTGTCCTGATAATAAACTGCTGCTCTCTGGAAGGGATTGGAATCTTACAGAGAAGCATGAATCTGAACAGAAGGCAATTTCTGTGCTGCTAAATGTGAAACCATAATGCTTTTGCCACATAAACCAAGCTTATTTCACAGCACAGAAAAAAACCCAAGTGACAACCATGATCAGCTGAGTCACTGAAGTGAATCAATCTTTAAGAAAGCCCAAGGTGTTAATTTTAAAAATCTGCCTAAATATTTGCTGGGTGGAACTCGCTATCCTACATGGCGTATAAATGGTGGCTGTTCTTTCTCAGAATGAAATTTTCTTTTCTTTTAACTCCTGGGTTGTGGGGATGTTTTAAAGGCAGTTCTGCAGCACACAAAGTGAGGAAAGGAGAATTTTGCCCAGAGAGTTCTGTCCAAGATGAATCACCCAACCTTGGAGAAGCCCAAGATGCGCCACCCAAGCTTCCACTCAAAGCCACCAAAACCCCCAGACCTGCAGAGGGATGAGGAATGGGCAGCTGGAAAAGCTGCCTGGAGGCCAGTTAGTCATTTGTGCCATCTCATCCCACGGCTGGTACCTGTGCAGGAAGTTTTTGGCAGGAGGAAAGCTCCTTTCCCTGGCACAGCCAGCCGAGTTTGGAGGAGGGAGCATCACAGCTCTTCAGAGGAATCTGTGTGGAGAATAATCATCAGAGAGCTCACAGAGGCAGCTTTGTGGGGAAAAGAGAGAAAAAACAGCATTGAAAAGGAGAGAAAAAACAGCATTGAAAAAGAGCAAAAACAGCATTGAAAAAGTTCCTGCTGTTGAAAGCGCTGGGTTTGAGTACCTGGGGTTTTCAGCTCGCCTAAATTACACCCTGTGAAAAGCACACAGGAGGAGCTGGCTTAAAGCACATTTTCTCCATCAGGTGGAAGATTTAACTCCTTAGCTGGGCAGGGCAGAGCAGGGCTGTCCCCTTCCCCAGCAGGCAGGATCAGGGACATCAGCCACCCAGGCTTCCACTCCTGCAAACCAGGAATTCTGCCAGGGTAAATGTGAGGAGACAAGCAGGGAGATTCTTTTCCATTTGCAGAGAAATAGCAGTGAGATTCCTGTATCTTTTCAGAGGAATTGTAGAAATAACTCTGCACTCCCTGTGCCCTATTTCTTGTCTGCCTTTAAAACTGTGCAGCCCAAGAACACAGGTGGAGGTCAGCAGAGGGGAGAAAGTGGCTGCCTGTGGCAGAATTTGGCCCAGAACACGAGATTTCCACTCCCATCTCCTGTGGTGCAGAGGAAAGTAGACATTTACTCAAGTCTATAACTTTAGACATGGTTTTTTTTAGGCCTTGTTAATAATTTTGGTGTTTTACAAATGTTTTGAATTAAATGAGATTACAGGGGGGAAAAAATCCATTCTAATTCAATCAAATTAAATGTAATTAGATTTTGTATTAATTTTTTCAGCGTCAAATTTATTACCTTTAGGAGGATTTGTAATATAGTATAAATTGTAGCTCATAATAACAGTAACAGTGAAATGAGTTTTTTATTTTATTAGACTTTACAATTAGGAGAGTGATTAATTTCTTCTTTAAAAAGATTTGTTCCTTTCCTTGACAAGTCAGTGTTTATGAACAAAACTTTTAAATTTAGTTACCATCACACCACTCTCAAAATCAATAAATGCAGATTTTTGCTATGAACAATATTTGTGCTATTTTTAGCCTCATGGCACGGAAAAGAAAGAGAAAATTGAGATTGGTTTGCTGCTTTCTGCTTCGCTGGATGAAGCAGAAGCTCTGTCTGTTCCCAAGTGCTTTAACCAGCACACAAATTCCATTTGTTAGGAAAATCTTCCTTTGGCAGCCAAATTTTGGGGCTGCAGGCACAAAACCCCAATCAGCTGCATGTGTGCTGCATGTGAGCTGCATGTGAGCGGCATGTGAGCTGCATGTGAGCTGCATGTGAGCTGCATGTGTGCTGCATGTGTGCTGCTGATGGGACAGGCTCAGCTGGGCTGCAGGGATTGTCCAGCCCTGCTGCCAAAGATCCACTGCAGTTCACACAATTTTGGGTGATTTCACACAACTTTGGGCCATCTCACAGAACTTTGGGCCAGTTCACACAACTTTGGGCCATCTCAAGTCCCACAGCAGCTGGTGTGGTGTCATTCTCAGCCTGCCCCACTAAAGGGCACTTTGCTGTGCTGCAGGTGAGCTGGGCACGGTGTCAGAGCTCCCCTGCCTCTCCTTGTTCCTTGT
This sequence comes from Sitta europaea, assembly GCA_013400255.1. NCBI lineage: Eukaryota > Metazoa > Chordata > Aves > Passeriformes > Sittidae > Sitta > Sitta europaea. The sequence goes on from VXBS01005601.1 coordinate 1,678,744, forward strand.
CCCTCTTAACCATGAGCTCTTTGCTCTCTTGCTGCTGAGCATTCCTTGTTTTCGTGCCCCACCCCTCGCCTGTGCTGTCCCCTCCCATTTCTGGGGACTGTGGAACACCTGTCAGGATGCTCCAGTGCCTCAGAGCGTTTTTTTTCTTCTGCTGCTCCTCCAGCAGGATCTGACCTCTGCCATTCCTTCAACATCCCATTCCCAGCTTTAAGGGAAGAACATCCCATCCCCAGCTTTTAGGGAGAAACCTTCCATTCCCCAGCTTTTAGGGAAGAAAATTCCATCCCCAGCTTTTAGGGAAGAACATCCCATTCCCCAACTTTTAGGGAAGAAAATTCCATTCCCAGCTTTAAGAGAAGAACATCCCAACCCCAGCTTTTAGGGAGAAACATTCCCTTCCCCAGCTTTTAGGGAGATGCTGACCACTGCTCAGGTTACCATGGAGGGTGGATTTCCAGTGGGGACTTTGGTTCACTCCCAGAACAGGAACCAATATTTTTACCAGCTTTCCCCTGCAGATTCCTGAATTGGCTGTGAACCAGTCTCGAGATTGGATTCACCAGCCCTTGCCAGGCCACCAATTCCTGCAGCTGAGTGCCAGATTTGCCCAGTGCCAGGTTTGCCTCCCCTGCCTCAGCCTGGCCCCGTTTCCAGGGATGCAAACGGCCACCGAGGTGCTGGGAGTGGCACAAATTCATCATCCCTCCCCTCATTCCAGGGCTGCCTTGCATTTTTGAAACTATTTTCATTCCTTTTGGAGCCTGGAGACTGCTGAAGCAATAATAGCTTACCCTAGGAGCAGATTTCTTAGTAAACACTATACCTCTGTGAAAAAACAGCTATTACTGTGTTCGAAAGGAAGCCAAGGAGACAGATTTATTGGATTTGGGGTGGTTTTTTTGGTTGGTTTTTATTTTTAGTTGATTGGTTGCAGTTTTTGGGGGGTTTTGTTGTTTGTTTTTTTTTTTGTTTTGGGGGTTTGTTTGGGCTTTTTTAAAATTCCAAATACTTGTTTCTTCATTAAAATAAACAGAATTTGGAGGCATTTTAATCCACCTGTCCCATTGTAATTTGCTTTTTCTGGGTAACTGTCATTGTCATTAGAGATGGTTTTTTGTTAAGCTAGATGCCTCATAACACAGCTTGCATCTCTGTATCTCACAAGCCAAAATTACAGTCTACTGAGCAGAACTCTCACCTGTGCTTTAAAAGTCACAGATCTTGGTAAGGAGGAAACTCAAAGCTTTTTTTGGAACTCCTGTCTGTATCCTCCCCTGTAGCTGAAAGGCCTCACTGTCAGTAGCAACTGGAGATCTAAGAAAAGTGTTTCTATTTTGATACCTCCACAGCTGAACACAGATCTGGGAATTTTATGCTTTGGGGATACTTATGCTACGTGTAAAAACAGGTGAAACTGAATCAATGTTGTGGGAAAAAATGACATTTTGTCTATAAATATTAGTGGAAGAGTTTAAACATTTGGTTTCCCACTGCTCAAGCTAATCCATGCAGTCTCAAAACCAGTGCAGAAGTGACTGATGGCACATGAAGTAATCAATGCACTTTAGGCATCCATAACCAAGCCCTTCTTTTCACCTAATTGGGCAACTCCAGGTTTCTTCCCCAAACTCCAGCATTGATCTGCAAAGGGAGAGGCACCAGTGCTGCAGTGACATTAATACAATAAATAAATGACAATTGGTGTCCCTGGCAAGGGCCAGCTCCTTGGTGCTCTGCGTGTTCAACCCTTCAGGACACAAATCAGAGAGCAGCTCATCAATAGCTGCAATTGATAAGGCTTCATAGAGTTTCCAGTTAAAAATCAGCAAGGATTTGTCAGCAATTAAATGCCAGCTGTCCCCTGGCTTTACTGATGGAGAGGCTCTTTGGTGGTGATACCAAAAGTGTTGCCTGGATCAATTCTCTCTGTTTGCTAAATCGGGTGGTGAGGCCACCATAAGCTAAAAAAACGATATTTTTCTTGATAAGAAATGCAAGTTATTTATGTCTCTTCTTCTTGTAAAAGAAGAAAATTTCTGTCTATTCCTCTTGCCAGCCAGGCTCTGAGGAGCCAGTGTGATCTCCTGGATGTCTGTGGATGTCTGAGTGTGCAGCTGGGAAGCCCTGCCAGTGTGGTGTTATGTGGATCTTAATTATAAGATGCCTTTCACACCTCTGATCACCTGGGAGAATTCTTATATTAAGTCTAATTATTCCAAGAATTCCACACCTAAGCCCCATAATCTCGTTAATTCAATAAAATGTCTTTCTGTATGAGCCAGCTCCAAGTGATCTTCTGCACAGATCTATTCATAGTTACAATAAAGAAGCAGAGAAGGTATTATAAAACTATAGATAAAAGTGGATAAAAGGTACAGAGAAATTCACTTCCTTCACTTGCAGTTTGATTCTTTTGAAAACCTAGAAAATTCCCCAGACTTCTCAGCATTTAGGCCACCTGATTTTGAAAATCAGGTGGCCTAAATGCTGAGAAGTCTGGGGAATCTTCTTGGATTCTTCTGAAGAATCTTCAATCCTTTTGATTTTGAAGCCAATGTGTATTTTCTTCCTATTGGTCATTATTATTTTAGGAGAATTGTGAGTTATATATTTTAGAAATTGTGAGTTATTGCAAGGTTAGAGCAACATGCATATTTTGGATATTTAATGGAGAACCTAAAAGATGAATTAAATTACAGGGCTTCTTGTGAGTTCTTGTCTGTCAACCCAGAAAATAATTTCAACCTGTCAGGGAAAAATGAAAGCTGGAGTCCTACTCAACAAGGTGCAAAATTGTTGCTTAATGTAATAGTAAATAAGCTTATTTTGCACTGTTATTCAGGATGACTGATTTGCACTGTTATTTAGGATGATTGGTTTCAGTGCAAATGAAATATTTTTCAATTTCAGAACAAAACCTATCCAAGGATATTTTAGGTCCTTTATGCAGATAAAATATCTGGGTGAATACATGGGTGCAGTGCTCCTGAGCCAAAACTTCCCACTGTGCCCCAGCTTGGGAAATGGAACTGGAAATGGAACCAGATTTCCACTGGACTTGTTCCTGGGGAAGCAATTTTCTAACAGAGAACACAGATTTCACAGAACCAGCTATGGATTTCTGGGGTTGTTTCCAGGGGAGGAATTTTTTAACTGAGAAAAGCAGATTGCAGGGAAACAGGGAGGAGTTTTGGGTTTTGATATCTGCAGAAGAGCTCAAGGAGCTCCCTCCCTGATGTGTTTTCATTTCCTTCTCCCTCCCTGATGTGTTTTCATTTCCTTTGCACCCAGACAGAAACTCTGGGACCCTGGGGAGACAGGGCAGCCCTCACCTGCCAGGTGTGCCAGGGACTGCCCAGCCAGCTCACCAGCCATCTTCAGGCAGGTGTGTGTCACTGTGGGACACAGAGGGAACACACAGACACACCACACACACTCAGGTGTCAGAAGCACAGAAGGAAAAGAACCAAGCTTATTGAAACTTCAGCTACTTTTAATTTTCAGGGACCAGGGATTGGGTAATGAAGTATCCACCTCTCCAATCCCACTGGTCAAATGAGAAGTCTCTCCAGTGAAATCTTTCACAAAGGAATGTAAGCTATTCTTGTTTACCTTACAACTCATGGGAAAGTACATTGTAATTACAAAAACAAATCAGAAGGCTTTGAATTTCCGGGTGAGAGTGTTCCACCCCTCTGGCAATCCCTGCAGTCCCAGAGGTGTAGTGGGGTGGAGATGTTGGAGGTGCAGGGATGGAGATGCTGGAGATGCAGGGGATGGAGATGCAGGGGTGGAGATGTTGGAGATGCAGGGATGGAGATGCTGGAGATGCAGGGGATGGAGGTGTTGGAAGTGCAGGGGTGGAGATGTTGGAGATGCAGGGGATGGAGGTGTTGGAAGTGCAGGGGTGGAGATGTTGGAGGTGCAGTCCCCAGTGGTCTGTCCCTGGTGGTTTTCCTGCTGGGTGCTCAGCCAGGACTTTGGCACCCGATTGCCCCTGCAGCAAAGCTGCCCCCGGAGCAGGGGGCTGCAGAACCTGGAGTGGCAAATTTAACACCAGCCAAGCTCAGAGCTTCCTCCTTTGCCTACCCACAGCACCTGCTGCCTGCAGGCTGTCCCTGATTCCTCTCTGTCCCCAGCACAGCTCGGGGTGAGCAGGCAGCAGTGAGCTCTCACAGCTGCCAGGATCCCCAAACCCAGACTGACAATTTGAGCTCTACTAATCAAATCCCTGTGCCTCAAACTCGTGTGTTTCTACCCAAGCAGAGCTGCCCATCTCATCCCTCAGGTCATTGTCCAGAGAGCTGCATTGTGTCTTGTTATGTGTCAGTTTTATTTGAGAATACTCAGGTACACCTCTTAGAAAGAGCAGAGCCGAAGCCTTTTGATTTCTTACAGAAGTTTTGATTTCATCTCTCATCTCCAGCTTTACAGCGCCTTCCCATTATCAGTACAAAACTTCAAATAACAAAAAAGTCTGGAAGCACCTGGGCAGGAATTCCCCAGGAGTTTTGAATGTGCTGAGTGATTTAGATCACTGACTCCCCCGGTCTCCGAGGAACGTCTCTCGAGCAATTACACCGCCCTAATCCCTGCAGCTCACAAGTGTCTCTGTTTCTTTCATGTTTTCCTCTAATACCACTGCAAAATACAAGCAAGGCAGCGTGGAGACACAGTGCTTTAGCCTCTGCCTCCTCCTGGAGGGAATTTTCCCCCTGATTAAATGAGAAGTTCTGATAGCTGCGGGGTCAGGTGCTCTCCCTTTACCCGGTGTGACCTGCAGCACAACCCTGCTCACCCGGGGCCTTTGGGAAGGATAAAAGGATTGCCAAACACAGGCATGGACAGCTGTGCAAGGCAAAATACAGGAAGGAATTCCTTCCTGCAGGGGTTCTTAAAATGCTGCCTAAGAATTCTGGCACCTCTGTGTACAGCAGGTTTCCCTGCTGCTCTCCTCTGCTGAGGAGTCACGACCTTGTTCCCTGCCCAGCTTCTCTAGAGCCACACTGTAGAATTTTACCTTTGGATGTGGAGCTGAGGAGCAGGCCAGTTTGAGGGGAAAAGGACCACATTTGGCTGCATTTTTACCAATAAAGAGTCCACTTGCATGTGCTAAGGAAACTTTGCTGATTGCTCTTCTGTCAACAAGTTTTCATTTGGACCCATTCTCTTTTCCTAGGTGATTTTAACACCAGCGTTTCTTGTACGTAGAACTGAAGAATTTCACATTGCCTAGGAGGAAAGGCACGGGCTGCCACTGCAGGTGACAGCCTGGGACACCAGCCAGGCTGGCAGAGCCTGACCCTCTCTCTTTGGTTTTCCTGCTCACTCAGTCAAGCACTGGCAGTGCCCAGGATGGAGGGAGCCTTGCAGGGCTGGCTGTGGGTAGGAAACAGCACAAGGGTTCCCAACATCTCTGCCAAAACTGAAATTCCTCGTTTGCTGCTTCCCAGACCTTGCAGTGGAGAGTGATGAACTCAGACACAGCCCAGAGAGCAGAACCTGTAGGAGAGACAAGAACCACAGCTGAACTGGTTTGTGTCTTCTCTCGATGGCTGTTGGAATCCACCCCGACACAAACAGAATCCATCCCCATGCTGGGACTTAGAAATGATTGGTCTTTGCTGTAAGTGGCCAATTTCTGGAGAAAAAATAAATAAATAATAAAAAAAGAGAAAATGCTGAAAGATTTTCTCCAAACTAATATCCTTTTATTTTTTTCCACCTGAAAACCAAACACTACTCAGGAGTTTTCAGCCTATATTTAACAGCTGTTTAGCAGATTAATTTGATAGAGAACTCCAGCAGGTTACAGCCACATTTAGCTGGTTTTGATGCAATTTCTGTGGAACTGGGCTGTGCAGTCCTGGCTCCCCATCCTCACCTCAAGCCTGGGAGCTGTTGGTTGTTGTAACTAACTGAGGGCAAGCAAGGGAGTTGTTCTTCAGAGCCACAAGACTTTATTTTACTAATTTATTTTACCCAATTTACTAATTGGGGAGATGAAGTACAACAAAGCTACAATGCCATCATTTTTGTCAGTCTGTAATTAATTTGTTGCTTCCACAGACAATGGTACCATATTTAATTTTTAGTAGCTCTGTAATTCTTTGTGTCCCTTAGAATTTTCTCTCTGCTAACAATACACTGTAGTTTATTTCTGTTTATTTCTGAGGTATCGTTCAGTTTCCTGTTTTGAAATAGAATTCTATTAATTTATCACTTATTTACCCAGAACTCATTATTTATCTTCATTCTTCATCTTTGTTTAGCTCCTGCAAGTATATTTTTACTGCATATTCCTCTCATTTGATATTTCATTCAGCACTTTTATGTAAATGACATGACATTTTTCCTTTTCCTGCCTCTGAATTACTGAAGACTTTCTCAAGTGCTTTTGTCCTAAATGTATGTTATAGTTTTCATAATTTTGTGCTCATTGCTGTGTACCCTTCAATCACACTTTTACAGTTCACTTTATTCTTTATTTTTTGTATTATTTTTCCAACTGCAGTGCTTTTTGCTTCCACTCCTGTTTTTGACACTATAATTACTACACACACCTGATGCATTATGCATTAGGTTCCTTCACTATATTATTTTATCTACTTTTAATTCTCATTTTAAATTTTATTTTATTAGTAGTGTTTTCCTCCTGTTCTGACAACTGTACAGCATATTCTGATTCCTCCACAGCTCTCCTCTTCCTGCCCTGTTTCTGCTTCCATCCCCACTGTCACATCCGAGCTGATACCATCTTGATGAATAAATTATCAAGATTGTTCTACAAGAAATCTGTCATGGGCTGTGTGACCTCTTTTAAATCTGAGATTTAGCTCTGAATTCCAGATCAGCTGCTCCAGGAGCTGCTCTGATGGAAATGTGTAGGAACTGGTGGCTGGCAGTTTCTTCTGAAGCCTTCCTGTCTTTGTTCTGCTTCCCCATCCTTCTATAATTTATCACTTTTAGGACACAGTAAGTGACTTGGAAAAGGATGTTTTGTCCCCATTAGAGCTTGATTGAAGTCAAGTTCAAACAGCTGGGCTCAACACACAGCCTTGTAATATTCTAATATTACATGTGAAGACATAAACACACATGGAAGCATGAAAAATGTGTGGGTTTTCCCTCCACCTTTATTCTTTCATGATTAATAAACGATGGAAGTATCAAATTATGATTATAATAATCACTTCTAGATTTTAGTTCAGCCAGGGGAAGGTAGAACTGGGAGCCTCTGTTAAAACATTATCTAAATTTTTTTTTTTTCAAATGTTCTAGATTAAGGAAATATTTGTGTTATTTGGCTTTTATTAACACCTTAAAAAACATTCTTTAGCAGTGAAACAGAAGTCCCAGTGGTGACACAGTGAACTTTCAAGGTAAAACATTCATTTCCACATTTTCTGTTATGAAAATGGTGCAGTGATCTCAGCCTTGTCATGATGGTGAGGACCAGAGCAGCTGGGAGGAGGGTGGTCTGCCTGGAGCCCCTCTCTGAAGTCTGGGTTGAGGCCATTATGATGCACAAAACTGTGATTAATTAAACAGGTAAAGACTCATTAGGGCCAGAGCTCCTCTCTGATAATGTATTCACATTTAGCCTTGTGCAGAAAGGACTGAAATCAGCCTTCTCTGCTTTGTATTTAAATTTTAAATTTAAATTAAGTTGTATTTGCTTCTAAGTGCGAGTGGGGCAAGCTCAGTGACTTCCCCAAGTGTGAAACACCTGTGTCCTGTCCTGGGCTGAGGAATTCTCAGACTCAAAAGTGCAATGTGGAGATCTTCTCCTCTCTTTTTCAAATCTTTTCTTTAATTTTACAAAGGAAGAGTATTTTAAACATGTTTGTGTATAAGGGATAAGTGAAGAACTGATAACAAAGTAAATTCATAGACTGAGCAGGGGCTGAAGAGCAAAGATTCTTACAGATTTTCCTTTGCTTTAAAAGCTGTTCTTTGGACTCAGCTTAGCTGCAGCTGGTGGATTTATCCTGCTGGGAGTTCAGCAGCTCTGCAGTGACCCAGGAGGAGTTTGGGGCTCTCAGACACAAACCCTGGCTGCAGCACTGGGCTGAGCAGAGCCCTGCCAGTGCTGCTTTGGGATCCTCCCAGTTCCCAACTGCTCTCCCTTATTCCCATTATCAATGACTGCCTCATCCTTTATGAGGTCTCTTTCTGCCTTTTCTGAGGCTTTCATAGATGTGCTTTTATTGCAGGAGCATTTAGAATTTAATTTCTGGTAATTGTGGCTCCATATTAACTGCATATCCTTTATGTACATGAATAAGTCTCATTATGCCTGTATCTGTTCCCAGGAGAATTATCCAGGAGACAATATTCACCATGCTCAACTAGGCAAAGCAAACTGATCATTTCTGTGCCAGCAGTTTGGGAAAAAATAGAAACCCACCGACTGAAAATCCAGCCTTGAGAAAGCAAATCTTCTCAAAGCAGTTTCACCCAGCTTTTTTGGAGGCGTTATCCTCCCGATATATCTCACCTCAAAATGGAGAAAAATCAGTTTTTAAAACAGTGTGGGGTTTGTGTGCACAGGTCTGAGATCCAGGGAGAGAAGAGAGCAGCAGACAGCTAATTCCTAGATGGAACAAGTGATTTTCTGTGTGTTGAAAGAGTATGTGTGGCCACAAAGGGAATAATTTACAGAAAACTTCGACGTTTTTGGGGAGAGAAGGATGTATTTTGGGGAGCTGGGAAGAGAACTCTCTGTATTTGATCAGAATGTATTCAAGCCTGAAGAATGACATTTTATACAGCATGAAGCTCTGAGGTTCAGAATTCAGCTATGGCAGAGTTTGGTGTAGATATGCAAAATGTGGCATTTCACATAAAGGCTCAGGAGAGGGCTGAAAGCAGGGACATGAGGGGTTTGTTAGTTATTAACTGCAGCTTGATTAGATAATAAGGGAAATGTGAAAGTGTGCTGGGACAAAATGCAGACATGCCTGTAGTAGTGCAGCTCTACAAAACTGAGCAGAAGAGTTCCTCAGTCCATCAGTATTTGCATGCAAATTCGAGAAAATATGAGTTAATCTTTCAAGGCATATATCAGTGATTCCTCCAGCAGAGCAGTGGATGGATTTGCAGAAGCCTCACAAGGAATACAAAAGAAAAACAGGAATTACAATGGAAAGATAATGACTTTTACCATGCTTTAAACCAGATTGTGCAGTCCTGCAACAGCCACAGCGAAAGAGGAAAACAGCTGGGAGGTGGAGAAGCACCAGATTCTGCTGAGAGAAGCCTCTGACAATATTTATTTAATTCCTTGCCAGCACAGCCCTGCTGTGTTAATGTCAGCCCGGCACTCCCAGGCTCTCAGCTGCAGCACTGCCAGCAGCAGGAGATTCCTGGGGCTGGAGAATGTTCATTCCAAGCTTTGTGGCAGAGCTGTGTCCAGCAGGGACACCTTGCAAGTCCCTTTTTTCCCCTCACCTCCCGTGCCTGAGGGTTTTTTCAGTTCTTTGCTCCCATTCCTCAGCTGCCACCTGAGGAGCTGTGCAGGAAATTCTCACCTGTGTTTTCATTAACAGCCTGAACTGGCAGCAGCAGAACAAACCTCTCCTCTGTGAGCCCTGGGGACATTCTGGGGACATTCTCCTCACCTGAAAGAGCCTGGGCAAAGAGTCTCGGTGCAGGCTGGGTGGATGGGATCCAGGGGAGGTTTCTGCCCTGGAAGTGCTGGCCCAGGGCACTGCTGGAGTCTCCCACCCTGGGAATGTCCCAGGAATGGTTGGATGTGCTCAGGGACATCCCACTTTCCCACCTTGAGCAATTCCATGATTCAGCAGCTCCTGCTGCAGCTTTTCCCCCTCTGAATGGGCAGGGAGTGCCCCTGTGGCTGCACAATAATCATCAACACTCACCTTTACTTAATCAGTAATTACTAAAAAAATTCAGACCAGTGATTTATTTTATCTTAATGTAAATAGAAGCATGAAGAATGCAGCAGCTGCTCTGTTTATTACTGCAGTATCCAAAACCTTGTTTCTATCATTTCATGTAACCCTTTGTGACCTTGTTTGTTTTGAAAGTGAAAATTAAAAACTTTTTAAAATTCTGCTCAGAACATAAATGGATTGGCTTATGACCCATTTCTTCTTTTTTCTTTTGATAATTCCATAGTTCCAGGGACTCTAAAGTTCTGGAAACTGCTCTGTTATACCTTGTTAGTACTGGGGGAGGGAGGGGAAGAGGAATTGCTCATTTTTCGGATCACAGAAGAACTCTCTGAATCCGTTCCAGAGGCTTTACCCCTTCTGCAGGGAAACAATGAGAATGAGTTTCCCTGACACTCCCAACACGATTTCTGGGCTGCTTGGTTGTTTATTTACCACTTCACTATACAGCAGTTACAGTGATATTTTCCATCTGCCCAAAGTGTTTTGGGGAGAGAGACAGAAAGTGAATCCAATACTTACTTCCAAGGCAAAAATCGATTTTAACTAGAACCAATGCATTTTATATTCCTGTGCAACGCAGGGCTGACTTAGTATTCATGGTGCTTTTCCTCCTGCAGTCCATGTGGTGAGTTTTATTTGCAAAGTGGCATGCACAGGAATAAAGGCCCAGAGGAGCAGAGCCCTTCTACCTCCTACAAAAAGCAAATGAGTTTTTCTCAGCGTTCTGTCTCTTCATCATCTGGAAAACCTGCTGCTAGTGAAATTCTCCTCTGATGTCCAGTGCATTTTGGAACAAATTTGTAGCTTGTTTAAAAGGCAGCTGCAGTTTGCATGTAATCAGCAAACATCTGCAGTAATTCAAAAGGAAAAGGTAAAGCATGAGCACTGGGGAAAATGATCAGAGACAATCAGGTAGAGCAGATGCAAATGTTATCAAAAGCAAGGGAGCCAGCTTGCTTTAGGAGGCCCAGAAGTGTCCAGGAAAAACTGGGTTTGTTTCCTGTCCTGCCACACTGAACAACTGTTAGAGGATTGCAAAAAAAAAAAAAAAATACAGGAGAAAGTCAAATGACAATGCTCAATTCCAGCTTGATGGGAAATGTTTGGTTTCACTAACTTCTAATCTAAAGCATTTACTAAATTCTAATCTAAGGTATTTACTAACTGCTGAGTGCAGCTGCAATTTTCCATGGTATCCACTCAGTGAACATTGATGAACACTGTAATTGTCCTCATGCTGATAACGTGCCCCTAAAATCAGGATTGGGCACCCTTGTGCTGGGGCTGTGGAAAGAGAACTGCTCACACACACACAGGTGCCTGTCACGTGCATTTTGTTCATTTGTTCCAGCATGTCACACCCCAGATATTCAGCTTTTATCAGCTTCTGCATTTTCAGAGCAGCAGACAGAATCCTTGCTGAGCCTGAATCTCTTTGGGAAGGCCTGTTTGATTTGGTTTGGACTTTCTTCCTTGGAGGCACACTGGGTTTTTAGTGGAGCTGAGTGGTTTTCCCTGAGGTGTGAGAGTTGGCAGGGATTCAAAAGCAAGCATGAGGCAGGGTTGGGGCTCCCAGTTTGGGGGGTGCATCCAGCAGCTCTGCTCTCAGCACTGCCAAGCCCCACAGAGCTTCCCTGGGGGGCAGGAGGGGACACCTGGGGGTGCTGGCTGTGGCCAGGGGGTCACAGAGCTGCTGAAAGAGCACAGGGAACAGGAACAGACAGGGAGGGTTTCAGGCTTTCTGTGCTGACAGGGACTGAGCCTCAAAAACACACTGCCTTTGAGCTGGGGCCATGGCCAAGGCTCCCAAAACTGAGGGAGAACAGTGAGAGTGGAGAATTAAATAGGAGTGTGTTAGACCACAGGGTGAGAGATTTAGAATGTAATATTTTGGGATATAGTTTTATATATATATATATATATGTAATAAGATGATGGTTTTAGAACATAGGTTAGTTCTTCTCCTTCTTCTTCACAGTTTGGGTGATTTTGTGTGATTGGTCCTAAAAAATCCAGAGTGCAGAACACAGGTGATTAGTTGTTGGGTTAAAGGTAAAAATGAATTAGTTAACATCTCCTAATTGGGAAATCAAGGTTTAAAAGGACCTTGAAGAGCTCTGGGCACCATTTCTGCTCTGTTACCTGAGTGTGTGGGAGCACTCATGGCCAGTGAGGCTGTAACTCAGATAAAAAATAATAAATGTGCAAGTCCCAGGAAGAATTCTGTCTCTTGGGCTCTTCACCCTGAGAAGAAGATCCAGACAAAGGCAAGGGGCTCAGGCCATGCACTCAGGGGAGCTCCCTGGGCAGGGCAGCCTGGCCACCCCCCCTCTGTGTCCTCTCCCTGCTGCTCCCACTCAGCAGGCAAACAGCAATGTTCTGTGTGAGCACCCAGCACAAATTACTGACAGAATCCCCCAGTCAGCTCAGCAGCTCAGCACCAGGAACTGCCCTGGGATGGGTACAGGGGAGAGGAAATGCTGATTGTGTGGTGCTGCCAGCAGCTAAAGGAGAATCAGTGAAATGCTGAGCAGGGGATGGTGTCAATTTACCTTCTCCTCCACTGCCCTCCCTTCAAACTGCCTTTTAGGTTATGAAGCTAACTCTACCTGACATAATTTCTCTCATTTTGTTCATGTTCTGGTGATCTTTCTTCAGGACCAGTTTTTGTATGCGTGGTATTACCCACTCTTCCCATCTGCATCAAGATGCCACTTTTATTCCTCTTATTAATTATTCTTCTCTGTTCTGGCTTTAAATTTTAAACACCAAAAGATTTTAGAAGTCTTGAAAATCTTACTGCTTAATAGTTCATATTTAACTCATGTTAAACTGCTTTTATCTTCCAAATGTCAGTCCTTCTGACTGGTTTATCTCCCTTTAGGTTTCATGATCAGTTGGGCAAGCATGAAGTAGAGAACTGCAAATGTTTGGTAATATGTTTCAAGTACAAATGAAAATTCACATGACTGGAAGGTGTTAATAGTGAAAAAAGCTAGAATTTCTGGAAGATTCAGGTCACTCCTCTAATCCAAGAGTAAGATTTACATTAGGGCCTGAAAAGCAAATTCCACTACTGACTGACATTTCTTTTTCCTGGAAAACAAAGTTTTGGAAACCTTTAATTCCCCACTGAAATAAAATTGGAGCCACTTAATAGTTTTCAGAAAGGGGGAATGTTATTCTAAAGTTTATATTGAGTGTTTGCTTATGGGTCCCAGATTCCATATCAAAATATTTTCATTCCACACCACTTTGAGCAAAGCAGAACAGGAGCTTAAATGCTGTCACAGACCAGTCTGGTAATGGGACTGCAGCAGCTTTTGATTGGGAATTCCAGCCCAGGTCTTTGCTGGGCTTTCCTGAACAATTGCTGAATTGTGTGGAACGGTTTTAGACCAGTGACCCAAATCCTGCCTGCCTCTCTCTTTAGTTTCACTGGGACTTTATAAGCAAAGTATCAGAGCTCAGAAAATGGCACACAGTCCCACTTGAGCTAAAGGGAGAATTTGGGTAGGTGGAATGCAATTATAGGGCTGGAATTCAGCCAGGCTGCAGGCAGGAGTTGGGAATGTGTCAGGTGCCTTTGAAAGGTCTCAAAGTTGTCCCCAAAGCAGAGGGAAAAGAGAATTGGGCTGGGAATTCCCTGTGTGATGCCTTCTCCAGGCTGGCCTGGGGCAGAGACTGCACAGAGCAGAAGGGTAAAGCAGGGATTTATTAAAACCTCCCTGGGCATAGCTGGGCAGAGCCAGAGCCTGGCTGGGCTGCACCCAAAATGGGCACAAAATGGGCACAAAATGGGCACAGAATGGGCAAAAAATGGGCACAAAATGGACCCAAAGTGGGCACAGAATGAGCACAAAATGGGTGACACACATTTATAAGTTCTCACACTTTGATAAGTTCTGCCCCATCTGGCACATCAGAGTTAATTGTCCAATTCCAGCTCCAGGTTATGAAGCTCCATCCTCCTTGGTTTTCCTTCTCACTCCGCTGTTGGTTTTGTCCTTGGACCTGAAAGTTGTCCTTGGTGCCAGGCTGGAGCAGGAATTGTTTTGTCTCCCTGCTCTGTGCAGAGAGCTCAGTAGCTCTGAATATAAAACCCAGAACTGCCCACCAAAGCAGCCCAGAATCTGAAAGATCTAAAAGCTGAAATCCAGGCATCCTGTGCCCTGCTGAGCCCAGGGGCAGGTGGGGAGCAGAGCTTTGCAGAGCACTCAGAGCAAGGCAGGCAGTGCCCAGGGTGGGAGAAGCCCCCGGGCAGTGCCAGAACAGAGAATTTCTGCCCAGTTCTGGTGAGTGCAAGCAGGGCTCAGCTGGGCACACAGGCAAGAAAACACCTGCAGGGCGTGGGAAACTCCAGGGTGGATTTTATGGAACAGCCCCTTGCAGGAAATGCAAAGGGAGAGGAAATTAAGGTGCAGAGACCTCATCCAAATCCAATTTTCTGAGGCATTAGAATTGCCTAAACAGAACTCTGACTGGTTATTAAATGATGAGAAGTCCTTTATTGCCTCTGCCCACTTGCCTGGAGCCCAGAAATTCCTTCTGGTAAAACACACTGTCAGGACCCAGGCAGAGCTGGGTTCAACCTGAGGCTTTTCTTTGGTTCTGCACTATTGGAAGAAATAAGGGGAGATTTTTGATGCTCCTGGTCGGTGCCCAAATGGATATAGCAGTAATTAGAAGGGATTTTTCTTCTTTTTTTCCTCCCCTTTACCAATTCAGTTTTCCTAGACAAAAACTTTCTCTAGAGATTCAAGTGACAGACTGTGGCTAAGTTAGGAAAAAACACATCAGAAATAGCTGCTGATTGCTGATTGGCAGTGTTGGACTCCAAGAAACCCCACAAAATATGTCAGAAAATGGAAAAACTTTAATTTTTTTAATTAGTTTTCTTCCCAGCCATTCTTTCCTCCAATTAAGTGATGTTTTGAAAGTCTTATGTGTTTTCTTCTCTATGTTGAAATAGCATGTTATTTAAAATGTTTCTGTAATTTTTCCCTTCCTTTTTAATTTTAAAGTATTTTCCTGAAGTTAAAATCAGTTCAGAGACTCTTAAGAACAGCAGTGATGCAGTGTTTGGCTTTTTTTTTTTTTTTTTGCCCAATACCACTTCAATAAAATATGTTTTGCTGATTAGCTACAAGTAGAGGAAAACTAAATGACATTCCCTTAATCAGATTGACACAAATATGGGCAAAACTGAAACACGACCCCAACATTCAGGCACGTGTGTAACAGAGAGATTCTTTGGAACCAAAAAACACCCAAAAGATCAAAAAAGCCCATTTTATTCTTTAAGAAACTGTAATTAACTTTTGTAATAAATGTTCCTTCTAAATGGCTACACAGGGAAGCATCTTCTGAGCACGGGATGTGAAATAATCTCGAGGCAATTACAAAGAAGTTTTTGATTTGCAAAATTTCGTATAATTATGTAATTTCCTTTTGTGTGCAAGCAGGCTTGGCATTGAACTCCCACAAAATGATGAGTCATATGGAGCTGGTTATTTCCTGGAGAATAGCAAGAAATGAAAATTATCCTTTGAATGCAAGAGCCCAGGAGTGCAGGGCATGAATGTAATTTCAGAGGAGCCAGGGCAGAGAGCTCACCATGCTGCTGCAGAGGGGGCTCTGGAGCATCTGCAGGATGTGCAGGGTGGGTTTGGGTTTGTTAATTTGAAATTATTTAATTAAGAGTAAAGCAGGCTTAAGTTTCAAAGTAGTAAGATTTTATTAACTGACACTGAAAGAAAAAAAAATCAACAAAAATGGGAATGAGGTTTTTAAAATATTTCTCTTCTTTTTCTAGCTGTTCTTTATTTTTAACTGACAATGTAAAGAAAGCAATATTTAGAAATTTCAGTCAGTTTTTAATTTCTAAAATAGTTTGGGGGTTTTTTATTTAGGGAGGGAAGTACTTTTTGTTTGTTATGGAAAATTTTTTTACAAGAAAACAGTTTTCTCCTGGATCTAATTTTCATGAACAACATTTGTTCAGGACATTTGTGCTCATGAAACTTCCCTTATGTTTACAGTTGCATTTCTGGGTTATATCAATGCATGGCCTTTTATTCTAAAGATAATTGTCTAAAGCAAAGGTTTTCTTTGTTTTTTCTCTTTTATATTTTGCATTCTCCATTCCAGGAGAGGATCCTGTTTGTCCCTAGCAGATACCTGTCTTCTAAACTGAGACAACTGGGTGAACATATTGCAGACACTTCACTGGACTCTGGTTTCTAGACATTGAAGTTTCTGATTTTTCTAGAACTCTTATTTTCTGATGTTTGAGTTTTCTAAAACTCGTCCCCAGAACTAGAACATAAACAGAATTGTTTTTGTAACAATTCTGTCGCTGTGGAGAATAACACAGGACACAAAGATTTCTCTGAATAGTTGGGAGAGATTAATTTGATTCTGTTTATTCAAACAATGGTTTTCTTTTTATACAGTTTTGACAGATTCCTGTGATTGGTGAATGAGCAACAGAACTCCTCATCTACATTGGTAAAACTGGAGGGACACCAGAAAAAGAAAGAATTCCTCACAGAAAGAATTCTAAACATTAGAATTGTCACAAAAACAATCCTGAGGTTTTGTGTGGATGTAGAAATTTCTGCTGTAGTGCATGTAGGCAAAGTGAAAGTGAACCAGGCAGTGATACCCTTAATCCAGAGTTTAATGACTAAATCTGGGCTCTTGAACAGAATATTTCTCATCTCAGTGATATTAGCCCAAAAGAATCAATAGGATTACAGCCCATTTTTGTCCACATCCAAGAAAATACTATTCAATTTCTTACAAATAATCTTTGTAATTTCTTTTAGTTTTCAAAGTCCTTTTTACTGTGAAGTTTATGACTGAAAGGTGTTTTATCATGTTCTGGAAGTGCAGTGTTCTACCAAGAGCAGGGATTCAGTTTTTTAAAGACACTTTTGATGAAGCAGTATTTGTCATATTTTTTCAGAACTGCAAATATTTTTTTCTACAGATTTTGTTTTACATAACCAATTATTAGAATTAAGTTCCTTTAAAACACACAGTCAGGTGTCAGTGGTGCCCAGTGACAGGATGAGCAGCAGTGAGCATAAACCATGACGCAGGAAAACTAATTTAAATATAAGAAAATCAACTTTTTGGTAGTTAAGGTGGTGCAATAGGTTTGTGGCAGGCTGAGAAAGGGAATTCCTGGAGGAAATAAAACCCAGACTGGCCCAAGGCCCTTGGAACCTGCTCTGAGCAGGGCTGGGAGCAGCTGAGCTCAGGAGCTTCCAACCTCAAGGATTCTCTGATAAATATTAATCAGCAAAAGGGATTATTCACTGCTTTCAGAGAAAGGGATTTCTAATTAATGCATCTTTTTCAGAATGAATTATGCCTGTGCTAGTGCAGGTTTTAGAGCAGGGATCTCTACCATCTCTCCTTTTTGTCCTGAGGATTGTGGCTCTGGCAGGACCTGGTTGTGCCATCTCTCCTCATTAGGAGAGACATGATGTGCTCACAGGAGCAAACCCAGCACTCTTACAGGACATATGCTATGTGACCAGAGACACATTAAAAGATAATTAAGCATATTAAACAATAATTTGATTTATTCCATATTTGTTTTATGTGGGGATATAAAAACTGAGTCATGCCTAATTCATCTCCCAGGCAGCCTCTCCTCGTGGCCCAGATGTTGAGATGTTGTTGTGAATGACACACAACAAGAATTTCTTTAAGATAATTTGGAGTTTGACTCTGTTATCTAAACAAATGATTCTTTTTTTATATATATTTTTATATTTTTGACAGGTTACTGTGATTGGTGTACGAGTGACAGAATTCTTCACTTACATTGGTTAAATTAGAGTGGCATCAAAAGAAAGTTTGTCCCACAGCAAGAATTCCAAACATGAGTTTTCCTCACACAAACAAAACTTGATGTTTATGTCCAAGCTGTGGGAACAAGCTTCAGAAACCCAAAACATCAGGAAAAAAACAGAGCTTTAGAAACTCAGAGGCTGCAGGTCTGGAAAAGCAGAGTACATTGAGCAGTTCTGCTGCTGGGGAGGCAGGGAGGGGCTGGCCAGGATTTTTCCCAAATGACAAATGGAAGTAACTTATCATAGGCAGAAAACTTAAAAAAAAAAACAACCTTAAACCTAAAAAAAAAATTATGATAATTATCCTTTGACTCTTCTCTGCTTGAGAGTGGCTGCTTGAAGAGATGAAAATTTCATGGTAGTCTTAAAGTCAACAAAAATTTCTTTGTTTAAAGCAGGTATGGATTTATTCTGATTTTACAGGTACAGAAGGTTCGACTAACTGAAAATGGAAATATAAAGTTAAATAGGCAAAAAGTTAAATGCAAACTTTATAATAATTCCAGAAAGGTGATTTTCCATGTCTTTGTTCAAATGTATTCTGATTTAGATGGCTGAAGTGTTGTGAGCAATCCATTGCTATGAAACATCATTTATAAAACACCACTTAACACATCTTGTGTGAAGTATCTATTATTAGCAAATTGTTGATTTCTAAAGAGCAGAAAAAACCTCAAAGGTAGAGGTGAGATAAAGGATGAAATTTCACTTTAGTAAGTATTTTTTAAGGAGACAAAACATGGAAACTTTTAGCAATTATTATTCTTACTGGAATGTCATTATTTAAGAAGTTCTTAAGGGGATAAATTTGGAGGTCAGGTTTAGAAACACACAAAAGTAACAGCACGGGCATGAAAAATAAAATGTCACATTTGAGAGCTCTTCCAGCACTATTTTGGCTCAGCCTCAGCCATTCTCAAACATCCTCCTCCAACAGCAACCAAGGTCATCCAGCAAAAATCCCATTTGACAGCAACCCCCCTCTGGCTGGGCTGGGTTCTGTGCTGGCTTTGGGCAGCCCTGGGATGATCTCCATGAAATCCATTCCCTGCTGAGCCCCCCAAGGCAGAGGGCAGCTGCACTTGCACCCAGAGCCTGCATTTTGCTGGCTGGGGCTTTTTATTTCATCTTTCCCACATTCCAGGTGGTTTGGGGTTTTTTTGGTTTTTTTTTTGTTTTTTTTTGTTTTTTTTTTTTTTTTTTTTTTTTTTTTTTTTTTTTTTTTTTTTTTTTTTTTTTTTTTTTTTTTTTTTTTTTTTTTTTTGGTTTGTTTTGGGTTTTTTTTGTTTTTTTTTTTTGTTTTGGTTTTGGTTTTTTTTGGCTGGGGTTGAACCAAGTTAGGAATGCAGGAAGGCAAAATGTTCTTAAAAGGGAGACCAAGCCCCGTGGGCAGTGGTGTGATGCTGGCCAAGGCTTTGTGCTCCAGCTGGGTTCTGAGAGCGGGCTGGGTGGCATGGCAGAGTCATGACAATTGCTCCATTAAATTAGCACTGAAATTCTCTGTTTGACACAGAGGAGTCTGGTTTCAGGCCTGAAGTTCCTGACTTTTCTAAAGTTCTAGTTTTTTGATGTTTGGGGAAATGGGGAGACAACAGAATTGCTTTTGTAATGGTATCCATGTTGTGAATTCCTTCTGGGAGCAGGGATTTCTTTGGATGTCCATCTGGTTTGACCAATGTGGGTGAAGATTTCTGTCACCAACCAGAGTGGCCTGTGGAAAATTGTATGTAATTGTATATAAAATTGTATATAATTGTATGTAAAATTGTATATAATTGTATATAATATTGTATATAATTGCATATATAACTGTATATAATATATAATTGTCTATAATTGCATATATAATTGTATACAATATATAATTGTATATAATGCATAATTGTATATAATATATAATTGTTTATAAATTGTATATTGTATCCCTAAAACTAAAGTTCCTTTTTCCCCCAGGCCTTGAGAAGCAATCCTGAGGATTGTGGCTGTGTGTGGAGCTGCTGCTCTGCCCGGGAGGGGGGAGCCCAGCTCTGTCCCTGCCCTGGTGCCCAGGCAGGCTCTGGCTCTGCACAAATCCCAGCTGGAGCAGCAGCTGGGAATGAGCCCCCCAGCAGCCCCAGGACGTTTCACATCCTGATATGAATGGCCATTTAATAATGGCCAGGTCCCAAAGAATTGGATCCATGAAAAATGGGGGGGGGTTTATGTCAGATATCACAACACCTCTTTAATTTCAACTCCAGAGAGTCAATCTTCAATCTTGGTCAGGGCACTGAAGCACTGCATAATTCACAGGCCTCCTTTTGATAGACAGGACAGATTATTAGCTTCTTTTTTTTTTTTTTTTTCCCCTGATTTTTCATTCTTTCAGAATAGCTCTGCTTTTGAAGGCAGAACCAGGAAGTTTTTCTGAAGATAGCTACAACAGATTGTGTAGAAATATTTTTTTGAGACTTGCTTACCAACAAAATTTCCCCTTTTTTCCCCTAAATTAATAAAATCAGTGTTTAATATCCACTAATCCTCTAGTTCTCTTAGGATGTAAGTGCAATAGACACATTTTATTCATTTATTTGTATGCTATCACTTAGATCCCCTCATTTTTAGATAATGGCTGGGTTATTCAGGGCTCTCTGCAGACCTATAACAAAGAAACAAGTACTCCAGAGAATTTACAGTATACATGAAAGAGAAGATGAAATAACAGAGCAAGACAGACAATCAAGGCTGGGGAAGAAAAGGAAGATAAAAAATGAACAGAACCAGGCAGAAAACAGAAGTCACTCATGGCTCCTGGTAAAACAAGAAACGAATGTGAAAGAATGAGATTTGATCAAAAATGTTCTGAGATGCACAGGTGTTACAAATACTAATAAGATCTGCTTGCATTTTTTCTAATTAATTGCCTAGTTTCACAGCCATCTTCATGATTTAGGGACTGAGACCCCCTGCCTCTGTTTGCTTTTCAGGATATTTTCCATTTCTCTGAGAATTTTGATGGTTTTGGTCCTCAGGGCCCTTGGCTCACCTGGTCTGCCTCTCAGTTTTGTCAGCAGTGTTCTCTGTGGACAGTGATTTGTTTGGGTATTTTTTGTAATTAGTGACTGATTTTGAGGACTGATCTTTCATGCTCTGATTACAGACATGCTGAGGAGTAAGTAGCATTATTTTTGTGTTATATATAGAATATGCTCTTGGTCAGCATTCTACATGAGTGTCAGCTCTCTCTTTCCTTAAACTGCTAACTCATGATTCAGAACATGTTTCTTCCACTGAGAAAGCCTTGACCAAAGCTAGTTTCTACCTTCAAGAAAGATTATCTTCCTGTTGTCTCACATTCTGCACTGGAAAATGTTTAAATTTGAATTATTTCTCACTGTCTAGCTTTTCCTGTGTTCGTATTTACACTCACATGCCCTCCACACATGGGTTTGTGGAATCCTTGCAACTTCAGAGGAGAACACGTCCCACTAAATACACACCAATTAATTCCCATTTCAGGACTGTAATGGTTTCTGTCCCTTGGTGATTTGTCATTTCAGAGCCCTGCAGAAGCAGTAGAACTTTGTGTTGTACCGTTCTGGAATTCCCTCAACACCTGTGCTAAGGGCACACGGTGCTGCTGATGAATGTCCCGTGCTCTGAGCACTGAGGTGTCATTAATCACATTAAGAAATAGGCCTAACAAGCCATAATTTAAAAGTGAGGCTGTGGTACCAGCTCTCATTTTAGTAAAAGTGAAGCAGCCTACTCACACGCCTGTGTTTGGGATGCAGGCACACCTGGGTGCTGCAGGGCAGCTCCTCTCCATGCCATGAACCCCCCTGAGCTCTGCTCAGCACTGCACTAACCACAGACAGAGCACAGGACTGAAATCCAACCCTCATTTGCTCTTTCTGTGAGCAGAGGCAGAAGCTCTGGCACTGAAGGGCTGCAGGAATCCCACCCACCCCGGGAGCTGCTGCCTCCAGCAGCCCCGCTGGAATTATCATTGTTTGGAAAGGTGACTGCAAGCAAGAGATATAATTAGCATAACCTGTTCTTTAAAAGCTACACCTGCCATTAAAGTTTTAAAGAAAGGGAATCTTGGCTGAAATCATCTCTGTAATTTGCTAACACTCATTTGCATACAATTTTGTCAGAACAGCACAAATTTGGTGTCGACACAGCCTGAGCCTTCAAAGCTGGGCTCAGTTCGTGCAGCTTTCCTGTCTGTAGGACTGACACTGATTTTCTCAGATTTCATACAATTTTTCCACTTAGCTCTCGGTATTTTATAATTTTATAACGTGGGATTGGTGAGAAACCATTCCCTCTGTCCTGAGTGAGCACCCACTGCCCTCAGAGGAGGCAGAGGGAAGGGAACAGTTTGGATATTGGTCTGTGGAGTGTGCTGAGAGGGGAATGGTTGTTCCCCAGTCTCAGTTCAGGAGCAGCTGACCACTGGCTCATTTCCAACTCCCTGACTGCAACACCCCCACGTCCTTTCCTCAGAGCTGGAATTTTCCCCAGGACCTGCCAGACCTCAGATACGCTTCCTTGTTTGTATTTGAATTTTAAAAAATGCCAAGCATCTGCACCTGCTCACCTTGAATGGCCTTCTAAGAACTGTTCTAGAAAGTCAAACCCTTACTTCTTATAATCCCTCTTTGCATGGAGGAGAAAAAAGACAGAAATATCACATTCCATGAGAAAAAAAAAAAAGGAACTAAAACTGCAAAGGTCACTTTTCACTTGTAACTGCAAAGATCTGTTGTCTCAGGTGTTACACTGTCGAAATTCTTTCATTCACTGAGGTGCCGCCTCTCCTTGAGCTTGTGAAAATTCTCCTACAGTTACACACATTTAATGAGAAGTAAACAGGCTTTTTAAAGCCCTGGACTCTGCAGGAACCAGTGCAGGTAGAAACATAAATTATCTTAATATCCAGGTGTTTATTTTGGGACATTGTAGCAGCAAAAACTTTGTGTGTTCATGCATTTTTCAGTGAAACTGTGAAAGTCCAGAATAAGTCACAGATGTGTTAAATAACATTTTGAGCTTCTGAGTTTTGTCTTAGCAGGCAGGTCAGGGTCTCTGCAGGTGAGACCCACCTGGGCAAGCACTGAGGGCTGGCAGGGCAGCAGGGGTGGCTCTGGTGGCTCTGCCCTGGGCAGTGTCCTCTCCACCACTGTACTCTGCTTTTCCAGGCCTGAAGCTTCTGAGTTTCTAAAGCCCTGTTTTTCCTGATGTTTGGGGTTTCTAAAACTTGTTCCCACAGCCTGGGCATTCTGTAACAAAACCCATGTTTGGAATTCTTTCTGTGGGACAGACTTTCTTTTGATGTCCCCCTGGTTTGGCCAAAGTGGGTGAAGAGTTCTGTCACTCGTTCACCAATCACAGTGGCCTGTCAAAAATGTATAAAAAGGGGAGGAGTGTTTGAAACAGAGTCAGAGCATCTCTCCAAACTGCTGAGAGAAGTTTGGTGCCATGTGTTGTTCACCACAGCCCCATGGGACACCCTGTGCTGGCTGCCTGGGGGCTGCAGGGGCTCCAGGAATGCCTGGGCAGGGATGGGAAAGCAGCAGGCTCTGTGTGCAAAGGCACACTGGGGCTGCTCCTGCCTCCCCTCCTGTGCTGGGCAGAGCCAGGAGAGGCAATCCCAGGCTCCAAAGGCAGGATCCCACCCAGCCAGCCCCAGAGCCAGGGTCTAATCACTCCCTGATAAAACCTGAGTGCAGAAATGCTGGTTTGTCTCTTTGGGTTGGGGTGCTGTAAAAAGCACATCACCATGGCATCCCAGCTCTTTCCAATTAAAGAAAGCTAGTCCTGCCATTTACTTAGCAGCTCTGACAATAGCCTGCAGCAGCAGTAAAACAACTCCACTGCCTGGCATTTTACAAGATAAATTCTTCACTACACTCTGTTTTTTTCTTGCACTGTTGCTTGCAAAGACTTAAAAAGTTACTGCTCCTTCAACGCCTGAGACTGGTATTGTTACACCCATTTGAGCTATGGATCACTGGGTACACTTTGTACCTCCACATGCCACTTTGAGAAAAATCAATTTTAGTCTTGAAGAGCTCAAACTGGTGTTGCAGAAGATCAGTGCACATTTCCAGGTGCTGCAGGGCATTGGCATCTTGATGTGGATTCAACAAAACATGACATAGGTACGGTGCAAAATTGCTTACTCTTATGCTAAGGGATCTTCTCAGAAAAATTACACAGTAAATCAGGATACTGTGAGGAAGTGCAAGGCACAGCAGCTGCAGTAAACACTTCTACGCTTTTCACAATCTTAGCACTAAAAAAAACATAATTTATGGTGCTAACTTTAAGTGGCTATGCTAATAAATGTTGTAGGCACAATAGGAAAAATCAGATAATATTTAACATAGAGATTAAAAATAGCATGTGACTGATGTTGAGGAAAGAAGCAGTTTGTGCCTAATAATGGTTAGAATTATTTAAAAAGCTTCTGTCCAGCATTAATTGTCACCTAAATTGGATATAATGTCAATACAGTTACTCTGTACATTTTAAAAATTTTATTTTAAATCTCTGCACTGTTTTTATGCATCTGCAGAGCTTGAGGAAAAAGATCCCTTACTTTCTTTGCCCTGCTGTCTTTCTACACAGACAGAGGAGTTAATTTCTAAATCTCTGTAATTTAGCAGTGGGTGTAGCCTTGCCTGTCTGAAGGACTCAGCTTGCACTTGCACGGGATATTAACTGTGCTCCCAGTGAGCACAGCCCAGAAGTGCTGAGTCCAGACAAGGCATTCTGCTGAACTCATAGAAATGTTCTCTGCCACATCATATTTATGGACGGTTGTGAAGGAGTAACTTTGTCTCTGAAGAGGTTATGCTAAATCAAGGATCATCTGTTTGGGAAAATTTCCCTTCGTGCTGGGTCAGGTGCTGTCTGTTCTCCTGCAGCTGACAGAAGCCAGATGTGTTCTGGTGCAAGGATAAAGCAGAATATTCATCTCCCTGGGCTGCCAGGCTCTCTTGATGCAGATCTGTGCTCCTGTCTGGAGTCCCACCAGCTGGAAGCTGCTGCCTCCCCTCCACATCAGAATTCCCTGTGGAATGTATAATGTTTCTCATAATTCCACATAAAATATTCCTATAATCTGCTGGATTTCCTTACCTGGGCCCTCCTCAGGTAAATGATCCAGGTTAGCAAGCAGAGCAGGCTTAGGAGAATTTTGCTGATCAGATTGATTGGGGCTGGGGCAGGGTTGGAATTGCTCACAGGAGCAGCTCCACCAGGAGATGGGGCAGCAGAGACCTCCAGGCACTGCAGGAGGGTGACCACAGAATCCCAAAATCACAGAATCCCAAATCTCGGAATCACAGAATCCCAAATCTCAGGATCCCAAAATCACAGAATCCCAAATCTCGGAATCACAGAATCCCAAATCTCGGAATCACAGAATCCCAAATCTCGGAATCACAGAATCCCAAATCTCGGAATCACAGAATCCCAAATCTCGGAATCACAGAATCCCAAATCTCGGAATCACAGAATCCCAAATCTCAGAATCCCAAAATCACAGAATCACAATCACAGAATCACAGAATGAACTAGGTTGGAAAAGACCTTTAAGATCATCCAGTCCAACCTCTGTCCTATGATTATTGCACCAGCCTTGCTTTACCTGGAGCAGGAGGTGTGAAAAGAGCTTAACTGATAAACAGGGTGTGGATCCTAAATAAATACAGGTTGGAGCTCTCCATTCCCCAGTGGAATCACCAAATACTCAGCCAACTGCAGGCTCAGGAGCAAAACCAAAAGAACAGAAAGGGAGGCTGAGCAAACAGGCTTCTCCAAGGATTTACTCCTCTTTTCTTTTTTTTTTCTGTACAGTTTTCCAGAAAACACAGTTAAACAAGCAGGTGTGGTATTGAAATACACTGTGCATTCTTCCCACAACAAATATGGATTTGTGCAGAGACAGTCACAACTTCCCCAGTCATGCCAGCTTTGTATGTGCTCTGTTTGGAAGAAAAAGGCAGGTGAAAATTCACTGCCAAATATCAGCTCTGTAGAACAAACTGGATAAAGGAGTTGTAAAATAAGGACTGAATTAAGAAATTCCAAATCTATGACTCAACTTGATCATAAACCCGATCATCACTGAAATGTGAAAACCAAACAAGGATGTTTAAAGTGCTTCATTATGCAAATTCTGGAATTTTTTTATTGTTTCCTTTAAAAAAACAGCTGGTGATGGTGACGAGGATTTTGTGACAAATGATTTTGACATTTACACATTTTACTGAATGCTGCTGGATATTTGTAATTTATTGTAATGATTTATGAGTAAAGAAGCCTAACAGCATTGAAGTGCTGATATCTTTTCTGTAATTCTGGCAAAGATCTAAACAAAAATGTTTTCCTTTTGTAATTCAGGGTTTCTATAGCACATAGAACATTTGCATTTGTTCCTACAGGGGAATTTTCTCAGTGACATCACCTTCACTTTGTCTTCCTTTTTTGGGAATACCTTTGAGCACAAATCAGTTTTTACATGTCTAATTTTATAATACTCCAGCTACAGATCATTTTTGTCACAAGTGACTGGATTTGCAGTGCATCAGGAAACATCTACTTATCCAAAATATTGTCAGGATATCCAGTTTTGGTCAAGTTCCCTTTTAGTGGGAGCAAGGTTCTGAAGGCATCAGATACCCTCAATATATTTCTTTTTAAAGAACTCTGAAGAAAATCACTTTATCTTGGAGGGGGTGCTGTTGTTCCATTTTTGTTAACAAGAGCGTTCACAAATACCAGGAGCCTGGTTGATAAATTAGAACATCAGAAAAATAAAAAGGAATTTCAGGCAGTGTGGGACCAAATCATGGCAATCCCTGTCAGGGGGTGGCTCAAAGGTTCTGTCCCCAAAATCCAGTGCAGGAATGCTGGGCCAGAGCTTGGCTGCTCCTCTGCAGATGCTCCAGGCCAGAGGCAGGGGGGCTTTTTGCTGCAGAGCTCCCCCAAGGCAAGCAGTGCTTCCTGAGGCCATTCCAACTTCTGATTTCCATCTCATCTTACTTGATGAAGAAATCTGCCCCATTGGAAAGAGAAATTCCTCCTTCCCCCACTGGAAAAGAACCCCACTGTTCAGAAGCTGAGTGGAACGATGTAAACATTTCTTGGAAATCCTCCTTGTGTTTCTGTCTGATTGATTGTCAAACTCTAAAATTTATTTGATGAAATTATGGCTGTGGAAACCCACTTGTGTGAGCCCTAGCATGTAATTCCAGACTGTTGTCATGCTGTTCAAGAATTGTTCTTCCTATATATTGGCTTTCCTGACCATATGCTTAAAAGTTTATTTTCAGGAGCAGAATCAGTTGATATGGCTGAGTTATATTTATGTTATCTTCACTGTTGCACTTAAAGAAAGCAAAACTCAGTTTTGGAGATATTCCTAATTAGTCATCACCTTGAATGGAGCGTGCTCAAGGAAGAATGCCTCATCCATGGTCTATTTTTCATTGCTTTCTATTTGTTTCTTATGTTGAGAGTAATGTTTAGAGCAGCATTACTGCTCATTACCCTGCTCAGGACTTGACTGTTTCCACGGAGTGCCAGAATCTTTTTTTGGAGAAAAGGATACTTTGCCTCTTAGTTTGCTGTTTCTAAATCCAACAAATATATCACATGTCATTTCCTCTTTTTGCAGTTTCTGCAATGCCATATTTCACATACAAAGCTAAAATTATCTGCGTGTTCCATTATAGGTGATTTCAAAATTAGTTCGTTTAGGGAAAATATTTTGGAATGAGTGTCTAAAGCAACTCTGCCCCCATTCCTTTCCATACACAAAGAAGTAAACCCACTTCTTTTTTTTTTTCTGTCTTCCTCTCCTTGCTGCCTCCCTGAAAACCAAGGGGGTTTTTTGTAATTATCCCATTTTGCTGCATTTTAGGAGACCTTCGAAGAAGCTACTCCAGGCAGTAGCCTAGCTGGAAGTGAAATCTCATAAATTAATTAGATAATCTCCTTCCTTGCCTCAGCTGGCTGCAGTGAGTGCTCTTTTCAAACCTCCTCAGCTTGCTCTGCCTTGTAGTGGCTGTTCAGGAGGATCTGCAGCTTCTCCTGCTCATGGCCAAGTGTGCACTCCACAGCTGCAGTGATTTTCCCTTGTGAAACCTGGGCTAAAGGTGTTTGAGCTCAGCTGAACGACATGTATTTTAAATATTGACTGCAAAGATGGTTGGAAGTCCAAAAATGTGGGTTCAGTGTATTTGACTGTGGTTTAGCAGCACTCATTACCCTGGTAATGTAAACAGCAAATGTGTCAGGCACTGAATCAAACCCAGCCCTCACCTGTAGCTACACCTCTGCAAGGAGAATATTAACTTGTCAGAAATTCATTAAAATGATAATTTGTGAGTGTTTTAATGAAATTATTTTGACACAGAGACAGAAGAAGCAGCAGAAGGGTACAAGAAAAATGTGAGTTAATTACTTGAACTTAAAAGCTTCAACCAAAATATGAAACAAAAAAACCCAGTGTGTATTTGCTTCAATATTTGTGACACTTCTCACAGATACATCTTCCTTACCTCTGGTGCCATAAAAGACCTTTTTAAGACATGAATTATTGTGAGAAAAACAATGCTCTTACATTAAACATCTTTATTAATATGGATACTCTGTGATTTAGCTGTGTCTAGCATCAAAACATGCTGCTTTGGAAGACAAAGTGCAACCAGAATTTAGAATGAATGTGAGAAATAACTATTTGTGGATGGATACTTCACTGACAATTCGAGTTTAATCCTTATTCAAATTGAATTTCCTTTGAGAAAGCTTAAGGCCATCAATCTATTATCAGACAACAAAACTGACTATTACTCATTGGAGCTGGGTTTGGTTTTTTTTTTATTAAACCTGAAAGAAGCGTGGTGAACTAATGTGTTTGTAAACTCAGCCTGCAGAAACACAGCAGCCTGATAGTCTTGTTTAATTTGGTAAGAAAAGAGCCTTGGTGTGATTCCCTCATCCCCGAACCTCCCTTTTATATGAGCAGTATTGCTTTCCTCCCCTTCTGCTCTTCAAAACGTTATTAATTTGTTTATTTTGCCAAAAAAACTGCTTTTAGGGGACCAGCCAGGACCAATAAAAGTCACAGATACTAATTAAGGCAGTCACACTTTAATAGATTGCTTTTCTAGAGGTTTGCAATCACCATACGTTGCAAAGTCAAAATTAATCCTCTTTTAGTGACACATAAACGAGGACAGGTTATTATTTGGAAAACAGGAGCAAAACCTGTAGCCTCCATCTCATTAAGTTATTTTGGTATAGAACCATAATAACCAGTGCTGCTTGGGGCTGAAACAGATGCCCAGGATTGTGATTAAGGAGATGTTCATGCATATTTTCTAGAAGAAAGCCCCAGGGACGAGGACAGGATCCTGAGCCCGGGCAGCTCAGGGCAGGCAGGGACAGCAGGGACATTGCTCACCCCTGCCTTCCCTGTGAACCTGGAATTCCTTCAAGGAATGAGCTCCACTCTAACAGCAGGGCTCCAGCTGATGGGTGTTTGAATGTGCTGCTCAGTCCTGGCACAAGCAGCACTTTAGGCAGATTCACTTCCATCTTTCCTCCTGAGAGCTGTATCATTAGGATTTTGCTTGGATTTCTGATGTTAAGTATACTGTTGGTACAACACCACAAAATGATTAATGGCCTATCCTAGGGAACGTGTCATGTCAATAAAACTGGGGTTTAATAGCACTGTTGCAATTCCCCAGTTGAAAGAATTTCAAGAGTCAGTTAAGACAAAACCTATTTTTCTTTATCAGAATTCCTTAGCAGTTCTGTACCTGAGCACAGAGGACAGAACGGGCTCAGGGTCTGCACAGAGGATTATTGCCACTCTGCTCCCATTCAGGGGAGAGAGCAACAAAAATATTCCTTGCAGTTCCTTTCCTATACCTCCCACTATCCCAGCAGCCAAACTAACCTGTGCTGCAGAAAAAGGGCTGGAAACATCACTGACCTCAAGCTACCAGAATACAGGAGCTGTGTGCCCAAAAACATTAATTGGAATAGCCAAAAAAAAAAGGATTTGTTTCCTTTGTGATGTTTTGTGTGACCAAAATATCCTTTATCAGACCCCATCCACTTCTCTTGGTGCTGTTTTTCACCTGGAAATCAGTCACAGATTGGAGGGAAGGTGATGACAATTCCCAGTTCTGCATTGCCCCAGTGTCCATTTCTTGAGGCACAGGTTGTGCCCCCAGGAAGGCAGGTGCAGCTCCTAGGGTCAGGGAGACCTGCTGAAAAGAGAACAGTTAATGAAAGGGAAAAACAAAACGAAACAAAAAGCTCTAGATGTCTGGAAATGCTGCTGCTGAAAAGCTCCAAAATTATAATACTCAAACTGATTGCATGAAATTTCCAGCTGTTAAAAGCTGAACTTGATTCCTCCTTTAATCACTCTGAACACATAATACATGTCTAAAATTAAAGGTCATCCACTCACCCAGGGCCCTACAAACGTGCTTTGACATTAAAAGGTTTACAATTAAACTCCCCCAGGACTGGGAGGCACCAGCAGGGCCTGCAGGGATGGAGCAGGGCTGATCCTGGGGCCATGAACCATCTTTATTTGGGGCTGGGGCTGAGGGACAGGGGCTGGCTGGGGTCAGGCAGGGGACCCCTCCTGCTGCCCCTGCTCCTGGGGGTGCTGACCAAGCTCAGGGGCAGGGGCAGGGATGCTGCCCATGGCAGGGGGGTCCCAGTGCCTGCCAGCCCCTCCTGCAGGGCTGGGACAGGACCCAGGTGAGCCTGGGGAGCCACAGCCCTGTGCTGGTGCAGCCAGGGATCACCAGGGCCAGGCACAGCCCAGATGTGCTGGGATCATCAGGGATTGTCCCAGATGTGCTGGGATCACCAGGGATAATCCCAGATGTGCTGGGATCACCAGGCACAGCCCCAGATGTGCTGGGGGATCACCAGGACCAGGCACAGCCCAGATGTGCTGGGATCATCAGGGTCAGGGTCAGGGACATCCCCAGATGTTCGGAGGGGGTCACCATGCTCAGGCCCAGCCCAGATGTGGCACAGCTGGGCCCTGGGCCAGGCTGCAGCCAAGCATGTCAGCACCAGGGGGGCTCAGCCCTGGCCCAGGGCACCCCCAGAGCTGCCCCACAGCTGAGCTGCCCTGAGCCCTGGCAGAGGCAGCTCCAGAAGAGCAGAGCTCTCAAGGCCATTACACTTTGATGCATTAATATTTAGGAGAAATCTGGCTTTAAATTATTTCTATACCAGCAGAGCAGAGTCACTCTTTTTCTTTACATTTCTGTCAAAAAACAATTGGCGTGTCAGGTTGCATTATGTCACATCATTGGGTGAAACAGGAGCTGACATACTGTAACCAAAAGGTATTTGGACATATCATGTCAGAAACTGGAAGCAGGAATTCAGGCTCTTGCTCTCGCTGTCTTGGCAGGAGTTCTTGATTTCCACTCTTGTTTTAATTCCTCTTCATTGTCAATTAAAAAGAAGAAAAATCACTGCAAAGACAAGTGTCCAGTTTTGCTGCCTGTGCTCAATATCCCTTTAATCTTTCCTTCTGCTCCTTGAGAAAATGCAAAAAAAAGCCAGGAAAGTGGAAGAAAACCTCCCCAGGGGAGAGAATTTGCTTACAAAAATCACCTGCGAGTCTTGAAAACCTGAAGAAAGATTAATTAAAGTAAACAGAAATTTGGAAATTAAAGGAACAAGGAAAACCCCAAGGAATCAATAGAAATCAGTGCATAAGAAACCAGAGAAACCTGATACCAGTCATCATCATTTTGAGGGATGATTCATGTCAGGGATTGAAACTGAGAGACTGGCAGTAATTTATTTTATTTTTTTTAAGGAGAAATCCAGGGTAATTTATGCTGCTGTCTGATGTGATGGGATTAGGAGCCAGCCCCAGGCACCCCCTTGCTCTTGGTCAGTGTGAATTAGTGCCCCTGGCCTCGAGTGATATCTCACCCAATTTATACATTCATTCATTCCTTTAACTGTGTGCTTTGTCATTGATGCTTTTCCAGAAACCGAGGGAAAGGAAATATAATCCCCTTAGTGTTTGTTCTCCTCTCCACCTCTTTGTCATTCACTCTCTCCTCTCACTGCTGTGTTTCTTCTCTTTTCTCTTCCTCCCTTGATTCTGCTCTTCCCTTTCACATCTTCTCAGCACATTGCACTTTTCCTTACTTTCAGCCTTCCCCTTTCTTGCATTACTCCAATGCCTTACGAACTCCGTTCTTTTCCTGGATTATTTTACTTTTTTTTTTCTCACTAGAATATTCTTCTCTTGTCTTGCTCAGGAATCGAATTTGGCTGGAAAGGACTTTCAAAAAGCTGCTGCCTCCCCACTTTCCTTCTGCTGTGATAGTTACCCGAGATGAGGCTGCTCTGGCCTGCATTAATATTTACAGACTTGTTTTATGAATCTGAGGATTGATTTAGCATGAGAATAATGCAGGGGAGCAGATGAACCATGGAAATGGTAAGGTCTACTTTGCTAAGATTCATAAATCTAAAAGCCATGCTGAGGTGAACAGCTTTTAGAAGAGCAACACCTAATGACTGAAAATCATTGGATGTCTAAAGTCTTAAACAAGTCCGAAACTTGTCTTTCACAGGTAGCAAAAAATGATCTTTAGTGGTTAAATCCATTCTCCAAACTCTTACAGAATTACAGCCTTTCTCTTTAAAATGCATAAACTCTAAGGAGTTCAAGTAACAGCAGTTTTCCTAGGCAGTCAGGTGATAAATGTGCTATTTGCTAACATCAGCTATGCATTTTCTTACAAAAGCACAGCATATTTAAGATACTCTTGGTACTCTCATCCTTTTCTTTTTCAAAAATTATGGGGTTTTTTTTACCACTGAGTTTTTTGTCTTCTAAATACTGAACCCAATCATTTCCCCAAGGTCAAACCATGCAGTGCAGATTTAATTTCAGCATGGACACGTGAAACTGTAATCAGCTCGGAGTCATTATTAACTCCAGCTAAATATTCCTATTACAAGTGCAACACAAATGACTTTTAGCAGCCCTTGCTGCAGAACTACTGTGCCTCTAGACCAGGTAGAAAGGAACATTTTGGTACAAAATGTGGCATTCAGAGGTTGGGCTGTTGTGTCTCTTATGCAGTTGGATGACAGAAGCTGTGGCTGAACAGGATTGAACACATCCCTGCCCTGCTGACAGGCACAGGCTCAGTGTCTGTACCCAAAGCTGGGGTTTAGGAGCAGGACACATTCCTCTTCTGGCAGCTCTGGAACAGGAGGGGAGGCACCTGGGAAATGTCCCTTGTACCATCAGGGGCTTGGCTTTCCCTTTGTGTGTGTGTTATTCTGTGCTGGGAAAAGCCAGCTGAACTCCAGGCTGTGTGCTCGTGTAGTCCTTGCACAGATGCTGCCTTTTAACTGTAAATTCATTTTACTTTAAGACAGGCAGAATAAACCATTTTCCTTGAACTACCGAGCTCTCCAAACTCCACCCATGAGTCATGCCTACACCAAGATTATTTCGATATTTCCTACACATTGTTTGATGTATTGTGAACACTTCTCCTGAGTTTAGGGCTAAAAGCTTGACTGGTATAACCAAGGCCCATTATAGAAAAGTAAAAAGAAACACACAGTGTGCAATTAAAGAGTGAAACTGCAAGAGAGCTTTGTTTTCAAGAGGGTTTCTCCTATTAACCCATCATGCAAAGTGATGTTTATATAACTGCTGAGAGAGTCTCGTGTGTGTGATATCCACACCACAAACAGACACGTGCTGGAAAGCAAAGTGCTACCTATCCAAGATGGAAATGGGAAGGGGAAAAACAAATCCCTCCGGGGTCCTACTCTGGATTTTGAACAAAATTGTGAAGCTGGGCACGAGGTGTGAAGAGAACTTGCAGCAGTTACATCAGGCTTGGTTCTACTCGAGCACAAAGGAAATTCAGTGTTAATGAAGCATTTTCTAGCACCAGCCATTGTTCTCCTGGAAAAACCTGGTCCTTCGTGGTGCCTGTTCCTTGGTGAAAATGATGTGCCTGGGTGTTGGATTTTGGCAGATGAACCCAGCTGCCTTCCAGAGCCCCCAGCTCCTTGCTCAGCTCTTTGCTGAGCCCCACTGCAGCAGCTGGCACATCTGAGCATTTCTGGGTGCTGGGAGCCAGCTGAGCTAGTTAGGGTCTAAAGCTTAACCCTAACCCCCTGTGAATGCTGTTTGACTTTGTATCTGTTCTACACTCAGAACTCTGATTTTAAAGTTTAAACCAGAGCAGGGGGTGTCAGTGCTGTGTGTGATGTCCTGAACATCTCTAAAGAATCAGTGCTACCAGGAGAATCTGATCATTCCATGTCTGGCTGCTTTTTCCCACTGCAAAATCTGTGGTCTTTATCAATATTTGAAGAGTCAAACCATTCCCCCCAAATGATTAATAGAATCCCCTAACATATAGGGGAAAAGGTTTAAATTTGTTTTTTTTTTTTAAGTAATCTAGGAATAAATTGTTTTCATATAGATTTTTTTTTTTCTGAACTGATATTGAAGCATTTGAATTGTGCTCATGGAGCTACATTTATAAGAAAAAGTATTATCTTTTATTAGATCACATAGTATATCTTGAAAAAGAAGCATCTCAGGCTCACAAATGCTTTCTTGGCCCCTCTGTAGGGATATGGAAAATAATCTTGCTGGGAGGAAGAGAGCTCAAGGGAGAATATAGATGTCCTGTTAATCAGGACATAAAAAAGAAAGGAGAAGCTGTGATGTGACAGTGACTGGTGGGAGAAAATCTGGCAAACAGCAGAGAGAAGATTGGGAGATATGACAATTTGGGAAATGTATGTATAATTTATAAATCCAGACTTATTTTATCAATTTCATGTAGCACTCTTGCTCTTCCTGTATTTAATCTGCCACTTGCTGGCTGGGACTGAGCCATAGATCACACACTGTGTGAGCAGGCACAGCAGTGATCTGGGAAGGGATAACAGGACACGAGATTTGCTCAGAAAAGCTCTGATGTTAAATAGACTGGTTAAACTGGAGGGACCTGCTGGTCTCAGGTTGTCTTCTACCCCAGAACAAAGGGAGCTGGGAGAGAGCAGGTGAGGAGAGAGCTGGGAGCTGCTGATCACAGGGACTGGGCTTAGCCCCAGGGCAGGACTGCCCAAAAACCACCCAAACCCAAAACCCTGGGTCCCACAGGGTTACAGTGTGCCAGAGAGAAGGTTTGCATTTCCTGAATTTTCTTTTGCCTTTTCCTTTTTTATTTTGAGAGCAGTAAGTCTAGGTGCTTTCTCCATTAGCATGGCCAGGATAATAATATGAATTTATAGTCTCCACTTACTTTGTAAGCGCTGTAGGGTCTCACAGGATGGAACTGTGAGCTGCAGTATTTCGTGTCTGCAGTGGGAGCTTATCTCATTCTCCTGGCTCCTGCTGTCCAGACTCTGGTTGCTTCCTGCTCATTTTACTGATATAAAATGTGCAGGTTTGGCTTTCCATCAGGGGGTGTTTACCAGCAGCACTTTGGCACAATCTCCTTCCCCTCCTCCTCCCTGGGCATTATGGCCTGGAAGAACTTCTAAGTGAGCACAAGTTTCTGTTTGTGTCATCTTGCCCTGGAAAGGGAGAATATTTGGCAGAGCTGAAAAGGCAGCAGGGAATCCTCTCCACACCAGCCCAGGTCAGCACACAGATCTTTATCTTCCTGCCTTGTTTGAAAGGTAAATACTCTCACAAGTTTAAATTGTGGGTTTTTTCCTTTAACAAGTCTTTAAGCATTTGGGATCACTGAGGTCCTGTTCCTGTGATCCCGAGTTGCTGCTAGAATGCAAATATTTTCCAAAGACAAATGCAGCACGAGTGTCCTGGCAGTGATGGGAGCCCTGAGTGCCCAGTGACCCCCGAGGGAGGGACAGCCCAAATTCTCTGTCTGACTCCTTGGGGGCAATGGTCAACCAATTAATGGAAATACAGGGGATTTTTCCATCTTGTTATATTTGCTAAGGCTTTATTCATAGTGCCATATTCAAACGATGGATTAACACCTCCCTTTTTCCCTCGGGGCAGTTACAGCCCCACCGTGTGAGGAAGAGGAGGGGCAGGCTCTGGTCTCTCCTCTTTCCTGACCAGGCACAGGACCCCAGGGAGTGAGGGAGGTTCAGGATGGGTGTTAGGAAATGATTCTTCACTCAGAGGATGGTCAGAGCCTGGAACAGGGAAGTGGTCCAGCAGCCAGGGCTCCTTTGGCTGACAGCCCCAGACACACAGCCTGGCTCCAGGCTGCTCTCTGCAGGGCCAGGAGCTGAGGATGCTCCTGACTCCTTCCCAGCTCGGTCTGCTCCATGATCCAGCTGTTCTGGGCTGTCTGCACTCGCTCTCCACACAGCTTGCCTCGAGCAGCATCACAAAATCAGCATTATCTGCATGAGAACGGTGCCTTTGCTGGGCAGAGCCACAGCCCGAGGTGTTTCTGGGAATAAATGGCTCGGTGGCACAGGAGAGCTTTGTCAGGGCAGAAAAAACCAGGAGGGTCAGTATGTGGGGAGAAAACAGCTGGAAAGGAATCTGTAAAGGACAGTCTGCCTTGGGCACTGCCCCATACACGTACATAGGTGACATTTGGTACCAGGTCAGTTTAAAACACTTAAATTGCTTTAATGCTCTTAACTTCAGGCACAGAACTTTGTGAAGAGTGAGCAAAGTTTTGTAGGAGCTGTTGGATTCGCTGGAGTTTTTTTAATGCATCCTGTAAATCCACAGCTGAACGTGTCTCCTCTTCCTGCAGGAGGTCCAAACTCCCACCTGTGCAAACCACAAAAGAAGTGACAGAGGAACAATGTGTTCATTTTGACAGAAGTGTCAAATTTGTCTTAATTTTTTTTTTTTCATTTGCCATATAATGCCATGGAAGGAAGCACAGAGGAAACACTTTAGAATTGCTTTTCAAAAACAAGTTCTTCTGGCAAATCAAGAGACTTCTTTTTTTTTTTTTTTTTCAAATAGTTATTTGCTATTTTTAGTTTCTGTTGTAATATCCAACTTTCTAGTTGCTTTTCATTTTTTTACCAGAAGGAATAATAATATCTTTAAGGGAAAAATTTGATTTCTGAGGCTAGTCGTGGTTCTTAGAGCTAATCTTACTCAGTTTCTACTACTTTTTGTTTGTTTGCTTATAACAAGAAGTCTTCTCATGCAAAGGAAACATTTATGAAAATGTGTAAATATTTCCTTTGGAAATCGAGGCTTTTAAGCCAATTTCAGTGAAATCATGCTTACACTGATGTATCAGAGCAGAAATAGCACACTGCAAGTCTTGCTTAGACTGGGATATCAAACTGCACTTTGGGGCAGCCTTGCTAATTTAATTGTTTCCCTTTTGTGCAGAGTTTCTTTAATTTCTTCCTTGATTTTTTTTCAGATTATTCTGGAAGGTGTCTTAGTGCCTGACTGTGGCTGGAGAGGGAAATTAAACCACCCAGGACAGGGACTGTGACCTCCCTCTGAGGAGCTGATGCTGACACAGAGGGCAGAACACCATGAGCAGCTGGAATTCCTGAGCCTGTGAGGAAGGTCTGCCTCCTCCTCCTCCTCCTGTGCTAGGATTTGGCTTTGCCTTTCCTTTCATCCTGGTTAAGATTTTCTGAGCAGAGTCTCTTTCTCCTGACCAAAGCCTCTTTTCTCCTGAGCAAAACTGGAAGACACTTGTGCTCAGTGCTCAGCATCAGGTCACCACCAGATGCTGACAGCAGCCCGAGATGCTGTGCACTGAGCAACCACAGGGCTCAGCTCTCCACAGATGCTTGACAGGTGCTGTAGGCAAATGTTGCTTTAGCTCCCAAAAATTGCATTTGAAGGAGTCTCTGGCCCAAGGGGTCTGTAAGGCTGTGCATCGACATGTTTCAGTTCAGTTTGGAGCAGATGCATTGCTCAGGACATTTTCTGTCCTACTCTATCAGATATTTGTCCATTTATATTAACTCTTGGAATCTTAGAAATGGGAGAACAACCCGTGTGTTTCTTGGTGTAATATGTGAATCCTGGAGTGAATATGTTTAATTTTTTTTGTGTCTATCCTATCTGCTGACCTCCTTGTGTGTGGTGCCCATCTCCTACCAGTGCCTGTCTTGCAAATATTTCCTTTTCTAAGCAGAATATTTCCTCTTCTTCCTGCTCTTTCTGCAGGTGGTCTTAATGCAGCTGAGTCTCTGCTGGAGCTTTGAGCCAGTCCTGGGGCAGTGGATGAAGATGCAAATCATCTCGGATGAAGAAGCAAAATCATCCAGGAAATACCAACAGGGATCAGGAGTAGCTTGCCAGAGAAGAGAAAAACCATGGAGAGGTAAAGGAAGTTTCCAGCTGGTCCTTTTCCACAGTGACCCCACACCCTCTGTTCCACCTGGTCTAGTGCTCAGCCAGCTGGAAAAGATCCTTTTTGACTTTTGTGCAACTTTCCTTTTACATCTCAGGCTTTCTAGCAATAAACACAAATGAAAGGGAAATGCCTGCAAAGAAGACAACATTCTCAAGAGCCTCTGGAGAGCAGGCAGCCCAAAGCCCTGCTCAGAGAGGGCTGGACACAGCAGGGTGCTCAGGGTTGTGTCCATCCAGGTTTGAGCATCTCCCCAGAATCCAGGAGGTGTTAATATGATGGAACAGCTGCTACAACCCAAAAAACAATTTCTGGTGCAGCAGGACATGGTTTGCTTCCCAAGGGCCTTCCCCTTTTTCCTAATGACTGCTGGAACAGAGGGAGGATTTAGGAACAGAATTGGACTCTTTAAATAATTACCAACTTCTTTATCCCATGTGGCGCCTGCACAGTGTGGGACCTGGGGATGGAGCAAGATCAGAAATCTCAGAAGAGATTTAGGTGAATGTTAAGCCTGGTGATAAGTAACCAGTGCAAACTCTTCCCCCCAGATATCCCAGCTGGAATTCAGCCATGGAGCTCACACCAAGCACTGCAACATTTGGCATGGAGGAGCAGATGTCCAGCTCTGCTCCAAAGGCAGCACTTGCCAGTGGGTTTGTAACTCTGTGTGCTTTGCTTGTGCATGTTTTGCTGTGAATAGATATTTTCTGTTATTAGAGATAACAATTATCTCTTCATATTGAGGTTAAATTTCGGTCTTTGCAGATTTAACAGCCGTGTGTACTTCAATATGCAAATAATAACGCTTAACTTATTCTGAATTTACTTCATCACTAAAATATTTGTACCCCAAACCTGGGATATTTTACAGGTTCTTACATTAACTTTGCAGACAGCTTGTCAGTGAGTGGGGGTTACTTGAGTGGCCTGCTGAGATGTTTTTGACAATCTGTTGCCAGAATATCTGTCTATCAATAAGTTTATCAGTAGACTTCATTTATTAAAGAGAAAATTAGTAGCTAGCTTTGCTTTTCTTTTCTGCTTAAATAAATTGCCTGTTGGCTTGTTTTGTTGTTGTATTCTTTTCCCTGTGTGTTTGTGGTGGGTTTTTGGGTTTTTTTCACTGCACTATTTGCAGTTTGATTTGAATCACCTGAAGGAATAAATTCCTTTTTCAGTGAGGAGGATTAAAAGAGAGCACCAAGGTGTTACTGTAGTCAGACAGTTTCCTACATTAAGCATTCCCTGACAGCACAGATTTGCATGTTCCACGTTAATTATCCCACCTCTGATTGTACCCCTTTGCCACAACACCCGAGTGAAAGTGCTCTTTTTGTTAATAAAGCGTCCCACTGCTCGAACAGCCCATCACACTGGGCTCACACTGCACATGAACCCTCTGAAAGGAAAAAGGAGGCAAAGGAGCTGTTCCCCAAGCAGAGGGTGTCTGGCACAGCCCACCCACAGTCACACCTGCCTGCAGGTCACCCTCAGCCGGGGTAATTCTCTTTAGCATGAGTTAGCGCTGTTCCTGGCAATATTCACGGCCGGAGTTTCAGCAGTGTTAATCTCTTTGCCTTTTCCATGGAGATTGAGGAGGCAGTGGGATCCTGCTGCAGAGTCCTGTGGCATCCCTCTCTGTCACACCCTGGTCCTCTGCCCTTGCTCTGCACTCTTTTAAAAAGCCCAGACTCTTGCACTGCAGAGGGAGAAATGCATTTTTTGCCTTTTCTCAGTGGGCTCACTGTGATCGTTGGCACTCATCAGTAATATTTAATCACGGAGGGGAGTTGATGCAGAGTGACTTATCTGAAACATCTTCGCCTCTCTCTTTAAAATAACTCTTGTCACATATTCATAAACAAAAATAGAGGTCAGATAATGTTACTTGTCAGCTCTGACTATGCCCTGGCTTTTATTTGAAAGTGTAGAGAGACCCATCTTAATAAGAGAGCAGCCCTGCTGCATTTGAATTACATGCTTTTCGTCCTTTTCTTATTTGAAAGTCCTGCCTGCTTAATTTGGCAATAAATTAAGCACCACTGTTAAAACCAGGTTTTCATTGAGACTGAAGGAACAATGTCCCTGCTAAGGAGAAATGATTGCAGTGGAGAGGTCTGGTTCATTCATCCTCACCTTAATTGAGCTGCAGCACTCTGGATTTAGATCCCAGCCAGTCTTCCTGGCAAAGATCAGCCTCAACAAGCAAGGTGATTTGGGGATGCCATGAAAAGATGGCCTAACCTGAATATTTCCCTTTCCCCCTGCTCCTTTCCTCCCACTGGGCTCACATGTCATACCCATGCTGCCCTCTCTCCCCTGGTCCTCCTGTGTAAAGTCTGTGGCCAGGCTCAAAGAAGGAAAAAAGATATTTATATTAAATATATATACATGTATCCATCTATAAAATGAGAGATATGTATAATATATCAAGCAATTTTTAATACTCAGAATTAATTTCTTAACAGGAAAGTAAAATTATCTAATAATATACTTTAGTAAAGCTGTTCCATGGCAGTGAGCATGATTAAGAAAGAGCAGTTTTCTTCCTGTAAATTATATTTTAAAATTAAATGTTAATAACGCACTAATGCTGTCATTCATGTTTCCTGTATTTTAATAAGTGAATTGGTTACCTTCAAATCTTGTATAAAACTGGATTTCTGTCCTGTGACAAAACTGAAAGTAGTGCTTTTCCTAAATTATTAAATTAGAGAAATTAAGGGGAAATTCCTAAGAGATTTAATTTTCACTCCACATTTAATCTTCCCATTTGTGTTTACAGAGGTTTTCTCTGGTTCTTGCTTCTCAAATGAACCTCCTGGTGAACATTCATTACCACTGAACCCATCTGAGCAGACATTTATTGACACTGTTAAAATAAACTCAGTCCCTCCCAAAGAGAGCTTGGTTATACATTTTAATATGTCCATTTATCTTTGTTTTTCTGCCCAAGCCAGTAAACAACCAGAATAATTCTCTTTTATGGGCTGTAATGACTCGAGTGGAAGAGCTTGGCAATTATTTCATTAATTCCATTGAATATTAATGCATGTGGTTGCCAGAGTATTTATGAACTGGTAAAGTTCACTCATCTTTTGGAGCTCACTCCCCTTGGAAACCCCTTCTCTCGTTAAGACCAGTGCCTTCCCCTGAAAAATACACATATTTGTGGTTTATTTTGCTTTTTGCCACATGGCATGAAGAGGAGTTTGGACTTTTTCCTGCCTAGCTGCTTTTTAAACCAGAATTCCTCCGGGCTGGAGTGGTTTGTGTGGATCCTTTAGCTGCCTTTAGGAGAGCAGGCACAGCAAACTGAGGGTTGTTTCCTGTGTTGGATTGCCCCAGTTTGGGGTTAATTCTGAGGAATTATGGACAACCACAGCCTTGTGCAGTGCCCACCCATCCCAGCCAGGGATGGCACAGCTCCCTGAGCAGAAACACCACCAGGGGCAGGGCTTGTACTGAACTGGGCTCAGGCACTGCTAAATTCCTTTTAGTTCCCACTTCTGCCCAACTTTCCACTGAGGAGCTCTCACCTGGGCAGAATTAACTGCTGAAAGCAGGGCCCTGTGCTGGCAGGATGTCAAAAATCATCAGCATCTCATCCCCAGGGGCACAAACCCCCCTGCCCTGCCTCCACAGCACTCCTGCTTGGTTCTCAGCAGAAACAAGACCTTCAATTATTTGTTTAAGTGGGTAGGAACACTAGATAGGACTGTAATTCTTTGAGCCTTTGTCCATAAAAAAAAAAAAAAATCCACCCAAAATCATGTAGGTGGGAGAAATTTCACCTTGTGGGTGAGCTGTGCACAAAGAGCAAATTCAAGAATAAAATGTTCTCTTAGACATCAAGAGTTTGCTGTATATTAATGCTGCTATGGTGCAGTCCTGGTCTGAAAATACATCCTGCAAACACCACAGAGCTGCTTTGGAAACCAGCAAAACTTTGGGAAGGGTCTGAGACAG
Source organism: Sitta europaea (assembly GCA_013400255.1). Lineage (NCBI taxonomy): Eukaryota > Metazoa > Chordata > Aves > Passeriformes > Sittidae > Sitta > Sitta europaea. The sequence goes on from VXBS01005601.1 coordinate 1,720,888, forward strand.
AGAATTTCTTCCCCATGGCATTCAAAAAGCAGAAAGTGGAGCAGAAGAAAACTCTCAGCTGTTCAAAAAGTGACTCCATATGGCTCCCAACAAATCTTGTGAGCTCAAATTTGGCTAATTCTAAAGCAAAGCATCTAAACAAAGTCTAAAGGAAAATACTGAAAGCAAAGCATGCAGTGGAAATGGTCTCATGGGAATGTGTGCAATTATTTGGGCATTACAGAGCAAAGGTTCAACTCCTGCTGGCAGGAGGTTGGAGAAAGGTAAGGCCAGATCAGCCTTTTACTAATTTACTAATTTCAATTAGTCCATTTTCCAAAGCACAGACTGATTGAGGAGATTGCAACAATCTGAACATTATTTGCTGCTTGGATCTCTCAGTTTCATCACTGCCAATAAATATTGCATTTTCTCAACAGTTCACCGTCTTAGAAATGCTCCCAGTGGTAAATTCTTTTGGAAAGTGAGCTTAGATTGTCAAGAATCTTGGAGCAGCAGCTCTGGATCAGCCAGAGGAATGGGGTGGGTTTTTCCTAAGCTGGTCTGTTTTTATTTTGCCTCCTGGGTTTGCAAACCCAATTTAGTTTCTCTGCCAGCTCACCCCTCGACCTTCTGCTGAGAGTGACATTATAACACCAGTTCTGGTGACAGTTTGGGATGTGGATATTTATCCACTGAAGCTCTGGACCAAACCCATCAATTCACTGCATGCAGAGGATAAAATGTGCCAGTGGGCAGCTCTGCCTTTCAGCCCTGGGTCAGGAGGGAGCTGGTGACCTCTGCAGCGATGGCACCATGGCCTGTCACAGAGCTCTCTGTTAGAACACTCCTCTGAAATAAAGATACCCCCTAATCACTAATCAGAGAACAGCTTTAATGCCTCAAAAATGCGGAGCAAATTACAGGCAGCAGAATAAATTACAGCTGATTTTGAGCAGTCATTGAAGCAAAAGTTCAGGGGGCACAGGCTCCCAGACCTGGCACCTGCAGGGAGCACCTGGGCTGGGGCTGTGTGCTCTGCATTTCACATTTCACCGTCCCCTGTGCACACACAGGCAGACCCCGAGGCACAGCACCTGCAGGATTTCCTGCTGCTTTGATATTCCAGATAATTCAGGAGGAATACCACGGGCCTGTTTCTTCCCTTCTCTTTCCTTGCTCCCCTTCCTCCTCCTCCCTTGCAGTTTGATAGCCTTTATTAAGGGTAAACATTAATAAAACACTCTTTGAATTATTGATTTTTAAAAACCCACACAAAATAGTTCCTTTTTGGAGCAGAGACTTTGGGGGGATGACCACGACGTGAAGAAAGACATGAGAAGCAATTTTTAATTCCCTTTTAATCTGGGGGTTGAGGTTAATGTCCTGTGTTTTTAAGCAGATAAATGCAGCTGATGCTCAGCAGAGCTGCCTGAGTTCAGCACGGGGCACTTCAGCACTTTTCCCAAATTTCAAACCAGTGTTTGCCTTCAGGGCAGAAAATCCTTGGTGTTCACTGGCATTCCAGGCAATCAGTGCAAGAAAATGGCAGAGATCCCCAAATCGCTTCTCTTTGTTGTTGTTCACCTTGCTAAGGTAAATCTTTCTCTTAAAACACGGTTTGCAAGAGTTGGTTGTGGCAACGAGTCCTTGGAGACTTTTCTTCTCTAAAAATAGAAACCATTATTTATAAGAATTAAACTATCATATATTAAAGAAAATTATTACACCAAACATAACCTTTTCTTGCAGATAAAAATAAAATGCTTTTCACTTGCTGGTTCAGTTGGTTTATTCATGTAAATAAATCTTCCAAGGATGTGTGCATCTTCAGCAACATTTTCATGCTTTAATTTGCAGCTTATTCCAGAGTGCCTCTGTTAGAAAAACCCATGTAATGTCTTAAAAGTATGGATTTGAGGCATTAAAATAACTTTTAAAAATTTAAAATTAGAGGTTTGTGATTCATCTTTCCACCTGTTTTTACCTGCACAAAACTTGGGAGCAGTGAGAAAAAATGTCATTTCATCTCTAGAAATTGCACACCTGACTGGGGGAGTTGGCAGCACAGGCAACACTCTCATAAAGTGGCTTGGACTTAATGAAGTTGGGTTGGCTCTCAGCTGGTTGCTGAAGGCAGAAAGTTTGGGGTGTGAGGCTGTTATCTGTGGAAGAGTTTTTTTTTTAAATTTAATAAGTAATTCAGTGTAATTAAAATAAAAATGAAATGGCTTTCACCGTAATATCCTCAGAGAGTTTACCAAACTAATGTCCTAACTACATAAAGGCAGAGGTAATTTTTCATCCTTAAGGTTTTTATGGAAATGCATCTATTATTTCCCAAAGCAGAAAATGATACATTTTATTTAAATTACTTTTTCTAAGCAGGAAGATTTTATTTTTTTTTTTTTTGGTAATAGAATTTTTTACACAGCGCATAATTTATGGACTCTGGGAACAGGTGATTAAAATGTTGTTCTCAGGTGAGGAGGAACCTTTGACACACCTGAAAATCACCTTTATTTACAACTTTTTATACTTACACCTTTACATTTGATACTTACATTTTTGATAATTTTACACAGATGAATCTTCACACGGAGCTTCCACAGGACAAGAAAGAAAAACCCTGGCTGGGTCTATTTGTGTTTATCAGTCTATTCTGTGTTTACAGAGCAGTTTATTTTACGTTCTGCTTTTTAAAAAAAAAAATAAAAATAAATCAATATGTGCTGTTTTGAAAACAAGCAAAGTGTAATTAAAGGCACTGATGGATAGTTCCATTCCCAGCTCTTCAGCAGCTAATCTGGGCCCATCTGCTGTGCACTGGGCTGCACTGGTTTCCAGCAGATGGGAGCCCCAGCCCAGCCCTGCCAGGCTCTGGGAGGAGCTCAGCTCAGCCCTGCTGCCAGTGCCAACATTGCTGCTTGCAATGTTCTGGCAGCGTGGATCGAGCAGGGTGAATCAGCCAGATCCAGGGTGTGGAGCTGAGGGGAGCTATTGAGGGTTGGGGCTTTTTGTTGGTGACAACTGTTGGTTAAAAGGGAAAATCTAAAAGGGAAAAGTTTCAACAAATCACGAGAAAACACCGAGTATCTCCAGTAAAGCTCTGGGGGTGGTTAGTGGAGAACACGCTGTTTATCTTGTGTGCACAACGGATTTTTTGCAATGATGCTGTTTATAGTGAATGTTTATTGTCAGAGAGGGAGGAGCTCTGGGGCAGAGCTGCTGTTTGGGGCACAGCCAGCTGTGGGTCCCAGTTAAGCCATGCCCAGCTGCTGCTGGAGCTGCCAATACCTGTGCCCAGGTGTGGGGGTGCTGGGCTGGGCTTATCCTGCCCTGGTCTCGGGGTTGTTTTGGTCAGGGTGACCCCAGATGTGTGAAAGTCTCTGTGTCCCAACCCAGCTGTCCAAGAATGAGGCAGAANGGACACAGCTCCTCCTTGAAGAAAGGGCTCTGGAACTCACCTTCTTACTTTGTTGTTTTATCTTTTTATCATCAGCACAGTTTTCATCACCGGGGAGAGAAAGAACCACAGGAGAGGTAATGGTTTTATCCTTTTATATATATAGTATGCAGTTCTGTAATGGTATAGTTCTTAAATTGTAGTTAATAGTTCACGAACTCTTCAGAGTGAAATTAAACTGTTTGGGTTCTTTCAGGTGTTGTGGGGAAAGGTCCCTCATTCCTGTGAGCATCTGGGCAGTGTCTTAGCCACGAGGGAGAAGGCAGACTGTGGCAAAAGCAGGAAAACTGAAAATGCATTGAAGGGGTAATTGAGGAGTCATCAGCCCTGTTATTGATTTCCTGGCAGCAGAGAAAGCTCTGTAGCAGATGAGAGCCCGGCTCTTCATTCTCCCACCTTGAAGAGTGGTTGTAGGAGAGCATTTGGTTATTGCTCTCAACTGGGTCAAACACTCGAGGGCTTTGTTTGCTGAGTTTACCTGTTTGACTGCAATGGAGGCAGATTCCCTGGAAGGGGAAAACAGTTTCACAAGCTGAAGGGGTGACCTGTGCTGCAGTGGCTCTGCTTTTATCAGCCTGTGAGAGGCAGGCAGGACGTGCCAGGGAGATTCTGCAGGCTCCTGCTCAGCAGGGAGAGCAGAGCCCTGTCCCACCTTGGCCACCTGGGCAAATCCCTCTCCATCACTTCTGGGGCTGCCTGCACTTCAGGGCTCTCAGCACTGCAGGCTGGGGCTCCTGGGCCTGAAGTTTCTGAGTTTCTAAGCTCAGTTTCTTGGTGATGCTTTGGTTTAGGAGGGGTGGTTCTCACAGGGTTTGACATAAACAGTGCCAGTGTTTTTGTCACGAGTTTAATGTTCTGGATTCTTTCTGTGGGATGGACTCTCTGCTGTCTCTCAGCTTTGGCCAGTGGGGTGAGGAGTTCTGGCATTTCCCTGCCAGTGAGAGTGGCCTGTGAAAAAAGGTATAAAAATTGTTTGAATAAAGGATTGGAGTCAGATTGTCCTCAACAAGGAATTGTGTCATTTTTTACTCACCACAGAGACATCAGGACTGCCCTGCCTGCTCAGCTCTCCCCCAGGGCCAGCCCAGCAGGGGAACTCCTCACAGCACAGAAAATGCAGGGATCCCAAATGCACAGCCACAGAAGTCACTTAACAATGAATCATCAAAAATGGCTCTGGTCAATTTAAAAAAAAAATATTTAAAAATCACTGAAGTATTTCTGAGTGGCTGAGTAACCTCCAGAGCAAGAAATAACACTTGTAACTGTGAAAAGAACTAAGTGAACAGGGATTATAAATTAGAGAACTTTATTCATAACAATGTCATAAGAGGAACAAGTAGAAGAATAATATCAGTCTATCAAATATCTTGTGTGTCTGGATCCCTGTGAAAAACATAAGAAAGCAATTGAAAAATATATGCAGTGAGAGAGAGGAACTAGAGGTCTTAGCACAGTGTCAAGCTTATGATGTAATTGGTGTTCAGAGACTTGAAGAAATAATTCACATATTATAAATCCCAAATAATACTTGAATTTTACAGGAGTATATCTTGAAAAGGAAAAAAAAAAATAAAAACCACAAAAAATCCCCAAAGACTGAGAGTGATATCTGGTTGGGTTTTTTTGTTTTGTTTTTTTTTTTTAAACATAAGAGAAGGAAAATTATAGGTGAGGCAGCTTAATTCCAGTTTTGGGAAAAACAGTAAACCAAACTCACCCCTGGTTTTTCTTTCCATTTTCCTTGCTCTGATCTCCAAGCAAACATCTCAATCAGAGTACCCAGATGTACAACTCAAACAAGGGGAAGAGCTCCTTACCATTAAAACTTGGGAAAGTTTCCCTGCACCTCCTGCTTCCTCTTCCAGCCCTGTGTGCTGGCTGGCTTTAATTGCAAAATATCACCATATTTCTAACCTCATGCCTCAGGTTGGCTGCACTGCAGGTCCTCTGATTTGTTTTGAAGTAAACTCTGCTATTGATACATTATTAAGTGGGGATGGAGTTGGTACAGCCTTGGAGTGAAATTTTTCCAAGGGTTGTAATTTCTTCAGCGAGAGGCAGGTTCTGTTTGATTCCAGACACTGTGCAGAGGAATATTTTACAGGCTGAATTTCCAATTTCCCTCCAGTTCCTGGGCTGCCTTCTGTGCCCATAATGAAAGTTGTGTTTGCATCAGGACACAGACAGACCCTGGTGTCTCCTTTGCCCTCTCTTCTGGGGGGAAAAGGGGAATTACATTGTGCCAGTGCTAAATCCTCCTGTCTCAGCTGGAAAGCAGAGCCCTGCAGGGAGGTCCCAGCTTTGGCCCCAGCAGGCACAGCCTGGCACCTTCAGCTCCCACCCAAAGTTTGAGGCAGCCCAGAGAGTCTGGGATGGGAGAGCAGAGCCCTGGGAGGGACACTGGCAGGGGTTGGGGTTTAACTTCAGTCTTGGGCAGCCTTGGCCTGGGAATTCAGTGGTTTGGTGGAATTCAATGGTTTGGTGGAATTCAATGGTTTGGTGGAATTCAGTGGTTTGGTGGAATTCAGTGGTTTGGCCTCCTCCACAAACAATCTGTGTTTTATTTCTAGAACACATAGCAATTTTTGTATAATTTATGATGTGAACCTCTCTGCTCAGCCTTTGAGTTGTATCACCAGGTTGTTGTGGGGTGAGTTTGCTTTGGTTCTTCTTGTGTTGGTTTTGCCTTGTTTTATTGGGTTTTTAACCAAAACTAAGATTATGGTCTCTATCCAAGCCCCTCCATCCATTAAATTCTGAGGGGAGTTCAGATCTGGATTTTGGACACTTTGGAAATCAAATTATTCTTCAATTATTTAGGGACTTGTCTTCAGTTCTCCTTATGAATGCAAATTCCTGAAGATATTCCTACCCAGAAGAGTGTATTCCTCACAGATTAACATTACCAAAGTTACTTTAGAGTTTAATTACTGTTTTGTGTAAGGTTTAAAATCAGTAATCTTGCAAGAGCTTCTGCTCTGAGAACTGCAATTCACAGAATGTGCATGTGAGATGTACAGCAATATTAAATATTATAAACCTTTTCTGAACTGGATATACCACACAAATGCCTTCAGCATGGCAGCACACCAGAAAACCCAACCTAACACAGAAATATGTCCTGGCCTAAGAAAGTCTTTACAACTTTGATTTCAATGTGTTCATCACAATTAGAGCAACCCAACCTCCCAGACTCCTTGCAGATATCTTTAATTTCTGAGCCTTGGGCCCATTTTTCATCAGGAGTTTTTAAGGTTGTTTGATTTACTTTTTTAATTTTTTTTTGGTTGTTAATAGATTGGCCATCCTCGTATCTTAATAAAACAAAAATTGAATTTTATGCACCACTAAGCAAGCATGACAGGACTCGTGCTAGCAGATGTAAAGTGTGAAAACCTGTGGGAAAATCCCATTCATTTTAGGTTCCACTTGAGAATGCTGCAGTGCACTGCACATGGATTCAGTCTGGAAAACACAGAAGCAGGGGAACAATGGAAATCAATGATTTGAACCTAATTAAAAAGACCTGATAAAAATTCTGGAGAGCCAGATGGCAAAGTGAATTTCTCAGTATAATATCTGTGCAGATAAAGAATATGATTAGCTGTTGACATTCTGCAAGGGTAGAATGATCTTATCAGCAGGATGTCAAAGTATTTCTTTAACAGTATTAGACTGTGCTTTTATAACTATTGTACACCTGGCTTAATGGAAAGCATTTTTCTTCCAGGAAGTATGAGACATAATGTTTTTCTCAGATGTCACAGTGCAGACCTCACGAGTTGGTTATCTTGATAAAAGCTTTGGACTTTGACTGCTGGAGGCAGACATGTACATGACTTGAACATTAAAGCTGAAATCAAGCTCCAATTACAGGTGTTGGTGAACACTTTTGTGATTATTTGTCCTTACATTGTATTTATAGATTCCAGACAGCTCTGTTGAATTAGGAGTCATTTTTTGGAAAAGGAAGTTTCCTGTACACAGGTGGAATGAAGCAAATATTTCAGTGCCTTTGGCTGAGCTGTTCAGTTTTGGTACAAAATGCTTAAAAAGACCAAATGAATAAACGATGTGATGGTTCTACAGCTAAAAGAGGGGAAAGAATGGAGGAAAAAATGCTGGAGGAAAAATTTCTGGTGTCTTTTAGCTCCTCCTCCACTCCATAGATGGAAACACCAAATGTAGGCTGAAAGGGATTTTCCTGGGAGGGAGAAGGGCCAAACTGAAATGTTTCTACAGGAACAATTAAATCTAGGTCCTGGATATGCCAGGCAAGAGTGGTCTGATCTCACATCTACTGAGCAAAGCAGAATTTACAACCCCACCCCAGTGTTCCCTCTTTGTCCCCCTTCCACTGGCTGCAATAATTTGTAATAAATGTTGATTCACTGCTGTGTTCAGAGACCTGGGATGAATGAGGGTGCTAGCAGGACTATGACCCGTTAAATTTTGGTTTAAGAACTGCTCAGCTGGGTGTTCCTGACGTCAGCTTTTGGGGGAAGATGAGGGGAAAGCTGCTTTAGGGACAGTTTTGTGCCACAATTCATCCTTCCCCCTTTCCCTGTGCAGGGTGAGTGATCTTCACCGTGCACAGCAGCAGAGACATGTCACACTGAACTTTCCTGCAGTGTTGCTAAATGCAAGTCTGCTTGTCTTGGTTTTTTCATCCCTAAAAAAGAAACAATCTGCATTAACTGCTGGTATTTCGTGCATTGCTACTTTTTATTATGTGCATCAAGCTTCTGTGCTCATTAATATTAGTGTTTCTAACATAAGCATTTATTCTTTTGAATTTAGACAATGTGAAACCTAAGTTACAGCTCTTTAAAAAAGCCTCAATAATTATGGACAGCCTGTGATGCAAGCAGCTCAGGTGTAAACTTTAGAACAGATGAATCTTCCTTAAACTACACTAATTAAAGTGGCTTTTAAAAGGATGAAGCAGATGATGCTTTACACTAGTAAAACACAGGACTGTCTGACAAGGCTTGTCTGGCACACAGTGCAGGGGGAACAGTTCTGAGTAATTGAGCACTGAAATCTTTCTTTATAGTTTTCAGATAAAATCAGAAGCAGAACTGCTGACTAGCAATTGGCAAAAACCAATATTCAGATCCTAGCTTGAAAGCAACCTAAATTACTCTGTTTCACTTGCATATTTTAATTTAAACACTTTTTAAACACCTCTGAGCCCTTTAATACCTTGGCTATGTCTCCGCTGGGAATTTGAAAGGACTGGCGTGGCTCATGGCAGTTATTGACTCGTGCCCTTTATTGAGATATTAGACTTCATTATGCTAATGTCAGAATTTGTCTCTGTCCATGCCGGACATTTGAAAGGAGTAGCACTCTTATGCAGTGATAATTGATGAGGTGACAGAGGTGAGGAGCCTCTCAGCTGGGATAATCAGGGTTCCAGCCCTGCTCCCCACCTGCTGAGCACAGGAGCTGTCAGCGGGGCATTGCTCCAGACAAATGCAGTGCCCACTGTCCCAGGGGAAAAAGTCACTGTACTGACAGTCCTTTCTCCCTGAGACAATTCAGAGGGCTGGAAATCCTCCTGGAAACAAGAAGTGTAGCAGGATTTTCCTGATGGCTTTCTTAACTAAGAGTGAAGCTAATATGTTCTCTGGTAAGAACTATACCTGTGTTTCCTTCATGATAAAGTTCAAGGAAGTATTTCACAGGTGATGAGAGCCCATCTACAGCTCCATTTTTCCTTCTAATCTGTGTTTTGCACTGCATAGATATCAAGATAATATTTGTAATGCAAATGACTTACGCAGTTTGTATTTTTGAAGCTGAAATTGTAATAATCATTTAGTCCTTGGAGTGAAAGTCATTTTCCAGCCTTTATTTCCTCACCCTTCTGTTCCCCAGTTCCTCTGTGTGTGTGGTTGTTCTAGGTCTGCATTTCTCCATGCTGTAGTTAGTTCTGTTTTATGGTCCAGCACATCTGCAGCTCTGCTGGGAGTATTTCTGATGATCTCATTACTGGATCAAAGCTTCAGTCTCTTGGGTCACAACCCTGCTTAATGTTCTTGTGCAGACCCCTCCAGACTTCCACTAAAAACAGCACTTTGTGCTCATAAAAGCAATTGCTCAGGACATAAGCAGCCAGAGCAAAAAAAAAAAAAAAAAAAAAAAAAAAAAGCAGATTAAAAAGTCCTTGAGACTCTTGAGTTTAAAAAAAAAAAAAAAAAGAAAAAAAAGAGTTTATGGTATCAACTTTTCATTCTATCTGCTTGCCACATTGGTCTGTAAAATCGGCCGGTGCCGGTGCTGGGCTGACAGTGCCAGTGTGCCAGGGACAGCCAGCAGAGGATGGAATCCCCTCTGGGCACCCCAAACCCCTCTGTGCTGCTGGCCCAGGCAGAGCCCGCTGCAGCCCAGGGGCTCTAGCAGGACAGAGGGCATTTCCCCCACACTTCGCATTTTGGAGCCCCTTCTGCTCCTGCCAGAGCAAACCTCCGCCTGCGTTTCCTTCCCTGCATAATCCTGCAGCTGGAAAAAAATAATAAAAAATAATAGACTGGGGGGGCATGAGGGGGAAGGGGTTTGCAGATCTTCCAGCAAAGATTTTAAGGCTTAAATTAACTGCAATGTGAACTTATTGCCACATGTAATATTGCCTTTTGATTGATCACCTTGGAAACAGCCTGAAGTCTTTGTTTTGTGTGATTTAAAAGCAGAGGATGAGTGAGACACAGATCTAAGGTTTAACTCTTCCATGGTAAGAACCTGCATTCGGATGGATACTAATTATAGACATATCATTAGTGATATACAGACATATATTAATTATATGCATATAATAATTATATACTAATTATAATAGGCAATGATATATATTATTTCTAAAATATGTAATTATAATATATAATTATATATTANCATTATTTATTATAATTATATAATATATAATTGCTACTAGTAATATAATACCATACCATATTTACATTAATTCCTTGATTCTGGCCATAGTGTTTGAAATAGAAAAGTGAGTTAACAGAGTAGCTGTCACTCTATCAAGCTCCATCTTCCTGTGTGCTGTGTTCCCTCTGTCCCACAGCCTCCTGCCTCCTGAGTGTTTCCATATTTCTAATGTACATTCCCATAACACAACTAATTGTTTTCTGCATTCTTCTGTCCAGAATGTCATTTGATGGACTTGTACTTTGACCAGTTGGAGGGGTAACAACCTCATTCTCCAATGGTCATTGCCCCGACTCTATAAATAGTGAAATCAAAAAATAAACTGCCCTTCTTTGAGTCCTGACACCTGTGTGTGTGTGTGTGATTCTTTTTGTGTCCTATGGCTTTTATAATCTTTACTGCTATGAATTAATGTTTAGCCACTTCTCCTCTCCCTGGGTTGTGTCACAAGTGTGCAGTAGCAGCATTCCCCTCCAGCACAATCCTTGAGTGCAAAGCATCCCAGAGCTGGAATTCCTCTGCTGTGCTCTGAGCTCAGCCCAGTGCTTCCAAAGGCTCTCCTTTAATTTTGCAAAGCCCCACATTCAATATTATTTTGACCTTTTTAATATTCTGGCTTTAGAGTGGTCGCCAGGCTACAGTATTTCACCGAGTGAATGAGTGACTGCAGTTCAGGATTTGAGTTGGGGATTTAGGTAGGAGAGGACCAAAATAAATTTCCTTAATCTGTAGATGAGATAGTTTAAATAATCACGGTTTCCAGACTGTAATTTTCTGTTCTTCCTCAACAACTCTTGCTGCTACAGTTTCTTCCTGTAAATCAGAGTTTTTATTTAATTAATAGCACTGGAACTGTGCATGAAAGTTCTGTTAAACTGCTTTTATAGCTCTCTGTCATAGTCTGAGTGGTGGGAGGTACTGACACCAACACTGGGGTAAATTCTTCACAGCAGTGACACATTCTTTCTTAGACTTTTAGACTAGGGAGAGTTTTGATTTCTCTCAGCTCACTGAGCATTATTTGGTTTGGTTGTTCATCAGATTTCTTTAATTTGCATGCATTTCTCTTTGTACTTTCTGGAGTGCTGTATTGCAAGGCAAAGTGAATTACAGATTAATATGCAAGTGGACAGTGCCAAAGAACTGGAGTGTGCAAAACATGAGGGAAATTTTAACCAGCTCTTGGTGGTTGGAGGGGGGTAAAAATATCAGGGAAATATTGACCTCAGCATAAGTACCTATCACTAAATTTACAAATGAACCATCTCAACTGGGGTGACTTTTCCACTCAAAACACTCGAGGGAATTCTGGGGTCAGCAGCTCTTAGGGAGTCCCAGGAACTGTTTGCTGCCTGGTCCATGTGCAATTAGGGAACAAATTGGAGGAGGCTGTAGAAAAGGACAATCCTCATATCAGAGGCTGAGGGGAATTATCTCATCTGTCTCATTGCTGAATCAATCTCACCCCCTTTCCAACCAACAAAATTCAATTAACTGTTATGAATTATTTAGCCACACTGAAGTCTTACATAGTATTAATATTTGTGTTTCAGCCTGTTTTGTGCAAGGAATATAAAATATTTCTTCTTTATCATCAATCAAACTCCAATGTAAAATGTAATTTTCTATTTCACTGTTTTACGAAATATCTTCTTAATCTCACCTGATGCTGACTGAAAAAATGTTACAGAGGAGCTGTTGCTTATGTTTAGATTATGAATTTGTCTCAGGAGAATATCAGGAATTCTATGTAACTTAAATGATAGATTTTTAATTTATTTTTTTTTTACTCAATGGCAACTTTTTAAACCCAAACTTTTAGAACTTTAATGCTACCAGACAAATTGCCATCTGCTGCCACAACCCGAGAAGGAAGGGTTTGAACAATGTTGCTGCAGTATTCATGTCTTTGACAAAGGAGTTTAGTTCTTGTCTGAGGAAGTGTGCTCCAGAGAAGCTAAGAATAAAACAGGATTGACTTGTAGACAGGAAAGACTTATTTTGTGTCTCAGAAAATGAAGGATTGTCAGTCCTTCACTCACTTCCTGCACTGTTCTTAGTATTATAGCAAAGATCTAGTCATCAAAGCTGAGAAATTAGGAACTGGAGGCTTGACAAGCCCATCACAACAAGGAGAATGTCTCCTGTGAGCACTGCAGTGGAGTAACAGGGGGACAGGGATTCTGCCCCAGTGCTCACAGAGCCAGCTGGGGGAAAGGGAAAATTCCCAGTGCACAAACCCTGCCTGCCAGGGGCTGGCAGCTCCTGGGAGAGCTGAGGCTGCAGGAGCCTGCTGCTGCTGCTGCTGCTGTGCTGCTGCTGCTGCTGCTGCTGTGCTGCTGCTGCTGCTGCTGCTGCTGTGCTGCTGCTGTGCTGCTGCTGCTGTGCTGCTGCTGCTGCCGCTGCTGCTGCTGTGCTGCTGCTGTGCTGCTGCTGCTGTGCTGCTGCTGCTGCTGCTGCTGCTGTGCTGCTGCTGCTGCTGCTGCCGCTGCTGCTCTGGGGCTGCCAAACCACGGGCCGGGCAGAGGGAAGAGAAGAAAAGCAGTTCTGCTTGTTGAAGGGTCTTCAGGGACGTTTTGGCAAAGCCCCCCAGGGGCCACATCAAGAATGGATGGTGGATCATAGGTTTTTACACTTTTATAAGCTGGGTCCATTTGCACGTTGGGGGTTCATCTCCCAGTTACAGCTTCAGGTAATGTAGTAGTTTACCCCAGATTTTCTCCCCCAAAACTCCCTTTTATTTACATTTCTCAGGGCCTGGGGCAGTGAGGTGTCCCTGCTCCCCAGGCCTGGAGAGGAATTGTTATTTTTACAGTGACCAAACTGGGAGAGCAGCAGCTGACACTGAATATGGAGTTTAGAGTGATCCACTAAAGAACTGCAGGATTACAAATAGATGGAAAACAGAAAAGCTGAAATCCTCAGGCATCCCTGCTCCCCCACACTGGCACTCCTTCCTGAGCTGGGGGTTTGGACTGGTGGGAGGAAGGGTGTGTGCAAAAACCAGAGTCAGAGCAGGCAAAGTGTGCCCTGCACCTCCAGCCCTTCAATAATTGATCTCAGGCTTTTCCTCCTCACTGTGGCTGTCCCAGGCTGTGCTTGTGCATGGAAATGAGTTATGCAGCAGCTGTGAGCTCTGCCTTCACTTGAGCTGGGACAATATTGCATGGCATCCCCTCTCCTTGAACTACCATATCCTTCCCCATCCATCAGGTATTTTATCAGTCCCCTCTGTTTTCTCTTGAATTTCCTCAGGCTGATCTAATATTAAATTTTACTCTGATTTTTTACTGCATCTTTTCCATTTACTTTAATTAAATGTCTGAGCCTTGTGGATCAAGATAACTTTTATTAAAGTTAATAAATGGATGGCCCTTACAGGTCTGCTCGTAGTTCCATGTAGTTTCTCCTGGCTTCATCAAAGCCAAAGATTCTAGAGATAGAATGAGGCTCAAAGAGAGATGGTAAATCTGAATACTGAGGAGTTTATGACATGAATTTCAAATGCAAGTAGCTAATTTTTCCTTGAGGAAGCACAAGTGCAGCGTTACCAATCAAGCTGGAGAGATACCTCTGTGAAACACCTGAGTCAATCACACATCAAACATGATTGGGTGAGATAAAAATTTGCTTACAAAAGCACCAAGGTTTCCACTGAAATTTGGCATGTTGATTGTAGATGCTGAATAATTTAAAAGTCTCAGCAGTGCTGCCAATGCCAGGAAGAAATGCTAATTCTTGTACAGGCAAGTGCTGCTCTGTAACTTTGATTTTTCCTCTGCTCTCACAGCTATCTCACCTTTCCAGTGAGTGGAGCTCAGGACTGATTTTTCCCCGTGTCAGAGCTGTGTGAGATGGAGTGGCAGCATTTATCACAGGGATGGAGTGCTGCTGGAAGCTGGCTGTGGTGCACAAGTCCAGCTCTAAAATGTGATGTAAAAAGATGCATCTGCTTTATCTTCTTCCCTCCCAGTTGTTTCTCCTGCATTATATAAACAAGAGCAGGAGAGGAGAAATTATTTGAAGATCCTTTTTTTAATTTGCAGGAGGATTTCTCACTGTTAGTGTCAATAGAAATAACAACATTGCTATTAGCTTTTAAATATAGAGCTGTAGAGGAATTTTTTAATTAATTGTTGCAGGCTGTGGTTTTGTAGCTAAAGCAGACTAAAATCAGGTTTGTTCCCTTTCCTCAGCATCCTCCCAACACTTTTTAATTCCCATTCAACAATATATAAATGTTTTGCAGATGTGGTTTGTGCAGCACTGTTAATTCCTTGATTAGTTAAGTAGCAATATTAATGCTCATTATTAGTATAGAACTCAATTAAGATTTTTGCTGTTGTTTATAACAGCTCATCAATTTATCTGGAATATGTACAAACATGTGTATGTCTATACACACATATATGTTTGTGTGTAACAGGTTGATGGTTCTTATTAACCTGCTGATATTTTGTTTTCCTTTTGGCAAACCTGTGGCAATTTCTTGTAAGAAAGAGAGACAAATTAAAGACAGCTCAGAAATGCAAGACTGTACAGAAACCAGTGGCAACTGTAAGGGATGAGCTGAGGAAAACAGCATTTCCCTCTGCTGATGTTGTTGTCCATTCAGAAATGTAGCTCAGTAGAACACTAAGCCAGCCTTGCAATAAAATCCAGGGAATTCAAGCTTCTTGTTAGCACTTCAAAATCTGTCTAGACTTCATGCCAGTCAAATTTTCTTATGCAAATGTTCACATCTATGTTAATATGGTGCACCTGGCCTAGTTATGGGCTGTGTAATTACACTGACAAAACTGAGGATGGCTTTAAAGTCAAGTATTTGCTTAATTTCAACAACTGCTGAACCAGATTTGTACCTTCTAGGAGTGACAGGGTTGGGTTTTTTTTTTTTTTTTTTTTTGTTTTAAACTTAGTGGAGTTTTCCACTTGAATAAGGGAACTGGACTTCCTATAAAACATGAAGAAACAGTGAATAAATGTCCTTTAAGTGAATAGAAGAGTGCTGTGATAAATAGAATAAATAAATAAATGAATAGAAGCATTCTGTGACCGTTTATAGACTTAAGTTCGTATCTAAATCAAAGTTTTACCCTTTGAATGTGGGGCATTGAGTATTTGTCAGGCCTTTGTTGTGTGTGGCATCACAGTGCTTAGGACTGAGCAGGCTGCAGAGCCCTCTGCCATCTACTAATATCAGCAAAAGTCGTATTTCTTAGGCTATTTAGCTGTACTTGAGCCTAATGCCAGTCTGATTAAAGTTTTTTTAATCCAGAGAGTGTGAAAATAATTTAAAATTAATTTCCAGATCTTTCAGGCAGAACCCAATATCACAGTGCAGGTCTCCACAACAGAAAAGAAAACAGTTTAAGCCCACTTTAGGATCTTACAAATGACTCTTTTGTGGATGAAATATTTTCTGGTAACGGTGGTTAGCCAGTCCAGGTCCCTGACTGAATAAGTGTGACTGAGCCTAAGCACTTTAAAGTTTGAAAAAATTAAAGAAAAATAAGGTTAGAAAACCTGATTAAGAAAGTTTTAAACCTGATTAAGAAAGTTCTAAGCCTGCTTCAGTAAAATAGGTCTGTCTGAATAAAAAGTTTTAAAATGCTGTACAAATAGCAGAAGATATGGCAAATTTTCACAAGATCCCATAAACCCTACTGATAGGGTTTATAAGGTTGCCCTGCTGCTACAAATAACAGCCAAAACCTCCAAGTTTCTAAGCAGTTTGCTGCAAAACAGCTAGAAACAATTATGTAATTTAGATATATATAAATGCTGTAAATTTGGGTAGTGTGGCTCTGCTCCAGGCACAGAGCTCTGTTTCCATCTAAGCAACACAGGTTACAGAACAGGCACCTCCTTGGATTTCCTTGGAAGTGTTCCCTCATCCCCTCACTCCTGGGAATGCTGGATGTTCTGTGCTCAGGCCATGAGGATTTACAGGAGTGCTCTGACTGGGAGTGCTGTCTTTTTCTCAGGTAACCAAAAAAGCTCCTCCTCCCACGGAGCAGAGG
The DNA here is from genome assembly GCA_013400255.1 of Sitta europaea. Classification (NCBI taxonomy): domain Eukaryota; kingdom Metazoa; phylum Chordata; class Aves; order Passeriformes; family Sittidae; genus Sitta; species Sitta europaea. The sequence continues at coordinate 1,737,298 of VXBS01005601.1, forward strand.
CAGATTTCGAAGGGGAATGTATTTTTTTTGAAGTTTAATTTTTAGAGTGGAATGTTTTTTCCTCTTGAGGAGCTTTAAGGAGCCACAGTGGTTTGTTGGTTTGTTCCCATGGGTGCTGCAGCCAGGACAGGCTGGAGAGGGGGGATGTGGAAACCTCAGGAAATTCAGCAAGGTCCTGCTCTGGAGCCAGGCTGGGGGAGCTGGGGGGCTCACCTGGAGAGGAGAAGCTCCAGGGAGAGCTCAGAGCCCCTGGCAGGACCTAAAGGAGCTCCAGGAGAGGGATTTCATCAGGGGCATGGAGTGATAGGATGAAGGGGAATGGCTTCAAACTGACAGGTTGAGATTAAACATCAGGAAGGAATTGTTCCCTGGGAGGGTGGACAGGCTGGGCTGGAATTCCCAGAGCAGCTGGGGCTGTTCCTGTATCCCTGGATGTCCCAGCCAGGCTGGACACTGGGCTGGAGCCCCTGGGGCACTGAGGGGTCCCTGCCCTGGCAGGGCAGGAGGGATGAGAGCAGCTTCAAGGTCCCCTCCAACCCAAAGCACCCTGTGCTCCCAAATGGCAAAAGACAAACTGGTGTTAGATTCCAACACGGGATTTTCCCCAAGTGCCCCTGGAATTTCTCTAGGTTTGTTTTGTGTTTGACAGTGGCACTGCAGTGGGGTCAGTGCAAACCCTCCAAAATCAACACAGATACCAGAGGAGGAGGAGGGAAGTGATTTCCATTCAGGTCCTTTCTGCACACATAGAAGCAAAAGAGAGGTGACTGAAAGGTAACTCTATTTACTGTAGCTTTATTTTAATCCTCTGGGAATTCATTAGCATCCCTCTCAAATGCCAGTGTTCAAATCCTGCTATAAGAAAACAAATAAGAAAGGGAACAGAAATTATTTAGGGGAAGATATTTCCCCAGGTTATGCAAACACAGCTAAGGAGACACTGCTTTGTTCTGGGTTTCCCTTACTCACTGTAGTAAAGATGTATCATGTGGGTTCCCCTCTTGAAAAATCATTTATCAGGACGGCAGGTGAATAATGAACATAATTCACTAATATTGCACCATCTCCTCATCGGGGATTACAGAGAACAGGAAAAAACTGTCGTGGAGTTGTTCTGGGAAGGGCTTGGGTGAACAGCAGCTTTTTGTCTCCGTGTAAATTCTGTTTCACTGAGACAACGAGGATGGCTGTTGCTGTTAATAAAGGAAACAATGGCCAACAATTCGGTTCCTAAATTGCCCCTGATAAGGTGGTCATGCTTGCCTGAGTTTTCTGTGTTTGCAGCAAACCACCAGCAGTGGTGGCTGCTCAGGGATGTGTATGTCCTGAATGCTGGATAGAAAATCTATAAATAATGCTGGAAATGCTTTTTCAACTGAAAAATACCATTTTCACTCGTCCCTAATCGCTCTTTGAAAGTTTTACTTTTAAAGCCGAAATTCCTTATGACATAATTAATTGTTTGTTGTATAATTGCTCAGGTACATGTGAACATTTCATCTGCACTCAGAGGAAAGAGCTCGGGTACATTGTGTCTCTGTCTGTTAACTGACCACCACTGAAAATTTGGGTTTCTCCAGAGTAATACGAAGATGAATGCTTCATCCTGGTACTCCTAGAAGTTTGACTCTTTGTGCTGGTCTGCAATATTGAGCTGAAAGTCAGTAAATGTTCCTGGTGTGGGAACTGTGTTGGGGTGTGCTCACCTGAAGTAAGAGATCTCATACAATGCTTAATCCTTGGCTTTCATAAACCCATGAACTGTGGGGCTTCCAGAACATTCCTGGGTCTGCTCTGACATCTAAACCCTGCCACAGCAGAAAGCAAGGCTCCTGTGAATTACAGATGGTCACCAAATTGACAATGCACTTGCTGGAGCGTGAGTTTCCAGCCCAGTGGAACTCTGCTCCCCGGTGCTCCTGGGATAACACAAAGTGACAACGAGCTCGGGATGCACACAGCATATGCTGGGGCTTGCTTTCCGTGGAGCTGAGGGGAATTGAGAGAGAAAACATCACCATCTCAGCAGAAGATCTCCTTGGTGCAGGCAAACCCCCCTCAGTGCCCATGGGGTGGGCTGGAGGTGCCCTTTGAATCTCTGTTTCTCGTGGAACTCAGCAGAATCCTGGCCACATCCACACCTGTGTGACCACAGCCCTGGCCCTTTCTCCATGACTGTAACTCCTGCAGTGCTGCTCTTATTTTCAATATTTCAATATTTCAATAGTGAAATTGAAGGCTGCTGATAACGTTGCTTTAAATTTTCCAAGCGTGTGCTCGCTCTCCAAATGTAAATCCACATTTACATTGTGCATATGGAACTTAGAGATCCTCAGTGGGCTGGAAATGAAAACATATGGCTCCTAAAGCCAGGGCAGGTAAGGGAATGTTTGACTTCATGGCATCAGAGCAGCCTGTGAGTCCATTCAGAAAATCAACATCTAATCCAGGGTATCAGTGTCCCCCCACTCTCGTGTTTATCCAAATATACACTCAGACATCAGTGGTGCTACTTTAATATTAATGTGAACATATGTCTCAGAGGTTTACATTCAGATCTTTATTTTTGTTATTCTGCTGGAACATGCCTTAGAAACTTGGGCTCTGATGAAATTTTGGTGCTTAACCATCTGGTTTTAATTGCCTTGCTTTTTAATAGGTATCTCTAGGTTATTTTTCCAGCAGTTTTATCTTACACACATTCTTTGGTGTCAGGGCTGAGGTGTAAGGATGGAAAGGGAACAAATCAGGTGCCTGAATGCAGTTGCAAATAGAACACAAGGAAATTAAGGGAAGTTGCCCAGTTCTGTGTCTTATGATAACCTGTGATTCTTTAGAGTGACAGACTAACTCAAAGATCTTTTTTTCTTTTTCCCTAAAACTGAGAAGAAACATTTCAAATTTGAGTCTAACCTTCCATTGCCTCAAAACTATCTGGGCCAAAATCACTGAACAATTTCTGAAATTGTTCAGAAAAGCAGCTTCTGAAAGCTCCTTCTTGTTTTAGACATGGCATTATTAGAATTTCCCTGAGATCAGCAGCTCTCACCATGATGTGAGACCCGAGCCCAGTTCTCAGGAGCTTACAGAGTCACTGTTATCAACACCCTTGTCCAAATCCCCTCTCTGAGCCAGCTGCAGAGTGGGTTTTTAGGTGTACATTAGGTATAATATTTAGTTACAAAAGTTGTAAGTAATTTCAAATGGACTTTTCTGAATTTTTATACTGGAGCCAGCAAATATATTTGTACAAAATATTTATATAATCTGCAAGCCAGAGAGGGAAGAAGCCACTAGGTTGGTAACTCACCTAGGAAAATGGGGCAGGGAGCTCTCAGTCCCCTCTGCAGGCCTTAGAGATGCTTGCAGGCTGGGATCACTCTGGATGAGAGAACAAGCAAAGCATGCATCAACAGCCCACCTCGGGCAGTGTCTCCAGAAATAACAAATGTGAGCTCAGGTCAGGGCAGGCAGGGGCTGCAGAATCCCCTCAGCTCAGGGGACAGCAAAGCCCTGCACCTTAATCCACCTTCTGACCAGGAACCTTGGGGTTTCTCCTCAAACAGGTCCTCAAAAGCTCTTTTTTCATTTAATTTCTGATGGAAAGTTTGAATTGACTTAATTTCTTTCCATTTAGAATCCTCCTTTGGCAGGGATTTTTTCCTTATTTGGCTTTATCCGAACATTTGTTGCCCCTCCGGTTCATCTGTGAAATATGAGCATAAAATCAGTTTACCCTTTGGAAAGGATGGCCTCGAGCTCATTTATTTTTAGGACAGGAAATGAAGGCTGCAAATTTGGATGGGTATAGTCCTGATTAACAAAGACTCTGCCTGGTGGATTCAGAAAGAAAAATTTTAGGGAGCTGGAGGGAGAATTTCCTGTTGTTCAGCAATACTGTGGTGGTGAAGCCAGTAGAACTCCCTGCCTCTTTTCCATTTCTAATCACCATTTAGTATAGAGGAAAGAAGAGAAAACCAAACAAAATCACGGGGCTGTTGTGACTCTCTAATTGCTTTTCCATTTTTTCCCTAGTAATAAATAATGAAAAAGTGGCAATACCAAGATCCCCCTTGTGCTGGAGCGAGCATGGCACCCTTTGAACCCTCCCTAGGCAAGGGAAAGGCTCCAGTCTCCCTGGAATTGCCAGGATCATCTGGCACAGTGTGCTGCAGGAGGAGCACAGCTGGGTCTCCTTCTCTCTGGAGAATCCCCTGGAATCCCCTGGTGTCAGACTCAGCTGGCTGAGAAAGCTGCGTGCCCAGAGTTGTCCCCCAGTTGCCTGCAAAAAATGCCTTTTTTCATCTGTCTTGCACTAACTGGAATTAATTCAGCATTTTGGATTGATTAATAAGTATTTTTAATAGTATTCAGGGCAAACATCAGTCCCAAAGAAATGCAGAGATGTCAGGAAAATTGCCATTGGAAATATCAGACTGTTAGAGACCAAAAAATGCTAAATATTTTCTAAAGAACACCATGACAAACGATGGTAGTTACCATAATTTCTATTTTATTATTGGAACAACAATTTTTTTAAGCTTTCATTGAAATTATACAGAAAATACAGACTAAAAATTAACATTAACATAAAATAAGAAGGAAAAAACTTGGCCAGTCTGTCTAGATTGCTCTGTGGGCCCTGGTCTTACAAATATGTGCACGAATTTTTAACTTTATGCTGGTGACTGGTTCTGCTGAGAGTTAGAGAAAGCCAGATTCAAAAAATCAGAGAAAAATCCATGGTGGACTAATCTAGTTTAGCTTTTATTTTTTAATTGGACTAAGTTGATCTATGGTTTTGAGTGGTAGAGGTGCAGTTTCCATAGGTGGTGGGAATTACCTCTAGCAGACATGGGTTGTAATTGCTGGGTGTTACTCCAGTTAGTTCAGTGATGAAGGGATGATTCTCAGTGGGATAATGCACACTCCATGCTTGGGGCACTGTAAAACTTCCAGACCCCAAGCTGTTGCTTTCCTGATGTCTTTATCTGGCTTTCAATAACTCATAAATATTCAGTGTCTGTGGACAGGCTCGGAGAACAAATATTGTCCTGTTCACAGTTACCACACTGAATTAATGCATCCAAACCCCATAACTGTTTGCATATTTTAACCCAGTTATTCCACCAAAAATAGGGTTGACTGGGCTGGTTGGTTGGTTTGAGGGGTGGGTTGGTTAGGTGGGTGATTTGGGGGGTTGGCTGGTTTGGGGGTCGGATGGTTTGGTAGGTTATTTGGTTGGTGGTTTGGTTGGTTATTTGGTTGGCTGGTTGGTTATTTGGTTGGTTGGTTTGGGGCGTCGGTTTGATAGGTTATTTGGGGGTTGGTTTGGGGGTTGGTTGGTTGGTTTGGGGGTTGGTTGGTTGGTTTGGGGGGTTGGTTTGATAGGTTATTTGGGGGTTGGTTTGGGGGTTGGTTGGTTGGTTGGTTGGTAATTTGGTTGGTTGGTTTGGGGGGTTGGTTGGTTGGTTATTTGGTTGGTTTCATTGGGTTTGGGGGTTGGTTTGGGCACTGGTTTGTTTTTGTGGTGCCTGTGTGTGTCTCTGCAGCCACCCCTCCCACTTTAACCCACAGCTGACCATCTCAGAAGTGCCCACAGCCCGAGTGCTCCCTCCCTGCAGGTTCAGTGCCCTGCAGCTGGGTACAGGAGGGGGTCCTGGCTTCCCTGCAGCTCTCAGAGATCCGTGGCTCCAGCAGGACCCCCACAGCAGAGGGCAGCTGCAGGAAGGGTTCAGAGAGCCCAGCCCAAAGAACCCCAGCAGCCAGAGCCTGGCTCCCCTGTCACTCAGCTCTGCCTGCCTGCAGTTTCCATCTGCAGCAATCAAAGCATGCATTAGAGTCATTATCAGTTCTGTTGCTTTCCTTGTACCTGATCTCCAAATTGTCAGAACATCTTTTGTTCTATAATAAATTAATTGCCTTTGAATCTTCTATCATTGGCAGATGGATTTCTTTGTTTAAATATAAATATGAAGATGCTGATTTATTTGGATTCCTGAACACTGATTGTACGATAATTGTATCTTCTTGTGAATAATTGAATTATTTTCATATTATGTTAATCTCATTTCCCTTAAAGCCTGCCTGAAAATCAGACTGACTTATTTACATGTATAGGTGAACACTAATCCAGAAGGGTCTATTTTTAGACTGCAAAACTGTTTTCAAAGTTGTCCTTTCATGATTGGTGGTGCTGGTAAAAGCCCTGCAAATGCAGCTGCAGGAAGTAACATTTTCCCAAAACAACAGCTTGTGCTGGTTATGCTGCTGTAATTCTATAGTGCTGATATTTTATAAATAAATAAAAAAAACCCAGGAAAGGACTAAAAATGAGCATCAGGCTCACATTATGCTACGTATTGTGTAAAATATGTGCTTGAAGTTTCTGCTTATCTAAGAGGGTTTTTAATAATCAATAGCCTTTGCTGGTGCTATCAATTTGTTGCATCCAAGTTATGGAATACGTTGCAGGAATCCTCCATCACTTACACAGGCAGAATCCTGTAATGGAAAAAAAAAAAAAGCACAATTCATGCTTGAAGCTGAAATTTTATTATTAGCTCAACTGAAGTCTCAATACTCTAAAAATATCATTAATTGTGTTATGATGATTGTGCAAATTGTTTTTGCAATTTTACCTCCCATTTTACCTCTAGGTCCTGAGGTCAACAGCTTCACTTGTGGCATGAGCAGAGGGAGCAGAAAATCAACAGTGTCCTGGGACCTTTGCTGGGACAATTAGGATATTGATGCTTTCTTCTTTGCTGTGGAAAACTCTGCATTGGTTCATTTTCAATATATTTATTAGAATGCTCTACAATTTGATATTTATTCTTTGCTGTGGAATTCCCCTTTACATCCAAAGTTGCTGCACATGGTCTGGGTTACATGCATTGGACTCTTGCTGTTTTCCTCTCTCTTATCCCCAAAACTGGCTACAAGGCTGCTCTGGCAAAATTTAACCCAAAATTTAAAACCTCCACAATTTTTACATTTTTCATCTGGAAAAAGATCATCTGAGTACAAACTGCTTTTTGAATCAGTTATGTAATATTGATATATTTTGACCAGAAAAATGAAAGGCCTTTCTCCTGCTGGAATATTAAAAACACTTATGTTTGTTATATTGCTGAATACCAGCAGTGTTGATCACAATTGCTCCTTCATGCTATTCTTCCTCTGGAAAAAAAAATGTATGAGAAATGGAAATACATTGATGATTAATGCTTACACTTGATCCTATTGAGTGAAATCCATGGCATTTAAATAATTTTGAGTTCAGAAGGAACCTATGGGAGTCTGGCTGGTGGGAAGTGTGTTCTGAGCTCTGGTAGCACTAANGTCCTTTCATGATTGGTGGTGCTGGTAAAAGCCCTGCAAATGCAGCTGCAGGAAGTAACATTTTCCCAAAACAACAGCTTGTGCTGGTTATGCTGCTGTAATTCTATAGTGCTGATATTTTATAAATAAATAAAAAAAACCCAGGAAAGGACTAAAAATGAGCATCAGGCTCACATTATGCTACGTATTGTGTAAAATATGTGCTTGAAGTTTCTGCTTATCTAAGAGGGTTTTTAATAATCAATAGCCTTTGCTGGTGCTATCAATTTGTTGCATCCAAGTTATGGAATACGTTGCAGGAATCCTCCATCACTTACACAGGCAGAATCCTGTAATGGAAAAAAAAAAAAAGCACAATTCATGCTTGAAGCTGAAATTTTATTATTAGCTCAACTGAAGTCTCAATACTCTAAAAATATCATTAATTGTGTTATGATGATTGTGCAAATTGTTTTTGCAATTTTACCTCCCATTTTACCTCTAGGTCCTGAGGTCAACAGCTTCACTTGTGGCATGAGCAGAGGGAGCAGAAAATCAACAGTGTCCTGGGACCTTTGCTGGGACAATTAGGATATTGATGCTTTCTTCTTTGCTGTGGAAAACTCTGCATTGGTTCATTTTCAATATATTTATTAGAATGCTCTACAATTTGATATTTATTCTTTGCTGTGGAATTCCCCTTTACATCCAAAGTTGCTGCACATGGTCTGGGTTACATGCATTGGACTCTTGCTGTTTTCCTCTCTCTTATCCCCAAAACTGGCTACAAGGCTGCTCTGGCAAAATTTAACCCAAAATTTAAAACCTCCACAATTTTTACATTTTTCATCTGGAAAAAGATCATCTGAGTACAAACTGCTTTTTGAATCAGTTATGTAATATTGATATATTTTGACCAGAAAAATGAAAGGCCTTTCTCCTGCTGGAATATTAAAAACACTTATGTTTGTTATATTGCTGAATACCAGCAGTGTTGATCACAATTGCTCCTTCATGCTATTCTTCCTCTGGAAAAAAAAATGTATGAGAAATGGAAATACATTGATGATTAATGCTTACACTTGATCCTATTGAGTGAAATCCATGGCATTTAAATAATTTTGAGTTCAGAAGGAACCTATGGGAGTCTGGCTGGTGGGAAGTGTGTTCTGAGCTCTGGTAGCACTAAAATATTTGAGAGGAGAAGGACGTGTGTTGGCATGGCAACACTGCTTAACTCATATTTGTCAAGGCCACTGAAACTACTTAGCTGAAGCCACAGGTCACAGGAAGAATGTTATCAGAACTAAAAGTGTTCCATCTTGTCCTCAACTTCCAGGCCAGAGGTTTTTGGATAAATCAAGGGTGCAGTGTGCCTGCAGGAACTCGCTCTCTCTTGCCTTGGCCCCAGCAGAATCTCATACAAGGACCCTTTTGATCCTTGTGTTTGGGATGCAAATTGCAGATTCTCTGGGTGAAAGCTTCTTCTCTTGTTTACAGGGTGAAACGTCTGGCTGTGAGGAGTGGAGTGTTTACTTGTTTGGGGGTCACTTTGGAATGTGCTTCAGAACTCACTGCTCCATGTCCGAGACCAGCCCTGCCGCGTCCTGGGACAGAAATCAGGATATCAAAATCCAGGAGGGGTTTGGGAGGGCACAGAGCACTGTCCTTCCCTGCATTTGCACAGGGAGGTGGAAGGGATGCCTGGTCCTTTGGGGTTGAAAGGATTTCATGTAAAACTGGAAGGGGGCAGAACCCAGATTGCTGCAAGGCTTGGTTTAACTCTGACAACCAAGAGCTGTGGCCTCCCCTCGTCACTATTACAGCTAAAAACTGCTCTTGTCAGCACAGGGGTTTGATTTCTTTTTTGATCAAAGTTGAAATTACCTGGTACTATTAAAGAGAGTTCATTGCAGAGAAAGGTTGGAAATTTGCTCTTGCAGTTGTCATGTTTTTCACTAGGAGATTTCAGGAGTTGTTTAGCATTTCTGCCTCTCCAAATCCATTTAATTTGCTTACAAATATAGAGCAGTAAAGCTTCATCGATTAAACAGTGATAATTAATTAAAATTCTAGTTAAAATAATTCAAATTCTAGTTGATGTTTAAATTTAATTTTTTCATTTCTTTTCTTTGATTTCCTGAAGCTGTGTGCATGGTGTTGTAAAATTTCCCATGAAGAGTTTCACATGTGGGTTATAACACCCACTGTTCCTGATAAATGGCTTATAAAAGAAAGGCCTTATGGATTTTAGTGGTATTTAAGCTTTATTTCTATTTTCCTCTTGGATTTATAATGTGCTTCTTCTATTGATCCATACCATTAATGCTGAGAGATGCTACATTTATTTTCTGAGATTGATCGTGCTGAGTGTGGTTTGTTGGCTTTGACTGGGATGGGCAAAAGGAGAAGAATCTTTGAGCAGAAGGAACAGATCTTTTCAATGAAAAATTCCCAGGGAATATTTCTCTTATAGTATAGATTTTAGATACTAGTTTGAATTACCAATAAAGAGAGAGCCCAGAGGGAAAATTTTGCTTTGCTTCACACGAATAGATTCTCAGTTGGTAGAAATAGGCTCAACTCCTTCCATTTCAATGGACTTAGACCACTCCAGAGTGTCAAAATGGGGGAAAAAATATCACTTCCATCAGCCTTCCAGGTAAATAATCCAGTAATTTATCTGAGTAGCATTCTCAAAATAAAAATGTAGAAATATTCTTGATGGAGCAGAAAAACAAAACAGCAAGGTTGTCTGAGTTCACACCTTGCTGAGGCTACTAATTGAAATTGAAAAATCAAAACAGTTTACAAGAAAGCAAAAGCAATTAGCAAAAGAATGCAACAACAGTGAAGTTTATCACTTGAAAATGATCTTATTTGTTTCTCAGGAACGTTTATGGATGAAATTTCCTTGGAGGTGTTCCCTTTGTAATTGACTCATGGAGTTATCTGTTCATGTTTGGGGTAATATTTCATTTTGCTCAATTTGTCTGAAATGAGGTCCCAGGGCTGGGGTCAGCCTGTGTCGTTATTTCAGATAACACAGGACACAGGCTCTGTGATCAGAAGGTCAAAAATGACTCTTTTTATTAGGGATGGTTCTCCCTTATACACAATTCCACACAGACCAATGTGACTGGTGAGACAAAGGCAAACTTCCTCAACCACATTGGTCAAACCAGAGGGAAGAAACCCTCCTTAAGAAGAAATTATTCTTATTAAGAAGAAATCCTTCTTCTCAGAAGGAATGAATACCATAGATATTATTACAAAAAAAAAAACATTCCATCATGTTTATCACACATTCTTGGGAAAGAACATCAAAAAAACCAAAACATCAGTCCTGAAACTAAGCTGCAATGACACCTGCAAAGGCCACCCCATTTCCATTGCCAATCCTCTGCCAGCTCCTGCCCAGGGACCTCGTCCTGCTGCAGCAAAATCAGAGCAGCCCCTGAATAGTGAATGAGACAAACGGGGAGAAGGGAACACCCACTGCAGAGTGGTGGAATAAATAAAATGTTATCTTCAAACCACCAGCTCATCACCCGTCCTGTTCTTTGTGCTGCTGTTGATTGCCTGGAGAGTCTCGCTCAATTCCTGGAAAAATCTGGGCTTTTGGGCTTATTTGTTTTCTCTATTGTTCCTGAAATGTTTTGCTGCTTTCAGTATTTATGGCTTGATGTCTGTCTGACTGTCATCATTATCAAGACTTGTGGCTTATTGCTATTGATATAAAAATTTTATTTTCACGCTGGGATAATTTAAACTGGGAGAGGTTCAGGACCAAGGCTGAGTGAATGCTCCAGTCTGAAAGGCTGCAGTTATCCCATTAAAATATGGGTGTCTCTTAGCACAGAGCATCGAGCTGACCTTTGGCTGGACTATTTCCATGGATTGTTTCCTGCTAGAAGTGCCTTTTAATGAAAGATCTAATCGCTAATAACTTACTGGAACTCTCCTGTTTTGCTCTTCTTCTTGAGGCTGCAAATCTTATTTCAGAAGTCCAAGGTGCCTGTAACTTCCATTTTACATTACATTATCAAAAAAAAAAAACACCAAAAAAAATATCCTCCTCCTGCTAAGAATGTTTAGTATTTAAAGCTTCATTGACTAAGGAGTTACCTTAGACATTAACTACACTGCCTCAAAGCAGCTGGAAATCCCTTCTTAGCTCTGATGCTGCCAATTAATAGGTAAGAATTAAGTCCCCCTGACCCAAGACTTCCACTGAGTTGTACCCAGTTTGTAGCTGAGATTCCCAGCAGAGGAGGATGAGAATACAGGGTTTAGACTTCACCTTGGGATTTCAAAGATCTAAGTCTTGGTAGCAAAGAATTAAATCTAGAGTTCATAGGGTACAGTGCTTAAATTCCCCTGCTGCTATTTTTTTTTTGTCTAAATGTATCTTCTATTTGCTTTGTGTCAGTGAGAGGGAGAGAGTGGCCTCTCCTGGGAGGTGGGATGTAAAGGTTTGGACCTTTTTCAGTAAGGCAGAGCTCAAAATGAGGCCTTTGAGTCTTTAAAACTGTCTCTAACCCCCACAACTGCACTGCTGCCAGCAGCATTTCCCTGGAACTGTGTCCTGTTAGCTGGTTTCTCCAGAGCTCCCCTCTGCCTTTAAAGAGGCTTCTGAGCAGAGCTGTGCATTTTGAAGGGATGCCCAGGGGCAGGGTGTGAGGCTCCCAGCCCCTGGGCTGATCCAGCTGTGGCCAGCTGTGCTGAGGGTTGGCAGCCCAGCCCAGCCCAGCACTCCAAATCCAGCATTGCACTGAAAACTGGTGATGCCACGGAGTGAATAATTGCAGTGTTTGTGCCCTTTATTGCCATTTGGCCTTGCTGTGCCTTCATCACAAAAAGCTGGTATTTTCCAGCTCGGCATTAAATACCAGGCTGTGTTTGGTGTTAGCATAATACTGCCACTATAAATCTGTTATCCACATTGTGATGAACTCAGCTGAACTTTTATTCACCATCCTGACCATGATCTTTTAAAAGAAACCACTTCAAGCTGGAATAGGTACAAAGAGGAGCTACTGATATGATTAGAAAATAACTGAGCATGCAATTTTTTTCTAAGGAATTTTCTTGTTCACATCCCAGTTCCCTGCACGTACCCAAAAAGCTTCAAGTGTTTAAATGTGTGTTTTCTTTCTGACATGGAGGTGAAGTTTGCATTTTTTTTTCTCCTACAATGCCTTTTCTACCTGTTCTTGTCTCTCAGGAGCACTGGTAAACAAGAGAGCAGTGTGGGGTAGGTGTGATACCTCCTACAATAATTGCTCTCCCACACAAGTCATTTTAGGGTGTACAAAACTTGTTCCCCTTATTACTTCATCTAAATCAATACTGTAATCTGTTTTGTTTGAGAGATGAAGGGCATAATCCTGGTTATTGTACTGTGTGGGCAATTTACCCAGTGATTTAATAAATATTGCAGAAAATTGAATTTAATGCAAAGGTAGAATTCAAACTTGACGTGGTTATTGAATATAAACCTCCATGTCAAGTGCAATGAGATTCACCTGGCAGAGAAGAAAATAGGGGCCAGCTTTGTGGACAGTGAGGATTTGGGGTGTGAATTTCAGTGAGAGACAAAAGCATTATTCAGCTCCTGCCATGCCCTTTGAAAGAATCTAGAGGATCTTTGGTTGTGTGAGAAACTAGAGAAGGTTTAGTCAGTTCTTTTGGGGCAAAGGAAAAGAACTGCAGTCAAGAAATCCCATAATTGCACTGTGAGTTATAGAGAAACTGCCAAGGGCTTCTATGATCTCTAAGAATGGGATTTTGGAGTAATAATTGCATTAATTCACAGGTATTACAGATAATTATGGCATACATAGGAGGCAAAGAAAAGATGTTATCCCTACTGCCCCGTGAATGTGAGCTGTAAATTGATGAGGATCTGTAGTTTGTGTTGATACAGGTGGGAATTAGCTCCCCAGGTATGTGCTGTGTCTGCCCCTGAGACAGCTGCTGGGCAAGGAAAGGAAAAATCTGCTTTATGCAGAGCAGCTCAGAGGGAGATGAGTGCTGCTCAGGGCAGATTTTGTGTCTGTGCATTTACTGCAGGTATCCCACTGGCCCAGGAGCACTCTCCCTGCTAAGCCTCTGTTATAAACACAACATTTCTGGTAAATGCTCATTTCCATGTGTCCAGCCACTAATGATGGAGTTAATTACAGACACAATCACGATGTTTCTTCTTTGTGATGGAAGGTTTGGTGTGTTTTATTTTTGTTTGTTTGATTTTAAGGAAATCTTGCAAAGTGCTTCTTAAGGAAAACCCACATTTTCCATCGTGGTTAATCCACTGTTTGCTCCCAGCTGCCACCAGCCAGAATTTGGCTTCTGGGGCTGATAGCAAGCAGAAGAGAAATGTCTACTCTGAGGCAGAATTAAGAGAAAAACAATTTTGAAGAAATTAGGTTTTGGCAGCGAATCCTCACGTCGTGCTTTCCTGGCAAAGTCTAAATAAAAATCTTTTTTTAGAGGCAAGCAAGTGGGACAGTGGCCTGGGCTGGCCCAGTTGGCTCATCCCAAATGCCCTGAGGGAAAATATCAGTTTTGGTATCAATACTTACATGAAGAACAGATTCATCTTTGGAGTCTCTCTGTATTAATTACATTAATTCTGTCTGCAGTGTGTTTTTATTTTAAAATCTGTTCTTTTTTTAAGTAAGTCATTCTAAAGGCAACTCTTTCCAGGCTCGCTGTGTATTGCATAATAAGTTATGGTTTGGTTCTTACAGTTCCAATCTGAACTTGGGCAGCTCTGGAGAAAAATCAAATTTCTCCCCTTGTGCTGGGAAGTCTCCTGCTCCTCTCTCCAGCTCAGCTGTCCATATTTGATGCCTCTTGGCCTGTCATTATGATATAATTTGATTTTTCCTTAATTTTCCCTCAAAATAAATTTAATTTTCTTTAGGTTTTTTCCTACCTCAAAAGCTCTTGCAATTTTATTTTTTTTTTTTGCATAAATTTGTAAATTAACTTTTACTGACAAAAAAAAAAAAAAATCCTCGAAGTTGTTTTGTTTCCTTGCCTGGGCAGGATGAGGTGGGGCAGGGAGGGAGCAGGAAGGACTGTGCTCAGCTGAAGTGACAAATGCAAATCCTCCTGTTACCTTGGATTAAAAAGGGCTCCCCTGAAGGGTAACTCGAGCAGTGGCTGCATTACAGTGTCAGGTGCAAAACCTTTAATGCAGAGAAATTGCCTCGACTAATCTATTTGTCAGCAGGGAGGGGAAGTAGAAAACTATATATAACTTAGGAGCTGAGAGGTTTTGCCCTTCTCCAAAAGAATAAAATAATATAGCACTGAATAATGGCTTTGATTCCAGTTTTAAATTAGAAATCCAATTTGTTCTTATGAGCTCCCTACTCCATTTCTTACTACTCTCTCAATTCTGCTGGGTGACATTGGGAGATAAAGCAGATTTTACAAGATTGAAATAGGTAAATTTTTCCTTAAAGGTAGACTGAAACATGTCCAGAATGATGCATGATAAATTGCATTGCATTTATTAATAAATGCCAAGTATCCCCAGATAAGATAATTAAGTTTTATGCTTAGAGATGTGTTAAATGTAGATGCCAAATCAATTCTTTCCATAATTAGTGTTACCTGTTGTAGGAGCTGAAAAATGGGATTTTTTAACCCATCTGGATACAGTATTGTGTTATGACCATAGGAACACATGCAGAGGGGGGGAAGTGCTGCTAAAATAAGTGATTTATATCCTCTGGAACCCCTCTGGGAAAAGGGGCTCCTACAGAGGTGCTGCTGGATAATTTCTCTCTGTTTAAGTTGGGCTTTGGCTGCTGTGTTGTGTGCTCACCGTGCCCCAGGCTGGGAGGCATGAGAGGAGTCAGGGCACAAATTAGGTTATGAAAAACTGTGCCAAATGCCTGCCACAGTTGCACTTCCATGAAGCAGAGATCTTCTTGATAGTGAGATAAGGAAAATTTATTGCCTTCTTCTGAAATAAATTTTTTAAGGAAAACAGTAGAGAAGAGTCCAGGTTTCCCTCTTTCTATTCTGAGAGTCACATTTGCATTCAGAGAAATACAAACTTGGATGGTGGCTGGAAAAATTATTTTCTTCTGAAATATTTTTTTAAAGGAGAACAGTAGAGAAGAGTCCAGATTTCCCACTTTTTATTCTGAGAGTCACATTTGCATTCAGAGAAATACAAACTTGGATGGTGGCTGGAAAGTCAAGTGCAGAAATTAGAGAAGGGCAACAAAACATATTTGGTACAGGAGTGTTTATTGCTTCTATGAAAATGGAAGAATTTATAGGGAATTTTCCAGGGGAATTGTACTTTTTAAGTTTTGACTTATGAGTACTCTCTTGCCCTTGAGAGCCTCTCATTACCTGCTATCCATAAATCACATTCCTGCATTTGGTAACAGGAATTAAATGGATTCCCTTCTGTTCACCCTCTCCTCATTGGCTAAAATTTCCCCTTTGAAAAAACAGCATTCAAAATATGAATCCTATGGAGATACAATTGAGTCTGTACTATTTCTCATCAAAGACTTCACCATTTATTCTGGCTTTGGTGTTTTACATTCCTGTGTGGAGTGCACAGCTACAGGGGCAGCAGGGAAAACCTGCGGACAACGACAGGACCACAGCCATTTCCAAAAGCCATTTTCCAAACCCAAGCCATCAGTTCTTGAGGCATCTCCTGAGCCAGAGCCAAGCTTCTGTAAATCTCTGAGTGAAAAGAATTATATTTAAATTTAAATATTTACTTCCCAGCATGGAATGTGTTTTGAAATGAATGCCCAGGAATTGTCAGTGCAGGATATTCCAGCGTTCAATGACAGAACACACATTTCACTTTCCAGAGGACACAGTCTGTACATGAAATTGCAGAATGTTAGAGTTCAACAGGATATTAGTTTAAGAGGTGAGGTGAATATAGGGGAGTGATGAGAACCTCTCCATGTTTTTATTTAAGCCATGTTCTGTCTAATAGCACAGTGTGACTCCAGGGGCTGCAGAGGGAAGGATGTCACTGCCAGGGTAAGGAGTGACAGTGCTCTTGAGCAGGCTGTGGAAAATAGCAGAGAATTCCTGGGGGATCCAGGATATGTCTGCAAGGCCAGGGACAGACAAGTGCAGATGTGGCTGCAAAGAAATAATTCAGGGCCTTAGCAGAAGGCTATTGATTTTCTTTCTCTCCGTGTGAGAATACCCACGCTGAACTTTTTCTCATCTCCTCAAAAGTGAGAAGCAAGAAACCACTGCAGCAGCAGCTGTGATTTGGGAACTCCCCCAGTGTGATGTGCTCACCTGTCAGCCAGGTGAGAGTGAAGCCTCCAGACTGCAGGGAGCAGCCAGGAGCTGCTGCTTTTCCCTGAGCCCTGGGTCAGAGGCCAGGCTGGACATCCTCACCTGCCAGGGGATCAGCTGCCCCTGCCAAGGTCCCTCACCTGCCAGGGGATCAGCTGCCCCTGCCAAGGTCCCCTCTGCCTCCCCAGAGCTTTGCTGGGTCCCTCTGCAGCCTGGGGGCTGGCACAGAGGGGCACACACAAAAACAGGTCACAGAGGGAATTCTCCTTCCTCCAGTGCAGAATTTAATGGAGTCCACCACGGTTAGGATGCTGTGCCACCTGTGCCACCTCCCCTCCAGAGACATCTGGCACTCTCCAGAAGGATTTGCATTCATGGGATCCCAGAGTCACTGAATCCCACAATTCCAGACTGGTTTGGGCTGGGAGGGACCCTGACCCTCCCCCAGTTCCAGTTCATGGGCTTTGCACCCTGCTGCATTTCCCTGGCTCTTTGGAGAATTCCCCATTAGTGCCTTTGCTCCTGATATGAACAGTCCTCTCTGCCTCCCTCTCATCACACGAGGGTAAATTCTCCTCTAACATCCCTAATTTGACATCCCTGCTAATATCTGCTGTGCTTAGATATGTCCCTAATGGAAATTATTAGCCTTTTTTGCTGGCAACGTTAGCATATTGTTGCTGTAGGCTAAGTGTAATTCTTTTAATCTTGATGGTAATTTCCTGGTTAAATATTTTAAATAAATACATTTAAATAAATAAGTTTGTACAAGGAATATTAATCATCTCGCTTTAGCTGTATATTTGGATTTTTTGTTGTTTCTGACTCTCTGGTTTTTAAGTTTTATATTTGGAGTCTAATTTGGCAAAGAAGGCTGTTCCTTTTTGTTAATCATGCATCTTGGTCAGAATGTTTGGGTTCTATTGGTGTCAGTGTCAGAGTGGAAAAGAAGGTTGGGTTTGGAATTCTGTTCTCAGTGATGTTCTATAGCTATAACCTATTATATCTGTAATATATACATGGGGCTTTCTGTGTGCTCTCTGGTTTCAGAGTATTTTAAAACACAAAACTGGGGCAGAAATGCAGGTTTTAGTTCAGTGCCTTTCACCTGTTAAAAATAAAGGTGACTAGCAAGATGTGACTGAGATATTATTCACATCCTTGTGAACTACAATAGTGGCACAAATGCTTTTACTCTATCCAGGACATTCCTGAAACAAAGGGATTTCATCTCAGTTTCTGCCAGTATTCACAAAATGTTTTGGTGATTCTTTGGTTGATTCCAGTGCAGGTCAAAGGAAAGCAAACAGGTTTTGAGCCAAGAGCCAGCTACACTGGATGATTGTTTCCTCCCAGGCAATGACAAAAATCAGCTTTTAAATAGCCAGGAGCCAATCAAGGGATGGAATCTGAATTTATCTGTGTTAATTAATTGTATTTTTGGCCTTGGCATAGAGGATTTCCTAAGGGGTGGAGTGGGGAGTTTGGGGTGAGGGTTTTTCATTTTTCCTTGGGGTTTTGGTGTTGGTGCAATCTGCTGGGATTGCTTTTCCCATTCCCTTCGTGAGCTCCTCGTGGTTTTAAGGCAAATGTGAATCTTTCCTGCTTGGAGAGGTTTCCTAGGCAGAAATGGTTTCTTTATACTCATTTTAGACTTTTAAGGAAACAAATATTAGAAACCTTAGCATTTCCCTGGATGTTTTCTGGGTATTTGCTCCTCTGTTGCCCACCTTCTCTGGGGCTGCCCCTGGCTGAGCCTCACCACAGAAAAATCTGGATTTGCAGAGATATTTGTGCTGCTTTCCCTCATTTTAGTGCTCTCCTCCTGAAACCTGGTGCAGCTCAGGTTGCTGCAAATTAGTTAAATTGGGACATCATGGAGATAATTTCTTTTTTATGGTCCCATTGCCCAGATATGGAACAACTCAATAGTTTAAGCTTTATTTTTTCACATAACAAAATGCTAAATTTCCCTGAATGTCACCAAAAAAAAAATTTCCTCCTACTGGAGGAATTAAACAGATACATTGCATATTTTTATAGATTCCATAGCATTTTGCTATTTCCTCTGGCTTAATTTTATGTCTTTTTCATCTTTGTCCTATTTTTCTGACTTCTCTTTTTGCCTTGTGTCTTTGTAATAATGCAATTTGAATTTCTAGCACCCTTCCAACGAATGCTTCAGAAAGAAACCCCACACTTTGTAAGGTCACAATGGAAGTTCTTTAAAAGTTAATTTTAGCAAACCGATTTGTTCCAATCAGCTCTGTATTGCCGACAATTTCCTTGGCTCCGCATCTGTTTTACAAATATTCACACACAATTATCAGCACTTAGAGTTTTCAAATAATATCTGTTCTCTTTGCCCCTGTTCCTGCTGCGTGGAAAGTTTGAACTTTTCCTGTTCGGGGGAGTTTTTATTTGTGGCTAATTCCACTGAAAGCTCCCACGTTGCCAGAAGAGCAGAGGAAAATACACCTGAGGGAGAAGGAGAGCAGAGAAGCTTTGAGGAGCTGTGCACAACAACTGGAGAAGGTTTGCATCCCGAGCTGTGGATGCCTTCCAGCAGCAAAATGCTGGCTCCCAGCTCTGCTTGGCAGTTTTCAGTTAAATCAAGGGAAGTGAGCCAACAATGCTGCTTTTTATAAAACTTTGAGAGTGTTGAGCAGTGCAGAGGGATGAACTGGAAGGAACAGCCTCTGCTTAGGGGAGAAACAGAGAGGGGGAACTTCAGAACAGTGGGGAAGGGGAAAAGCTGGGGAGCCTAAAGCTGGGAGAGCTCCAGGGGAGAGGATGGTGAGAGACCGTGAGAGATGAGACAAATAAAAATAAAAATAAAAATAAAAATAAAAATAAATAAATAATAATAATAATGAGAGAGGGGAATTCTGAGCCCTTTCTGACTGGCTCCTGGGGAGAGCCAGGGGGAATCCTGGGCTCCAGGACTTGCCCAGCAGACTGTGCAGAGTGAAGCCAAGGTGGGCTCACCAGCCCCAGCTCCACCTGGAGAAGGGCACTGTAGTCTGGTTTTCACACCTAGAGCCTCTGAGTTTCTAAAACTCTGTTTTCCTAAGGTTTTGAGTTGCTAACACTTGTTCCCAAGAAAGAATATAAACAAGACATAGCTTTTAGAACAGTACTCATGTCATTCATGATTTCTGTGGGAAAAAATTTCTTTTAGTGTCCCTCTAGTTTAACCAGTGTAAGTGAAGAGTTCTGTCACTCATTCACCAAACACAGTAACCTATAGAAAATATGGAAAACGTTTGAAATAAACAGAATTGGATTAATTTCTTAAAAAAAACTTTGAATAAAATTCACAAAGAATTCGTGTGTTATTCACCACAGCGACAGGGGAGGAACTCTTTGAATTCCACAGCAGCAGCCTGGCTCGTGTTTATCCCATTATTGGATATTTTTTTTTTGGCA
Source organism: Sitta europaea (assembly GCA_013400255.1). Classification (NCBI taxonomy): domain Eukaryota; kingdom Metazoa; phylum Chordata; class Aves; order Passeriformes; family Sittidae; genus Sitta; species Sitta europaea. Next base: position 1,757,359 of record VXBS01005601.1, read on the forward strand.
TTTCATTGGGTCTGTGGCACCTTCTCAGCACCCCTGTCCTGGCTGGCACCTGCTCTGCCAGGATCCAAGTGCCCCAGCCCTTTAAAGCAGGCAGTTGATGCGAAACAGATAATTTTTGTGAAACAGATAATTGTTATGAAAGAGATAATTGTTATGAAACAGATCATTGTTACCAAACAGATAGCTGATATAACAGATAAATCCAGGAATGCAGGCTTGTCCTGGGGTTTAGCAGGGCTCTGGGCTCTCCAGCATTAATTAGCTGCTGTCATTAGGCTGCTGCCAGCCTGGCAGCAGAAATGCAGCAGCTCAGGACATGGGGACATCAAAAAGGCACTGGGTACAGCATTATTCAGTTTTCAAAATGAGTTTTGGTAAAGCACATTTAAACCCGCCCCAACCATATCTGCAGAAGTGATTTAAAGTCTGTATGAGTCTTTTCCCATTAATTTTTCATGAGACAGGCAAAGTGGATAAATTATCTTCAAATTGGGATTTAGTTGTCGAAGTAACTTGTTACTTACTCAAACTTTTAATTAACTAAACTGTTCTCTTTATAATTCATATTGAGCAATTTCCTGCAGCAGTATTTTACAGGTGAAAATCCGTGGATTGCTGATTTACTGAGTGAGAAATAAAATATGAGGACAATGACTTCTAAAAAGATTTTAATTTATTGTTTTTTACTTCACTTGAGGATGCCCTTATTTTTGTCCATGCAATTCCATTTTTTCCTAAAAGCATTATTTTATGAAAAAATGGACACACATACCATCAGTTTCTTAAGCTGTCAAGTTATTTTAAGGAATTTCAGTATTTTCTACACGGAACAAAAAACTACTCAAGCACTAATTTTAAGGATTTTATTGAGATGCTAAAACTAAATATTTTAGTAAAAATAACACTAATATTAAAAAAAAAAATCTGGAAAGAGCAAAACCTTGAAAAAGTCATGAAGAAATACTGCTTCTTTGGAGGGGAGTATCAAAGCATCTCTTCTTGTGGTAATTTGCATTTTCCTCTTGTTTTATCACTAGATGATGATGATAATTATCACTCCCATTGCATTCTGGACATGGTTTAGGTTTCCAGAAGAACCTGACAAGTTCCTCTGAGCTGGCTTTGGAGGTGCCCCTGAGTCTCCCTGCTTCTCGTGACAATCTCTGAAGAAATGAGCCCAGCTTGCCACGAAGTTTCCATCTTATTGCCATAAATTCTGCAGCCATCTCCTCTCATGGAGTGTGATCAAAATCAGCACTGCATCGTTCCAGGAAGAGGGAAAGATTCCTGCCTGCCAGTTTAACCCTTCCTCAGCCCCTCCACCGACTGCCCTGCAGGCACCCCCAGCTGCCCCTCTGGGATTCCCTTTTTGCAGGGCTGACATTTCCTGCTGTGATTCAGTCTAGGCTGCTCCAGTCCCTCAGCACTTTGCAAATGTCAGATTTGCAAACTGTATCCCGAGCTCTATAGAAATGGGAGCAATCTGAGCCATCTGATAATTCCATCACTCACACACACCTCAGGCTCTGGGTTTTCCTGCTCCCTGGGTTTCAGCCCTCCTGCTTTTCCCATTTCTCCTTGCATCCCTCTGTTTGCTGGATTTGGATTTAATACAGGTGGCCTTTTCCCACACTCCTCCCCTTTGCCACATTTAACACGAGGAGGATTTGGGTGAGGAGAAATCTCCAGAGGTCTCCAGGCACAACCTAAACCTGCACTGAGGTTGGAACAAAATCTTTGCTTCTTGTGGAAATGATGATTTTTAACAACGGGGAAATTTAAATTAATCACATTAATCTCGTAATAATGCTACCTGGAGTCTTCAATTTAGGGATTAATTGAAATAATTTTTGATATATTACTTAATTTACAGTTGGAAAATCAGGCAAATAGGACATGATTATGATAAAGAAATAGTAAATAAAACATTGTTCTGTGTCAATTAAAAGACTATGCAACGTTCTTAGCTGCTAATAATGAACCATAATGCAAATGCAGCAGACTTTTAAAAAATATTCTTCAAATTCTCTCTACCAACTGAAGAAGAGATAATGGCAACATCAAATATATTTTCCTTATTTTTTTCTTAATGCACTTACTACTGTAATGTTTGAACATTTACACATTTAGAGGTTATAAATAACTTTAATTTCATAGAAAGATGGAGCCTCCTCTTCAAGGTGGCCTTTTTTAAGCAAATAAATGTAATAGATTTTTGTGCTTGCTTTATTATCTAAGTGCCTCTTTATCTATTAAATACTTGACGTGCCATTTGCTGCTAAGTTATTGATAATTGTATAGACATTTTTATAATGACACCGAACAAAACACGATTGTGCAGAGTTTGCAAGGGGTTGGTGCAACATAAAACATATAATGAGCTAATGGATTCAAATTAATCACTGAATTAGTGAGGAAAAAATAAAGAGACTGGGAAGGAGATGCCATAAAGCTGTGTTCCCTTGGTGCTGAGGGGGCTGTGGAGGAAGGAGCATCCATTTCCAGGCATCCACATCCTTTGTGTTTGCTTCTTTTGGAGGACTTCTTGTATTTCTGCACAAGTTTTTCTCTGTGTTCAGACAGCACAAACCCTGAGCAGCAAAGTCAGTCCTGTTTCAAAAAAGGGAAGAGATGGAGAGATGCAAATAGATGTAAGGATGCAAATAGATGTAAAGATGTAAAGGTGCAAATAGATGTAAGGATGTAAATAGATGTAAGGATGCAAATAGATGTAAGGACATTAATACATGTAAAGATGTGAAGGGAGTGGATGTGAAGGGAATAGATGTGGGGTGTGCAATTTCCTTTCCCAATTAACTGAATATAACCACTCCAAGTGCCTGGTATTTGTTTAGCTTTAGACCTCAAAGTGCACTGGCTTCTGTTCCTTCTGAAATGCCAGGATTTGAAGAATTACTCTGGATCTGTCAGGAGAGTGGGTAGGGCTGAATAATTGAGTCAAAGCTGATGCTGCCTGTGATGTGTAGGAAACAGGATGGATTTGGATGCTGGGCCCCATCAGCAGACACATTTTCTTCCAGCTGTTACCCACCTCTGTCTTTAATAATTATGACCTGGGAGGCAGAAAAGTGTTGGTTTTCCTTTTGCTTTTCGAGCTTTCAACTTCTTTTTGCCCCAGGCAAGAAATTTCCTTTCCTCAGTTTCTGGTTAATACACTGTGCTGTCGAAACTCCAAAGAATAAAATGCAGTTGGAGGTCAGGGAATCAAAGCACCTCCACCTGTTTGTGGGATTTTCCAGGGATTCCTGATGTCCTGATTTCCCTGTAGCACACCCAGAGCAGCTCAGGGCAGGGACTGAGACCCTGAAATCATCCCCACATCCAAACTGCAGCACCTTCCACTGGAGCTGCAAGGGATGAGCTGCAGCTCCATTAAACCTCTTTAGGATTCCATTTCAAGTGTACAGCTCTGAAAGTCGAGTAATAACATAATGAGTAATTAAACATGTGAATTAAAAGGTGAACCTCACACCGTGGGCTGAATCTGTTCAGGTTTTGCAGATCGTTTGAAAGGGAAAGGTCATTTATTAGCAAGCTCTTCTTTCCTCTGTTAGGTTTCAAAAATCAAATACCAGCCCAAGAAAGGGATAATTTTATAGCTCACTTCTGGAATGAAAACTACCATTTCCAATTGTATCTGAAAAGATTTCAGTAGTGAGTGTAATCACACTTAGTCATCTCCACAGGCATTTGGTACAGGTCGGAGTGTCTAGAAAAATGTTTATGTTGATAAAGGAAAATAAATGCCATGTCCTACAATTGTAATATTTCATCCAGATAAAATATAATAATGGGAACAATATGGGATGAAAAATATTAAAAAAATGCATCTTCATTATGACAGTTTTGAGGGTGCCACAAAAAAAAGAGCATTTTAAAAACACTATATCCTCTGGATTGCTGCAGTGTGTTTGACTTTCCAGTGGCAGAGTTGAAGGGTTTGAAAATTTGCTGTGATCCCTTAAGACTGATAGTTTTGGGGTATTATCCCCCCTTTGTTTTCCCCCAGTATTTGTATGGGAATTTTTTGGAGGAAAGGAAAGGAAATAGCTGAAGGACAAACTGGAGGAGCTGTTTTGGCAGGTGCTGGTTTGACCTGCACAGTGTTTTTGTAAGGGCACACAGTGAATTCCCAGGGCTGGGGGTGTTAACCCTGACCAAACCTTTCCCCAGGGCAATTCCCCCACGGGAGAGCTGGGGGTGTAAATCCTGGGAACACCAAAATGATGGAATCTCTCCCCTGCCAAGAGAAACTCTGTCAAAAGGCTCCTTGTGATAATTCCTTTATGCTGGATGCATTTCACTGCTAACTGAGATCTCTATTGCACTGAAATTCTCTCCTCATATTCACCTTTGTGCTTATTACAAATACCAGAGGGCCACGAGGCATGAGTGGTTCCAATTTTCACCTTTGTATTTATATGAATGGATGGGATGCCTTTTTTTACTTTTTATGATGCTTTATATGAATGGAACATGACACTTTTTAATACCAAGTTTTGCTAAGAACAAATCCAGCAACAAGAGCTCTCCACCTCTGAAAAGAATTCCTGAAACTTGAAAATGCTCAGTCTGCTACAAAAGAAATGGAAAAGTTCCATATGAGTTAGTCCCAAATTTAGGAAGTGTTGTGACAGCTGAAGTCCAAGTGAATATGGAGACTTTTTGTTTTGCTTGAATTTTAGTTGTGGTTTAGCCCCACCTGGCCAAGAGCCTGGCAGGATCTTCTTTCCTGTAAATCTGGGAAGCTTTGCTTTGCCTGTCAGTGGGGATTGCACTGGATGACCAAATTGCTCATACTCACTGAGGAATCCAGGTAAATCATTATATGCTGAAATTGTAGCTTAGAATTAAGTTAACAACCCTTTATTCAGAACTCCCTCTGCCAAATGCACAAAGTCAATTTGGCACTGAAGACAGCAAACATTGTGACTGGGTGTCATGGAAATTTGGCTCCACAACAGAGAGGTTCCTGCAGCTCAGTTCCAAGCTCAGGCCAGGAGCTGAAAGAGTTGAAAATCTGCTCCCTGTTTGGTGAGACAATCTGCAATTCCCCCCTCAGTCCCTGTCAGTTTGATGCCTAAGCCACGAGGATCCAGTCTTCAACCAGTTTATGAAATAGGAATTAAATTAATCTTTAATAAGTTCTGATGGTGGTGATGACTCAGAACAGCTGGCAGTTAATTGGGACTATGACTTCTGTGTGTATTAAAATAACTGTTAATGTGATTTCTCAGAGAACATCTGGATTTGGAGTGCAATTTCAGTAGTGTATGCTGGAGCTCATTCATAAAACATCCACGACGGAGATCAGTGAGCAGAGGAAATTAAAACTCTGATAATTCCTGTTATGTTATAACACCTCCCACTGCCCCAGGCTGCTCCAGCCTGGCCTTGGACACTTCCAGGGATCCAGGGGCAGCCCCAGCTGCTCGGGGAGAATTCCCACCTTTCTGCCCTGCCCTCAGTCAGTGAGACAGCACCAGCAAGAAAATCAGTCCTTGTCACCCCCTGAAGGTGCCAAAATGCTTTGAACCCAAGCACAGCCCTTCTAGCTCTGCTCACCAGCAAGAAAATATTCAAATGTCATTCCACTCTTCCAATGGCAGGTTGTTTGTTTGTGTATTATTTAATTCTCACTGACTTTAAGGCAAGATAATGTTTCTATCTCTGAAGTTTAATAGCACAAGGGGGTGTTAATTCTGATAGAGTTCAAGAGCAATAAAATGCTGCTGGAATTCCACTAAACAGCAAACTGCTGTAAATTTTAGTCATGCAGTGCCAGTATCAAACAGAATGAGCAGCCAGGCTGCAGATGAGAGATTGAAACCACTTTGAAAACATCTCAATTGGCAATCATTAAAGAGGCATTTCTACTGATTTTGCATCTGGTATTCAGACAGAATTCCTAGTTCTGAAAATATGGAAAATAAGTGGTTTTTATAAGGTAGATAGTCTATTGGATTTGATTGTAACTTCAGTTGAAAACCCCTGTCAAGAATATAAGCATGAAGAAAAATGGATTATCTCTATAATTCCCCCTGAAAAAACAACTCAGTGTGAATTTGTAAACATTGAACTATCTAGAAGTCAATGGAAAATGTTCTGCAGGTTTCAAATACCTCATTACTTGTATTTCAGGGCTGATATTTTATTTTATTGGGCTTCAAGGTTCCTACTCTCTGACCAAAGTATCAACCCAGGGAACCACTGCAAATGTCATCCTGACTTGGAGAATGACACATTTTACTTCGAAATGTACTTTCAGCAGGTACTTGAGCCCTACTTGTGTGACTCAAGTGAGTATCACAGCGGAAGGGGATGAAGGTTAAACTCAAATACTGCTCTGAAAGAAGCCTGGAGATGGAAGCAGGGGGGGCAGTTTGCTTTCCATTTAGCAATTTGGGAGTGTGGAGAATCATGAAAAAAAATGAATACAGGGAAACAAATACCAAGAAGTGCTTTTCTTTTCATTCTCTTTCATGTGCCTGGGTGGGTTTATGTTACTTGTGAATCAGTCACTGTAGGTGTGTGGTCTAAAAAAGAACCTGCGCTTTTTTCCTTGATTTTCCTGCACAGAACACAGCCTTTTCCAGAGCTCCCTGATTGCTATTATTTGTTCCTCATCCCTTTTAATGCTGGAATTTTGATGCTGGATGGCCAGTCTCAGGCACACTTGCCAGGACACAGATGTGGGGGGGTCTGGAGCCCAGGCTGTGTGCTCCCCTGGCCGTCACTGCAGGGAGGTTTTGTGATGCACAGCATGAAAAGCAGTGCTGCATTAACTGCTGGATGCCTCTCCTGGAGCAGGCAGCTGAACAGCCAGGCTGTGTGAAGCTGCACACTGAACCAGAGCAGATGCCACCCAGCAGGCCGAAAAGAAATTGTTTGTACACGTGGAATGGGATGGGAGTTCAGGAAAAAGGAGAGAGAAGGAAGGAGGCAGCTGGGGATGGAGGAATTACAAAGGGATGGGTCGGAGGTGTGAGGGAGCAGAATAAATCAGCAGAGGGGCATAAACTCACTAAAGGGCAGCTTTTGTTATTGCTGCTCTTCACAAGATAGCAGAAGTAAGAGAGAATCACTGCATTTCATCTCAGTTGGGGGACAAAAAAATAATTCTTAAGCAGCTCCGTCATGATATCAACTAAATCTCCAAATAGTATTTACTAGAGATTGTTTATTGCCCTGTGTCCTTATATAATTTGTTAAAAACAAAAAAAAGGCAAATAAAGTGTCTAAAAATTGCTACTCCCCAAGCAGTCCTGAGGCACCTCTTTCTGGGGGAGGTGTTTGGGGTGTGCTGTGTGAGCCCCTTCTTTGTGAATTAATTGGGCTGATACAGAAACATCAAGGCAGATTAAGCAACCCTGCCAAGGTTTTTCCTCTGTGACCCTTGTTTGGTAGGAAGTTCTGTGTAGGTTTTAAGATACGTCTGTGCATTTCAGCATTTCCAGATTTTTTAAGGCTTTGCATCAGATGGAGGAAAAGCAGGCAGTGACAAGATTTGCTGGGTGCAGAGTGCATATAATCTGACATTTTCAGGACACGGATTTTAACTAATTTACACCATCAAGCCACACTACTTAAATTCGTGACAGCAAACCATCTTCACATTTTATACAGGGATGTCTTCATCCCACAGATCTAAGATCCATCAATTCAGTTCTGCAGAACTTAATCTTCTTTTCCCCTTCCACGCTGGGGCTGAGGATCACTGCTGCACCTGCTCTGAGCTCCACCTTTGCTCTTCCTCCTGTCCCAGAGCTCACCTGGGCCTGTCAAGGCTCCTCCTTTCCCCAGATTATCCAGGCATGGATTAAAGTGGCTTTTGGCCAACAGCAGATTAGTTGGTGAGTTGGTATAAGAAGTGCTGTGGATAAAAGTTGGCACATATTTCAACGTATAAATTTCAAATACTAAAAAAACCCAGCAGGTGTCAAAGATGTGAAATGTCAATAATTATTTGAAGTTTGTGAAACATGCCATTATATGCTTAATAATGGAAAATAATAACAATAATATCCATTAATATTATAATAATCCATTAATAATATTATTATTATCCATAAATAATTTCCATTAATAATAATGGAAAAACAAAACCAAACTCCTTTACTGATACTTCTGTTTCCTACAACTTAAATTTCACCCCTCCCAGGGACACTATTTGGATTTTTTTCCTTAATGTAAAATTTCCTTCCAGCTTTATAATCTGTTTTATTTATACCCCTGTGGTTTTATTGGGGAATATTTTAATTTCCGTGCTGACTAAGCAGGATCAATACCCGACCTTGCTGTTTAGTGAAATGTTCCAGAAATGTTCCATATTTACAGGAGCTCCTGGGTGACAATTTTCCAGTGGATGCAGCAGTCACTTCCACACATCCTCGCTGCAATTCCTGCCTCTGTCCTGGGCTGCACTTTGGAATTAACGGTGCCAGGAGCTTTGCTTTGATTGGGTTTGTGTGAAAACCTCGGGATCAGCCATCCACCACCCCTTCTGTTTATTTATCTCATTGTGAAATGCTGTGTCACTTAATGCAGGCAGTTTGTAACTTGTATGGACTAACTAGAGGAAAAATTGTTGTCAGACACTGCATGGATTAGCTGGGCTAACACCAGGCAAGGTTTTGTTCCTCACATGCTAAAATGACAAGCTTTCCCTGTGATGTGCTGGAGAAGAATGAGCTGCACTTTAGGGCATTCATTAAAAAAGGCTCCTCTTATGCTTTCATAATATTATCTAATGTTATGATTAAAAATCTTTATGCTTGTCAGAGAAAATAAAATTATAACTACATTTTATTTTATCTAAGGATAAACACTTGAGCTGAAATGTTGAGGAAGACAGGCACACAGAACTTCCCCGAGGTGTCCAGCACTGGGAATCCCCAAACGCTCTGGAGGTTTTGCTGGGAATGCCTGGGAATGCAGGGCTGCAGGGAGCCTGGGGTGCTCTGGGTTTGTCCCGAGCACAGGAGCATGCCCAGGTGCTGCAGGTGAGGCTGTCAGTGCCCCAGGGCAGGCTGTGTCCGTTTGTCCCGAGCACAGGAGCATGCCCAGGTGCTGCAGGTGAGGCTGTCAGTGCCCCAGGGCAGGCTGTGTCGGTTTGTCCCGAGCACAGGAACACCCCCAGGTGCTGCAGGTGAGGCTGTCAGTGCCCCAGGGCAGGCTGTGTCGGTTTGTCCCGAGCACAGGAACACCCCCAGGTGCTGCAGGTGAGGCTGTCAGTGCCCCAGGGCAGCTCGGGCACTGCAGGAGGGTCCCTCCCTGCCTCCAGTCTGTGGAGAATGAGTGACACTCTGTAAGGGGCAGGTGACAGAGGAGCAGAGTTTCCCAGATGAATTCTGGACACCTGAGGTAAGGGGGGGTTTAATTGGTGTAAAACATCGTGGGCTCGATGAGTCTGCTCAGAAACACGTGCTGCTGGGAGATGTTCTGCAGAGCATCCCTGCTCTGCCAGCAGCATCCCAGAGAGCATCACCCCGTGGAGATTCCCAGCTTTGTTACAGGCTGCTGCATTGGAGCAGGACAGGATCCCAGAGTGGATCTTCCCAAGGAGATTCCCAGGTTTGTGTTCCAGGCTTCTGTTCTGGGGCAGAACAGCATCCCAGAGAGCATCACCCCAAGGAGATTCCCAGCTTTGTGTTCCAGGCTTCTGTTCTGGGGCAGGACAGGATCCCAGGGTGGATCTTCCCAAGGAGATTCCCAGCTCTATTCCAGGCTGCTGCATTGGAGCAGGACAGGATCCCAGGGTGCTTCTTCCCAAGGAAATTCCCAGCTTTATTCCAGGCTGTTGTTCTGGAGCAGAACAGGGTCCCAGAGTGGATCTTCCCAAGGAGATTCCCAGCTCTATTCCAGGCTGCTGCTCTGGGGCAGAACAGGATCCCAGGGTGCTTCTTCCCAAGGAAATTCCCAGCTCTATTCCAGGCTGCTGCTCTGGGGCAGCAGAAATTGCCTTTGCTGGTGCCTCTCCCATTCCAGTGCCTCTCCTGCCAGGAACTCTCCTCACGCTGATCAATTGTTTCTGCTGCTCCCTGCTCAGGCCCGGTGTCAGCAGAGGAAAAATGGGAGTGCAGAGGAAATTATTTGCAGTGCAAACACATTTTGGGTAATTAAGCTGGCATTGTTTACTGCTGATGTTGTTCTGAGGGAGAATGCGAATGAAACAAATGCGAGATGATCTCAGTTGTTGAACAGCAACTGGGTACTCATAAATTCCAGACAAAAAATTATGTGTGATTATTGAAGGTAATTGTAACTTTGGACTAAATATGCCCAGGAAAAAAAAAAAATAAAAGAAAAAAAGAAAAAAAGAGAGGCAATATATAATTAAAGGTGGCAAAGACATACACTGGGAAGTTATCACAAAGCAAAATGAATGTTTCCAGTACAACCTTGTCTGGGCTTCCTTGTGGGAGTGGATTCTTACCCCAGGCACACACACCTGCGATTTTTAACTCCAAACCTGGGCTTTGTCTTGGGCACTGAGATAACGCGATTCACCCAACGAGCAGGGGTTCAATGTTTCATTTAATTCTTACTGTTAATTGCTGTTTGTCTGCCCGGCTTGCCCCCAGGGCTTTGGGCTGGGGAAGGAGCTTTTCATCACTGCGGGTCTGGGAGGGGCTCTCAGCAGCACAAAGCAGAGGTGTCTCTCAAACCCTCCTTTGATTTATACCCTCTCACACTGCTCCACTATTTCCATTCCACAGACAAGACCGGAAAAGCCAAAGACACCGAGGACAAAAGCTTTTTGCTAATTTCAGGGAAACTTGGATTTTATGTGTTTAAATCAATGCTCTGAGTCTCCACAGGAAAAAAGTCCAGGTGCTGGGGAAACACCCATCACCACAGAGCTACTGGTTTCCTCTGAGGAAGGTTGCTTTAAAAAAACCCAATCTTTTCTAAACTTATCAGATCGTAAATTTTTGGAGAAGTTTGCCTTCGACTTTTGCATCCACAAGGAGCCAGGAGGAGCTGGCTGGCCTGGTTTCAGACTGGCTGGGTGGCAGGAACAGATCCAGGTTCTTTTCCAGATGTTCCATCCATCCCAGCTTCTGGCAGCCTGGGATCACAAGTGAGAGGAGCAGACTTGCTCTTTGCCAGCCTGCACATCCTGGGTGCCCCTTTAAACACCAGGCTCGACCAGACTTTCTCTGTTTCATTTATTTTTCCTGGTTATACTCACTCTGTCCTTACCAAGAACAAACACCTTCAGGGTCTTTGTTCAGAACAGTGTGAAGAAACTCTGCTTGCATATTTATTCCTCGAGCAAATTAGCTCCACAGCCAAGAGAATTGTTGCTGAGGCATTGCCACAATTATAGACAAGGTCTGTTACACAGGAAAGCTGAGAAATCAGCATAATTCCTGGGGTTTGTGCTCGCTGGGAATCCACCTCTGTCACCTCTTGGGAGCCCAAAAGGCACCTTGTGGTTTGGCAGAACCTTTTCTGAGTCTACAGTCTGAACTTTTGGAATGTTTGTTAAAGGGCAAACAATTGTTTGTTGATGTGTTTTTTGCCTCTAAATACTTTCCCAGGTCTCAAATTTTAAAATCTTGTGTGTATTGATAGCTTGTTCATTGTCAACATGCTTAGAAGAGAATCCTTGATGAACAAATTTCTTAGGCATGACAGTGCAGCTCTTAATTAAAAATATAATTCAGGCAGCAACATGCCAGAGACAGCCAGTGGAACAATTTTTCATTGAAGGATGAGAGAACAAAAATACAGTCAGTGATATAATTTGAGCTTTTCTAGCTCTTATTACTACACAGTTTGATTGTTAATTTTAGATGAATAGAGAATTAAATGCTTTTAAGGATGTACAAAGCCTGCAATCTCTTTCTTCTTTGTCCACCTTTGCTGAAGTTATTAATTATATATTATCTGCTTTAAATGTAACATTTCCTCCTAATTAATCTCTTCCAAAGGTAAGGAGGTATTCTTGTTTTTATAGATCACAACAACTGATATGGGGATTGGGTTAAAAGTGGCTTTGTGAAGCATCAGATTGTCTTCAGACAGAGGGGGGTCTGTTCTGCTTTACCTAGGAGGAAAAAACACCCCAAATTTACAAATCAGAGTCCAAAATTTCACAGTTATATCAAAATACTGGGGGAAATGGGACAAGCAGGCCCATCTCCCAGGCATTCCTTTTGGTGAGATTTCCCCAGCTGTGTATTTTGTAATACTTCCAGCCTTTATCTATTTAAAAAAAAAAAAAAAAAAAAGACAATTAAACCCCACCATCCCTGTGTTACTATTCCAACTCTTCCAAGCTGTTTTCCTTCCAGCAGGATGCAAAGGAAAGCCATCAGTAATGAATGATTGTCCACAGACCTGCCACAGAACACCTGGCAAGGGAAAATGCTTTGTTTAAGTCACCATGGAGATGGCTCAAATCAATGGGCTTTGATTTGCAATTGTTATTCAGGATCTATATCATTTATTAATGCAGCTTGTTTGATAGGTGCTGACTTCTGGAGAGAGGATAATGCAGTTATTTCCAAGGATGTTCCATTAAAGCTGCTCAGGCAAACGACGAAAACTGAGCCTTAAAATTGGGTAAATAGTGCTGGAGAGAAATGATTGCAGAACTCCTTTTGTCATATTTGCTCAGATCTTAGATAATCCTGAGAGCAATACTGTAGTTACACAACTAACAGAGAAGTCAGGTTTCCCTTAAAACACTCCATTAAATCCTTTCCTTTGTCATTGTCTTGCATTCAGTAGATGACTTGGGAGGAAATGTCTTGCATGTTTGGGCAAATGTAAATTATTATCAGTGCATGTGCAGAATTGCTCAGCTGATTTGAACTAACAGGATCTGCACAAGCCAAGTGAGCAGCTGAGATTCCAGTGATCATTATTTTCTACCCAGTTGCCTACTGTGAATTTAAAAGTGTTCATTGGTGGAATATCTATCTAGAGAAATGCGGAGAAATAGAGAGTAAATATATTTTTTTTTCCTTTTTCTTTCCTAATTTCTGTAGAAATTCAGGTGAAGAGTCCCTTAGTGATGGTTGTAATGGAGACTGATATATGGCTGCCTTGATAGGAATGTGCTTGCTATTTTCTTTCTAAGCTGAAATGAAAAAATCTCAAACAACAACAAACCAAACCAACAACAAAAAAAACTAAAAACAAAAAAAATCAAACCAAACAAAAAAACAACCAACCAAACAAACCCCACACTTCTTTTTCTTTTGTGCCTGGGAAGGGCAGAATCCCCCCTGACCATTACAACAGAAAATTCCTTTAGACTCATGAGCATTTCCACTCCACCTTCCCTTTGTAAAACAGAGTGAACGATCACAGGGTTGACAATTCTTCCAGGGTGGAAATCAGGATGGAAATAAAAAACTGCTCCAGGTGATTGGATGCTGCTTTTCCAGAAATGTGCCAAGGGTCACTGGTAAGTTATTTTGCCTCTGGGGATAAGAAATAATGAAGCTTTAGACAAGAGCTGGAGGGCAAGGTTACATTAAACCCACAAATTTGTATTTGTATCCAATCCATAATTGATCAAAACTCATTTCCCCAGTCTCTGAAGGAGCTTGGACAGTATTATACTGCACTATACAGCATTATTCCTAAATTCTATTTATCATTAAAAATAGATGAAGCTTTGTCACATCTTCCACCACCAGGTGCTGGGAAGGTCAGGCAAGTTTGATGGAGGGCAGTGTACAAAGGAGCAGAGCCCTTGCCAGGCTGGGGGTTTTTGTTTGAGCTGCAGGAAGCATCACTGGGTTTCTTTTTCCCCCTGACCCATTTTAGGGGAGAAATCCCCTCTAGAAGGGGTCTGCAGTCCCCTGGCTGTGTCTGTGGCACCAGCAGGATGTGTGAGGCAGCAGAGCACAAACCTCCCAGGACTGGGAGGAATTAATATTGTGTACCAGGAACATTTCCATAATTACACTGAAAGCAGCCAGTAATTAGAGACACTCTATTAATAATGTTACCAAAACACACTTAAGGACTTCTAAAGAAATTTCAGACTGGTTTAAAATTTCCCAATCCCCAAAGAGATGAGGAAGCAGCTAAATCTGCATTTGATAAAAGTCCAAAACAATCTCGCTCCTGCACAGTCAATCTTTAAATTCATTAAGAAGCCCCTCGTTCTAATTACAGTTACACCACAGAAAAATGTGCATAACTCATCTGGTACAAAGATCTATTCTTTGTTTGCTCATAGGACACAAACTTCATTGCATTTTTGGGACAGAATTGCAGAATTCTTCCCTCTGCACTTTTTTACTGTGGTAGAAGCCTTTTATACCAACAGACTGGAAGATATCTTCCGCCCAAAATCACATTTTATTTGTGATGTGTGGACCCTGACTCTTGGGGGTTTTGTGGAAAACAGAGACTGATTTGAACCTGATGCTTTCAGCAGTTCTGTTGGTCTGTTATCCATTGTTTCAGGGTTTGTTTTGGGTTTTTTTTCCCTTTTTCCTGCTGTTTTTAGCTTTGCTCTAATTAGGAAAAGTTTCTGGTTCACCCAGATCTTCTCCAGGGAACTTTGAGAGCCACTGGACGTGCAGCAGAGCTCTCCACAGCGTTCCTGCCAGCAATAAATGTGATTTTTCCCACTCTCCTGATTCAATGAGTGGGAGTTTTGGCTTGGATGGGTGTTGGGAGAAGCCTCCCCAGGCAAAGGAGTTTTTCTTTTGCCCTGGGGCTGGCAGGGTGTTTCAGGGGCAGTGCCTCAGAGACACTTTTCTCCTCTAACCCAAATAAATTCCCTCCCTTGGCATCCCTGCTGCTTTGCACTGGGGAACTTTAGGAAACTTTATTCCCAGAAGGACCAGGAAAAAGTATTTTTGCTAATATGGCTTTTCTCTTCTTTCTCTCTGCACCCTTTATTTACTTTTTCCCAAGTCCTTTCTCTTTTTGGTAATTTCAGCAGGTCAAGCTGAGCTTTGTTGGTCTCAGACTTTGATCAATACATTTCCTTAAAATATGAAAAAGCCAGGCTTTTTTCCTATTTTCAGATCAATACCCTAAAGTCTGAAAAATAGTCAAACAAGATCAAACCCACAGCATTTAAGCAATCCTGCCATAACAGGCTCGTGCTTTGGAGAGAAAACTGCTGCTTCCCTTGACTCCCAGTTCAAGGGCCTTCATCTCAAATATCAATCTTCCAATAAGTTTACACAACATTTACAAAAAAAATAAAAAATAAATAAAATGCTGCTGGTTTGTGGGCTTTTTAAAAAGTCTGTCTTTATGTAAGCTACTTTCCCCCCACTTTTTACTTTTATTTCAAGTGCAGAAAACACTTTCAAAGTCACCCCAGGGAAAGCTGGGAGCCAGAGGACATACAGCATTTTCACTTTTTCATGCTTCAGGCTAAGACAGTTTCACTGATCCATCATCTGAGTGGTAGGCAAAGCATAAATCATGGCTGGAAATGTCAGCTGAAATGTGAGTGCCCCTTCATGTCACTAATTGCAGCTTTTTAATCTTCTGTCTGTATCATCTACAGGAACTCCCCAACACGAGCACACTTGTAAATACAAATACTGCAGAGGCTTTGCTTTGGTTGCAGTTGGGTTTGGGTTTTGTTGGGTTTTTTTCTCTTTTGGAGGGGGAATGTTTGTGGGGTTTTTGTTTGTTTGGGTTTCTCAGAGGTACAAAAGTTGAAGAGAGACATGTTAGGGATTTTTTTTTTATAACTGCTTTGCAAGGTTTGGTCAAAATTTCTTCTTCTAGACAAAAAATCTAGGTAAGATTCCTGAAGTACAAAGGAATTCCAGTGGAATTCCACCAGCCAGCAGAATTTTGCCACTATTTTTAGGTAGGAAATTCAGTATATCTTCCCTCAGAACTATGTAAATTCCTGTAAATGTATCTCAAAAGATACTCCAGCCTGATTAAAATAAATGTCACATTAGATATTCCTCCTTGGTGTGTGAGAGGACAGAAAAAACAGGAAAGAAATTAAAGTTATTCTGTGGAATTCAGGACTTTCTCAGGCATTGTGGAGCCCAGCTGGGTTTGAGGACAGAAGTTGGTGGTTTTTACTAACATGACCCTTCATGGCTATTGGACATTTTCCTGCTGCATGTTGGGAACTAAAGAAATGAAATTATCTCTGTGCTGGGAGGAAAGTGGGGTTTTTTCCTGGAAAATCACCTGAATTCCCCCATTTCTCTGGGTCTGCCTTTTCCTCTGTCCTAATGTCTGCCACGTTCCACTGGGGAGCTAAAACATTCTCAGTATTTTCTTTTGTGCTCTTATTTGTCCTCCTTCTTGCCTATTGCTTTTATTAATATTAAATGTAACAAATTCATGGCTACTTCAGAATGCCTGAAATTGAATTTACTGTTCCAATATTAATACAATTATTAACTTCCTTCTGGAACCTCTCCATCCCAAATCCAAGTTGCTGTTGCATATTCTGGCCAGGATGCCCTCCTGTTCATTTGCTATTAATACAGAAGTTTTTATGCTTTTTCTTTACCTAGGTACTTTTCAGATAAATGTAACCTTTCTTTTCCTAATGAAATTCTCAGGCATTAGAATTAATTCTCAGAAATTGTCTGTAGTAATAAAGAATTTATTATTATATTTATTCTTCCCACTTGCCTTGGGAGAGCAGTTTGTGAACAAACTGTTTCATTTTTCCCCTCATGAACACATTCACTGACCTGCACTCTGCTGAACTATGTTAATTTGCCTTATCAGTCTGCCATAGAAAGATAAACAGAGGTGTTTATCAAAATAAAATTTCGTGAAGGTTACATTTCCACATCCTCAACTTCATCCTTTCGTGGAGAATGAAGCAATCTTCAGGTTCAAGCAGAAAGTGGCCCTTTCTCACTGCCAGACTTTCAGAATAATTCGAGTTATTCCTGCTCTTTGCAGCCCTCTGGTTCTCTGGAATGCTGTTATTCCACCTTGCTATATACATAAATACATTTAAATATCTCATTTTAATTGAACCTAAAAGCACACCATTAACCTCTGCTGATGTTGTGGGTGTTTCAAAAGTACTAATTTTATTGACCCTCAGGCCTTTAGTTACCTGGGGTTTTTTCTTTTTTTTTTTTCCCCCTCCAGTTCATTTTCTTGATAAGAATTAAAATACTTTCTGTTTCTACAGATGATAAATTTTCATATTAAAAAAAGACCAAGAGGCTGAATTCCTTCTTAAAACTGTAAGTTATTCTATCAATCAAATAGATTAAAACTGATTAAACCAAGCTTGAGGGGGAAAAGAAAATAAGGCTCACACCTATCATTTTTGAAAATTTAGCCACTCTTTTGAATTATATCATTGAATAAATATAGTGACTTTCCACAGACTTTGATAAAAAGGCAGCTCAATATTTAAAAGGTATTCCAGGCTTTTGTTCAGATAAGCAAAAAACAAAGGAGATTGGAATTACAAACCAATGATTTTTTCACTATCAGGCATTGAATAGTTTATCAATTCCCTTAAACACAATTGAAATCCCATTTTCAATCTGATTTTTATTTTTTAACTGCTATTAAAGAGCATTTGGAGTAATTATGTTAAAAAAGCATTATCAGTCCAAAGGCAGAATTTTTCCAGAAAAATATTTTCATTTCTTATTTAAGAGGGAAAAATAAATTCTGTGCTCTCATTTGCTATTTTTCTCCTTAAATCAGATTTACAAAGGTTAGGGAGTATATTTGTCTTTAATTTTCAAATGATTAATTTGTCCAAGCAGTCTGCAATATTTCTTAGCCCAAAGTAATCAATTCACAGATTGTTGAGCAGATGAATTTTTTTTTTTCAGAGTAGCTCTCAGCCATTTAAAAACTCAATAGCTGGGCTGAACTTCTATTGTAATTCCATCACAGTTATTTAGCTAAAAGAAGCAATTCCAGAATTTGCAGACAAGCCCATGATAGCAATGTATAATCCTTAAAATTGTGACACTGATATTACTTTAGACCTTTTTATGGCAAGATTAAAAGGGCTTTAATACCTTTCTCTCCCAAGTGCTGTGGAAATTCTGTCTTCTCTGTGGCTCCTGAAATAGCTGCTCGGCCTTGCAATCATTTAAAAATATTATCTTGGGAGTTTGCAGGGCACCAAAGTTAAAAGATAAATTGTGCTGCTCGTCCAAATGTGAGGATGTGCATGCTAATCTGACATTTCTGAGCAAGGGGGGAATAAAAACCTCCTGCAGTAGGGAGAGGCTGGGGGACAAGAGCTGCTCGTTAGGAAACCAGCAGCACGTGATTAACAACCTGCAAAATCTGCAGAATTCAAGTTTTGTTTAAAAATCAGGAGAAATATCTGAGGATCCATTCATGAGCACATGTAAAGATCCTCCTATAGAAAATCACAACAGTGCAGACCTAATGTTTTCATCATTGTTGTTATTTTTAATTTATTATTATTTTCATTATTTATTGCTCTTTTCATTATCATATTATTATAGTGCAGGTACATCTCATCTTACCTCAACGTTTGGACACAATTACAGTGATTTTATTCTATTTTTTCTGCTGCATTCTTGGCATTAAATTCTTCTCAAAGTCAGTAATGTCCTTGATATCAAATGATTCAAACTGACTTGGGTCAGGCATGAAGAATGGACTCAGTAACTCTCGTTGGAAATTAAGGTTCTCTCACTGGGAGATTGTTTTTTTAAGAGCATGTAAAGAAAATATCTGTGGAATTTCTCGTTGGCTGGATGAGGAGAATGACAGGAGGGGCAAGGATGGGGGAAACTTGGTCACAGCACATGTGGTGGAAATTCCAGGGAAGTGAACCTTACAGCTCTGGGAACAGGTGCAGCTCTCAGTATTCCCAGAAATGCCAATAAAATGATGGAGAGATTCCCAGGCAGGGCAGCTGAGCTGTGTGCTGTACCTGTGCACACCTGGGGTGTTTTCCAGCCCTGGAGCCCTGTGCAGCACAGCACTCTGCCCTGCCCTGTGCCACAGGGCAGTGTCCCCCCTGCACAGAGCCCAGAGGACAATTCTGTGTTTGCAGCATCTCCCCACAGCCCCTGGACCCTGGATTGCTCTGCTCTGCCCTGCTGGCACACAGCTGCACTCTGGACACGGTCACAAAAGTGCCACTCCCACTCACTGCCCTTATTCCAGGCTGGAATTCCTGCAGGATCCTCCTGGCCTGGGCACAGGAGCCCAGGAGAGCTGCTGGCTCTGTCCCAGGGCAGTTCCAGAGGCTGAAAGGGAGGAAAGGCAAATATTCAGAGGGACATTCTGTTTTTAAATGTTTTGTCACAGAGAGACACAACAGAGATGACAAAGTCAGATCGAGAGGAGAGAGAGAATTTATTTTTTGACTTCACCTTATATCCCTTTCACAGAAAGGGACCACATTGGAAGACAGAGCTTCAACCTCTTCAATTCCACTGGTTTTAGAAAATGTCCATCAATTGTCCCTCCTACTGGAAGGAATGTCAACAATAACATTGTTTATAGAAAATCGTGAGACACTGACTCCCCAATTTGTAAACAATCAGAAGGCTATAATGAACAGCAAAAGAACAAGGCAACATTTCTTTTTAATTTATTTTTTTTTTAAGCAGGTTTTGGGTATGTAAAGGTTTGGCTGTTTCTAGCAATGATTTGCTCTGATGAACAACAGGGACAGACACTACAAACAGCACAGCTGAACCTCTCAGTCCAACCCACCCCTCAGAAGTGGGGAAGGAAAATTCAGCTTTCTTTGGGAATCTGCACCCCACCAAAAAAGAAAAGAAAAAAAAAAAAAAAAAAAAAAAAAAAAAAAAAAAAAAAAAAAAAAAAAAAAAAAAAGAAGAAAGAATAAAAGGTAGATGAATATTGTCTTTCCAGGAGAATCAAAACTATGGGGGTTTGAATTGTGTGCTGCCCATGAGGATTTAGAAGAGATGTTTTGTCCCTGTTTTTGCTGAGTATCCAAGGGAAGTGAGTCACTCTAATAAAAAGGCAATTCCAACTAATTTAAGTTTACCAACCCCTTGCCTGCTGGGTGCTGCTTGATACTGAATTTTGCCTAAAGCTGATGAGATTGGGGATTACACTAGACCATCTTTTTATGGCAGTTCCTTTCAATTTGCTGTTTATTAGAATATATTCTAATTAAATTAAACATAGTCGTTTCTCGTTAGGGTACCTTGGAAACTCCACGTGTGGAGTTTTCCACATCAACCCAGGACAGCACAGGCAGTTTGTTTGCTCCAGGTTTCCCTGGAAGGTGCTCTCACAGATCAACAAATCACAATACCAAATACAGAATACAGGCTGCCTCAGTTTGCCATGAATTTAAATATTCTGGTAAGGCAATGATGTTCTGCAAAAGCCTGACTGGATCAGAATTCAGACATTTCCTCAGTTTATTCTTCTCAACAGCTGCAGGGCCATCACTGAACGTCAGAGGAAAGAATTCCAGGATTTTTTGGGTTTGCTGCTTGGGTTGTGTCAGGGTTCAGCTCTCGATGGAAATCAGCAGCTGCTGTCACTCCTCTGGAGATCCCTTTGAGGGTCCCTTCTGCATTTGGGGTCTGGCAGAACCCCCCGGTGCCCTGGAAGGCAGCCAGGGCTCCGGAGCTCTCTGCCCATCCCACCACGGTGAGCCTGCTGAGCAGAGAGCTCCTCTCCAGCCTGACCACGACCAGAAGGACCAGAAGATTCCAGACCCTGCTCTGGGAGCCACAGGTCCATTCCAGAAAAAACTGCAGGAATTCTGCAGATGGTCCACCAGCATCCTCCTGGGCCATGAGATGGTGCTCACAAAAACCCAAGAGCATCGGTAGGGAGAGGGAATGCTGCAGAGCCAGAGGAGCTGAGAACAGCTCTGAGCATCCCCTGGTGCCGGGTGCTCTGCTCTCCTGCTCCACAGCTCTCGGCCAGCTCCTGCTCTTTATGAAAAGCAATTTATCCTTCCTGGCCACGAGGGATCAAATCCCTGCCCCTCGGGCTGACCGGATTCTCCGCACGGGTTATCAGAGCGCTCATTAATTACCCCAGGAGGTAACGAAGCTTCCAAATGATGGTCGCAAAATGGGATTTCAGAAAGGGGTTTTCTCATTCCTAGCTTTTTTTCCCAGCCTGTGAATGGATTGTAAGTGGAATTGCGAAGGCAGCTCACAGCCAGCAGAACCAGGGAATATTTTCTGGGTGGGAATTAAAAGCTACCAGGTCAGTATCTGTAGAGCCTTATCCTGTTTATTCCCACTTGATAACTCCGCTGGATGCTGAAGTTTAACTTGATTTCTAGGAACCAAATCAACATTTGAATACAAGCCTGACTTAAACAGACAGAAAATAATTACGTTTAATAAGCACGTGTTAAATGAGATGTTGAAGGCTGAGTAGTGAGAACACAAACAAACTCTTGAGAGAACAATAGCAGAATTGAGCGTTAACTGCCACGATCGGCAACCTCCCATCTGGAACTCTGCCACTCAGCTCGTTCAGAAAAAAGGTAAGCCCAAAATTAAGCAGAAGTTTATAAAAAGCTTGTATTACTTTAATTAATCTTTGCTCTTCTCTAGTTTTTAACCATGACGAGAAAATGTGTCAGCTATGCTGTCAGAAAATACTGTCAATGAAATTTCCAGTGTTCTTGCTCTTGTTTACCAAAGAATTTATTTTTTCTTTTTGCATTTTAGGCGTTTAACAGCTTAAAATACGTCCCCAGAGAAGCATGCACAGATTAGTATTTCATTACAAGACCTTTATTACATCACACTTTATCTTTTAAAAAAATCCCAAAACAAAGGATGCCAATTTTCTCTCCACCTTCTATAAAAATAGAAACAAGAGAAATTAGGTCTGTCTGACCCACCTGAGAACAAAAGTCTGTTTAGCTGCCAAGAAGGGACCAGTAGCAAGTATGAGGAGAAATATATTTATTAGCAGTGTCGGGATACTCTACCATCTTCTAACCACCGTTCCCAAAGGAAGGGCTCTACTTCACTGTGCTGGTAAATTTTATTTTTTTGACTTGTTCCTCTACTCTGTGCTAAAAGTCCCATTGCCTTAACATTCCCTGAGTCCGGAAGCAAGGAGTTCCACTGTTACAGTTTGTGTTTGACTGAGGGCTATGTGCCAAACGAAGAATTTCCTCTGTCTCCTTGTTTGGAACCTGTCAGGTGCTGGTTTTGGTCTTGCACTCCAGAAATATGAAATGCAGCTCCCTGTTCATGCCACTGGTGACTTACAGGCTTTGCTAAAAACCTGGTGGAGTTTGTGCCCACCAGAAAACAAACTTCTCAGCTGTAGCTGTAAGGAAATGCCTCCACACATTTTTACTTTTCCTTGTACTGTTACTTGTACTGGTTTACTATTTTACTTTTTCTGTATGAATAGCCTGTAATGCACAAAGGATTCAAAAGCATAGAATGGATTTCTGTCCTAAAACAATGAGGTTTTCGATTGTGTTCTCTTTCCATTTTCCAAAAATTCAATTGCTTTCTGTTTGCCTTTGAGCTGATGTTTCTGTAGAATTGTCTGTCATAATTCCAGCAACATATTTCTATGCAGCTTGGTCAGAGCCCAACATTGTAGATGCAAATTAAGGATTTTTCCCCCTCATTCTGCATTGTTTTTATGTCTATCAACATCATATTTTAGCTGACATTTTATTGCCACTTTCTCAAACTTGCAATAAAATCTCATTTTATTAACATCAATAGATGAGAAACAGAAAACTTGTTACTTAGTGAAGTTTTATTGCCATTTTTTTCTGAATAGGACCCAGTACAATAGGACCCTAGACACCCAAACAACTTTATTGAGAAATCTTTAGTAAGGGATCGTTTCCAATCCTTTTGGCATGGAGTTGTTAATAATAGCATCTTCTCTTCTTTCTCCTCTTCTTTCTCCTCTTTTTCATTCTCCTCCTTCTCTTTCTCCTCCTCTTCTTTCTCCTTCTCTTCTTTCTCCTCCTCTTCTTTCTCCTCTTTTTCATTCTCCTCCTTCTCTTTCTCCTCCTCTTCTTTCTCCTCTTCTTTCTCCTTCTCTTCTCCTCCTCTTCTTCTTTCTCCTCCTCTTCTTTCTCCTCCTCCTCTTCTTTCTCCTCCTCTTCTTTCTCCTCCTGTTTCTCTTCTCCTGCTCCTCCCCTCTGTTCATCTTCCCCGGTTCATTTTCTGCCTCCCCTCTGTCCATCCCCTCTGGACCCGGTTTATTTTCTGTCTCTGGTGGATAATCCCGTGCTAAAGCGCAGCCCAGGCTCCCTGAGCAGCA
This sequence comes from Sitta europaea, assembly GCA_013400255.1. Lineage (NCBI taxonomy): Eukaryota > Metazoa > Chordata > Aves > Passeriformes > Sittidae > Sitta > Sitta europaea. The sequence continues at coordinate 1,780,573 of VXBS01005601.1, forward strand.
GCTCAGCCCCTCACAGGGCAGGGGGAGAGGAGGAAAGCCCCGGGCTGAGGTGGAGCAGCCCCCCAGGAGCACCGGGAGCAGATCAGGGATGGGTTCCCCTGCTCCGGGGCAGGCAGGGCTGAGCTGTGCCCGGGGCTGCGGCACCAAGCCCTGTGCAGAGAGCAGCTGTGTGGGGAGCAGAAACCAAGCCTGGCTTCTCTTGGGGTTTGGATTTTGGTCTCTAAATACCCCTCACACCCCAGTGAGCCCGGCTGTTCCCCCGGCAGGCACAACCAGGGGATATTCCCGCAGCCCTCCCTCTTTTCTCCAGATCTGCACGAGTGCTGATTTATCCCAGTAAGTTCGCAGATCTGTTCGAGTGGTGATGTGCCATCTCCTCTGGGTGTGAAGCTGGTGCAGGATAAGGCTCCAAATAACCCAGGAGGGCTGGGGACAGGAACTGCCCCATGTGAGAGGCACCTCTGCAAAAACACCAAAACAAACCTGAAAATCCAATATAAGCTTTATTTACTGAGGAACAGTATGTTTTGCAAACAAGACCAGTCCAAAGATAATTATAGAAAAGTAAGGATAACAATATTTAGGTTAACATTTACCATGAAAGAACAGAAGCAGATTACTTCTGAAAGGGCTTGGAAAACAGCTCATGAGAATGCTGTTGTGTTTTTGCACAGAAAGTTCTGTGGAATATCCTTTTTTCCTCAGCCAAGTGGAAGAATTACTGAGAAAGATTTCTCTAAGAGTTTGTGTGCCTTTCCATATGCCACAGTTTAACAGACACTAGCAGGTCTGTTTATCTCATCATTTTTTTCTCTTTAAAAAAAAAAAAAAAATTTGCTCTTTGCTAGTTTTCATATGTTCCCTAAAGATTTTCATCTTGCAAATAAAGGAGCTTAATTATTTCCATAATGGAAGGATTAGTGTTCCCATGAGCAGATTCTTTCTGTTTAAAAGTCATTGTAGGTGTAATAAAATGCAAGTAGTTCATGACCAATACAGCTGCTTCACAAATTACTGGAGTTCAAAAAATAAGGAAATAATTTAAAAAACACCCAACCAAACAACAAGAGAAAAGAAATTCTTAAAAGAGAGGATTAAAAATAAAACTAAACAAGACTAGTGCCACTAATGGATAGCAGCAATAAGGTCAAGACCAGGGAGGATAAATTAGTTGAGGAAAGTGTAACACAGCAGCTGACACCAAATAACCCTTAATGTCTCTGTGGGTTTTCACTATCCCCTGGCAGGAGAGTTTAGGGCTATTACATAACAGCTGCCAGGAGAATTTCCAGATATTGAATGCCTCTCTAGGTCCATTCCATTTTAGTGACAAATAAATATAAATATAAATATANATATATCAATGTAAATATTGACAAGGGAGTTTGGGGTTCTGTTCTCATGCCCTGGGGTAACTCCTGGCTGCAGCCCCTCGTGTTTTACCCCCTGCAGGAGCGAGGGTTGGGCTCAGCCCATAAATGAAAATTGCCCACCGAAGATGGAGCCAAAGCCCTGCGGAGCCCTGGCTGCCCTCCAGGCTTTGTTTGTGCTGATTTCACAGGAAAAGCCTGCTGGCTCCAAGGCACAGAATTCCAGGGGTTTCCAGGGGCAGGGAGGTCTGTTCCTGTCGTTGTGGGATAACACAGGACACAGACTCTTTGTGATTTTTTCTCTCAAAGGCTGTGTGAAGAATGAATTTATTTTTAGGGATCATTCCCCTTCTATTCAATTTTCCACAGACCACTGATTGGTGAAAGAAAGGCAAACTTCTTCAGCCACATTGACAAACCAGAGGGACATCAAAGGAAAATCCCTCCCACAGAAAGAATTCACAACATGAATGCTGCTACAAAAACAACTCTGCTTATGTTCCATCTCTGGGAACAAGTTCCAGAAAACCCAAACATCAGAAAACCAGAGCTTTAGGAACTCAGAAACCTCAGGCCTGAAACCAAGCTACAGGTTTCCTATGAAAAATCCTGTGAAATTCCCATGAAAATTTCCTCTCCTGCTGCCTGGGCAGGCTGAGGACAGCAAGCACTGGGAGTGGGGGCTGCAGAGCTCCCCTCTCTGCCTTTATTGTTTTACAATCCCTTCCTGCTGCTGCAGGAAGTCTCTTTATGGCTGTCAGAGTCTCACAGCTTTAAACTGCTCCTGTGTTTGCTGGGGACTTCACAAGTTCCCAGAGCAATTTAAACTCGGTGTGCTAAAGGAGACCTTAAAAGTTCCCTTCCTTTTTCTTACCTTTTAGGAAGTAGCATCAAACTGTCCTTTAAAATGAGTCAACGTTTATGATTCAGTGCAGTGCAGCAGCCCAAGGGCCAGCCCAGATAAGCTGCTATAAATCATTCAAAGCAGGGAGATAATAGCACTCTTATTTAAGATCTGGTTTTATATTATGTATGTTTATAAAACAGAAATAGGTGTCTCTGACTGAGTACCAACATCCCAGCCTATTTTGGGAACTCTTTTCTGTGGTAGCCTTTGATCAATTTTCACCTCTGTTCAGTGAACAACTTCATGTTTACTTATCTGAGGTTTTAAAAAAATATTTATAATTAAAAGTAAATCCAGTGTGTTGTAGCAGTAGGCTAGTGTCCTGCCATTGTGAAAACACTGCTTTAAAATGCTGATTTTTGCCTTATGAAACTACTATCTATGCATAAAGGGGTGATTTATGTTTTAACTCATCCAATTTCACTGATACAAAAAGATGCAGTCCTGTCCCTCTCTTCCCTCTATTGCATTGCACTGAGCAGCCACGCAGAATGTGAAATGTAGAAACAACTGAAAAGTGATTTAGAAACTCCCCCCAAGCACTGGTTTTGCATCAGAGGGGTGAACTGCACTGGCTCCATCCTCCCCAAGCCTGTGATGCCCTGCAGTGGGGAGCAGAGCCATGCTGGAGTCTCCAGGGGCACTGGGCACTCACACTCTGAACTCCAGGGCTCTGTCACCTGGTTCTCTTGCTGTTCCTTCCAGCCTTCTCATTGTTTACACATTTAAGAGTCAGTCTCTTGTTGTCCCTGAAAATCAGCCTCTGGTTTGTTTGGGTGTAGTGCAGTCAGTTCTCATGAATTGTGAGATAAACCAGGATCATGTTTGCATTCCTTTGTAAAAGATCTCACCTGATGGACTTCTCAGTGCCCAGTGGGGATGGAGAGGTGGGAACTGCTCTGTCCAATCTCTGATCACTGTGCAGAAACTGAGAGATACGAGGTCAGCAATAAACTGGAGAGTTCTTTTCTCCTTCTCTCCTGAACCCCTGTGTGTGCTGTGTGTTCCTCTCTGTGTCACAGTAACCTCTGGTGACCCCTGACTGAAAGAAGGGGTTGGTAAATCAGAGGTCAGCATTTCTCATGATTCTCTATAAACAATATTACTGCTGACATTCCTCCCAGTAGGAAGGACAATTGATGGACATTTTCTAAGACCAGTGGAATTGAGGAGGTTGAACCTCTCTCTTCCAATGTGGTCCCTTCCTGTGAAAGGTGTATAAAGCAAAATAAATAAATCTCTTTCTCCTCTCACTCTGACTTTATCATGTCTGCTGCATCTCTCTGTGAGGTCACAGTGCCAGGCTCTGGCTCCTCTTGGTGTGTGAGCTTTGGACCCTTCTCCTCTCCAGGTTCTGCAATTAGAGCATCTTGGCTGAGCCTTGGTCTGGCCACGTTCAACCTTTCCTGGTAGCTGCGTTTTTGTGAAGTATTAGCGCTGGCATTAGGAGCTATTCCTGATTTATTATTGTGTGTCAGCTTAATTAACATGCTGTTGCACTCCCTCTTCCAGACTGTTAATGAAGATGTTAAATAAACAGGACCAAACAGTGATCCCTGCAGAGCTCCACCAGACACCTCCCACCAACTTGATACATTGCCATTTTTCATTACCCTTTATTTGCACTCAGCCAGCCATTTTTAAATCCAAGTGACAGTACTCCATGTCCAAGCCAATTTGAATTAATTTTGCAAGTAGAGATTTTGTAAGACACTACATCAAGTGTTTTACTCAGACCAGATATATTACACATGCTTTCATCCACTAATTTTCTAAAGCTATCAGAAAAAGCAATCAAGCTTTGAAGATTACTAGCACCCAGCCAGCTTTTTGCTGGTTTGTTCGCTTACAAAACCAATCTTGGCATTATTAAAGATTTGCCACTCCTTCAGCTGATGACTGACTTAAAACAATGCATCTTTCTAAGCCATTACCTTCCCAAAATAACACAGAGCCCTGATTATTCCTCCTAAGTGCTATTTTAGGGCTGTGTGGCATGTGAGTTAAAATTGTGATTGGCAGACAGATCTTTTCCTTGAAAAGGATCCGTGATTTCAGCAGCTTAGCTTATGTTTATTTTACATGCTTCCAGCTGTTAGCTTGTATCAGCAGTTATTCCTTATTCCCAGAACGAAAGCAAGTAGGTCCTGTGACACCTCTTTAATTATATCAGGGAAGGAACATCAGACTGGCAGTCGAGGCAAAAAATACAGTAGAGCAGGATTAGCTCTCACAAAACCAGATTTATTTCTTACAGCAGAGGAACACGCCAGCCTAAATAAACTTTCCTTATTTAATATATTCCTTCCCTCTATGTTTTATTGCCTACTCATGCTGTAAGTTGTTATACTTAAGACTTCTAGTCAGAATTGTTTTTTTTTTTCCCTCTGTTGGCTTGTCCATTCCATTTTCTTCTGTCTGCCTAAAGCTGGAACCATTTATTCCAGACCTGTCCCCTTCCTAGCAGCCCCCTGTGGTTGTGAAGGGCTGGGTTTGTGTGGTTTGGGGCACAGGGAATTGTGGTGCCTTCCAGTTTCTGCAGGCTCTTCAGTAAAACTGGGGAGGTTTCAGGTATTTTCCCTCCTGAAGCCTGGCTCGTCTCCTGGTTCCTAAACTGTGATTTTCTACAGCTGCCCCCAGTGAAACACTTCCTTATTCTTGCCTCAGTCCAATACAGTTCTTGGTTATTCCCTCACCTGGGGCTCGGATCTGCCTCTGCTTTGTTGATGGTGTTTTTACTGAAATGAGTCCAAAAAGTTTACTGCTGCATTTCTCTGAATTTTTCATGCTGTTAAGTCAGCTTGTTCAGGGTAAAATGTTCAAACTGGAATGTCACCCTCAGAAACATGCTGAGTGTTTTACTGACTTCTGTGAGTTTAGATCACTGGGGTCCAGCCATGGGTGTATTGTTTATTGAATGTGGTTTTTCTTTATTTCTTCACTGAATTTTGTTTATCCAAGCTAATGGTCTCTTGATTCAAGTCTTTCAGCTCACAGTGGAATGGCTTCATCAGAATACCCAGAGCTCACCTTCTTTGCATGTCTGCACGTGTGCATGAAGGCAAGAAAGCACATTGATTTTCTTCCCAAGGATAAGAGAAACAAAGGTCAGAGCTCCTCACACTCTAATTTATGCAAGATTAATGCATAGAATACAGCAGAGTTCATTTAATGAGAATGAAACATGCAGATGAGTGAAAAAGTGTATCATTTTCAGTTTTGATTTCCCAGTGGAAAGAATATAAAATAATACAATAATACAAAATAACTTTTAAAAGAATTTCTGATTAAGAGGTAAGCAGTAATGTATAATCCTGGAAACAAGGAACTCTGGCCTCATTTTCCTTTGCTCAGCCTTTGGAATATCCTGCATTTTATGCTCCCACCCTTGTGGAAAACTGGGCTCTTGCCTTGGTAAGCTTGCTGCTGTCTCACAGAAATATTTCTGTGCTGATGCTTTGTGGCTCAGGAGGCAGACTGCTGGAGGAAAACCAGAGGTTTGTGTTAATCAGCGTCTGTAATCCTTAAAAACAAAGAAATTGCTGATGGACTCAAAATGATAAGAAATGTCTGGTGCCTACAGCAAACTGCCTGGAGTTAAAAGTCTCTTCTCTCCACTGACTGACCTTCTGCAACCTGAATTGTCCAGCTGCACTCACACTCAGCAGTGCTTCTCTAGTTTCTGTTGTCAGCTGCCTTCCAAGACTCCCTTTTCATTTCCCTGTTGCTTTGCAGAGTTTTTCCCTGGCACGGTGTTAGTGACAGAGACACAGAACAGACAAGTCAAAGGACAGAGAGAAAAAAGGAACATTGATGTTATTGCAGCAGGAAAAAAAAAAATAAAACCTCACTGACAGTGCCTGTTTAGAACATTCAGATTTGGGCAGCCTGTTGCTGAAAATGAAGTTCTGCTCTTTAGAAGGGATTTATTGTCTCTGAATGGACAGGTATGGATTTACTGGGGGCTTCAGAGGCTAAAATGAGATTTGCTCCTGTGCATTCTCATCTGGGTCTGTGTCTCACTCCCCTTGGTCACCAGCCCCACACCCCAGTCCCTCTCCTGTCACCTCCTCCTGAGCCACGCAGGTGATTAATGGGCAATAATCACCAAGGACACAAAGGTTCAGCCATAATTCCTCTCCTTAAATCTCTGATGGAGGCCTTGGACACAGCTCCATCTCCAACAGTGTGCTGCAACTTGCACTCCAAGCAGGAATAAAAAAGCCCATTTCCCTCTCTAACTGACTTTAATCTCCAAATTTGGCACACGAACTCCTGAGAGGTTAGCTGAATGTTCAGCTCACCAAACAGAAGTCCTTAAAATGTTTACTGGAGTTTTGCTCAGATTTTTCTCATGTTTCATGGATTTTCTGAAATAGTTCAGCCCAGTGTCAACTTTTAAACAGCTGCCAGGCATCTGAGAGATAGAAAACTTTTGAACTTTCAGTAGCAACTGCATACATGTATTTCTCTGCATTCATCATGATCTACTGAGTTTAAAAGACTGTTCACAGACACCTGCTGAATGCTGCTTTTGGGAGTTTCTAGACAATATTTTGTTGAAAAAAACCAATCCATAACTCTGCCTCTCTTCTTCAATCAAACCATCACAGTTATTTTTCTTGCTCTCTCCTCATCTATGATCAGTGCAAACCACAGGGTCGAGGATGGGCCTGTGAGGAGTCTGCAGTGAGAAAATAAAGAAATAAAGTCCCTTGTGGAGCCAGTCCCACATTGTCCCCCCAGGCTCTGCACTGGGCTCCCCAGCCTTTGTCTGAAGCTCTTGGAGCAGCACTGGTGTGGGGTCCCACAAGGTTTGGGACCCCAATTTGTTGTTAAAATCTCTGCTTCAGCCCGTGTGTTCAGAGAATGAGACAAAGCTTCTCAGTTTTTGGTCTCAAGGTTGTTTATTATTTCTGATCTATAAATTTTCCTCCTGCCCAGCCCAGGTGTGCTCAGCAGGACAGTCAGAGGCACTCTGCCTGCCCCCAGGGTGGTGTGATCTTTATATACAAAAACCTACATGTGACATATTTACAATTATTGCCCAATACCCATCACCTCTGTTAGACAGTGAGCTTCTACTCCAAACCAACCCAAAAGTGCCAACAGCATCAGTGAGGATGGAGGTGGAGAAGAAGAAGAAGAAAGGCTGGACATGCCCAAATCCCTCCATCTTGTCCCCAAAAACCCCTATACAGAAAATCCTAAAATCTCCCCTTACCCCCTGTGATACACTAATTATCACACTATTCAAACTGCTGTGGCTTTTCTCTCCTCATGCACAGGTGGCAGTTTGCTCCAGGGTGGGCAATGGAGCCCACTGGTGCTCTGGGCTGTGCTGGGGTCTCTGAGCCCCTGGCAGGGGTCTCCACTCCCAGAGGGATGTCCCCAGCTCTGACACACTGGTGGACCAGGAGGAAGAAATATTCACAGCTTTATTAAAAGTCTGCAGTGCCTATTGCTGAGTTCAAGCCCAGCCTGCTTCTGCCTGCTGAGGGATGTTTGCCATTCCCTTATCGTGGAACTCTGGGGTTTGACTGAGTTCTGCCTCTACTTTAGAAATGAAATGTGGAATTAAACAGCTCCTTCCTCCCCTCCCATTTCCAAAAGCAAAGAAAAGAATATTCATCTTGGCAAGAATTTCCTACAGTACTAAAATATTATTTGTGCTGTGTTGGCTTTTCTGCATTTTTTGTGCTTCTCTTTTGTTTCTAACAAAACTGGTTGCTTGCCCAAAATCTTATGATAACTTTTAGACTACAATCTATTTCCAGTGTCTTCATGAAAGCAAAGCTCTGTCATTATGTTCCCAGAGGGATGTACCACTAAACCTGAAGTCTGGGGAATAAAATTGGAAGATTACTGTTTCTTGTCATGTATTTCTGTTTTATGGTGTTGAGTACACTGGAGTGGCTTAGTGGGGAGAAAAAAACAACAGCAGTGAAGGGAAGCAGCTATTAATGTCCTATCAGAGCTTGATGGGGCTTGATATAATTAAAAAAACCCCAAAAACTTGTGATATCTCCAGCAATTGTAATTTCAATTATTTGCTAGCTAAAGGCAACTTTCACTGCTCCAAGTTAGGAAATCATGTAAATAGACTAATTAATATAATTTGCCTTGTGCTCGACTAAGAGAACAAAACCAAATATTTCATTTTTTAAGAGAGGGAAAAGCCCCCCGTGTAAACTAAATATTATAAATATTCAGCCCATGGGTAAAGCAAACACTCGGTATTGGGAGCCCTGCTCGGTTTCTGAGGCATTCACAGGATTTGCTGAAATGGTGCTGGCTTGCTTTGGCTTTACAAGTGCCCGACAAAGAGAGGGAATGTTCCTTTGTGTGGATTAGAGGCAGCTCTCTTACAGAGCACCGGGGAACAACGTGTGCAGCAGGGGGCCAGCAGGCAGAAAGGTTTCATCATCTTGTATCTGCAGCCCTTTAATATCAAGAGACTTCCACAGAACTTAAAATGTGCCTTTGAAATATTCCGTGCTGTGGTGGTAGAAAGGTACAATAAATAATATTTCTTTTTTTTTTCTTTTTTTTTTTCTCCCGCGTGGAATGGAGAGATAAAGCTATTTATAAAACTGTAAAGACTTACAAATCATTCTAACAGGTTGTCATATGTTAATGTCAGTGAGAATTTAATCACCCAAAGTAAAAAATCTATATTTTTTTTTCTCTGTTCCTATCTTATTTTCATAACTCTCCCTATTGACAGATTCTCTTGTGATGATAAATTAAAGGAATGCCCAAGACCACAGAAATGTAAAATCAGAAAAAATACAGGGCCTGACCCAGTAGGTTGTTTTTAAACTGTGTGGCAGTTTTATTTTTTTGTTCTTGTAGCATTTACAGGATCTAATGAGGAGTCATTGTGCTCAGCACTGTACACCTGCTGAACAAGAAAATCAAGAGGTAATAAATAGACGGGCTGTGAAGATCCAGATTTCTATAGCAAGCAGCAAAGCTTGCTGGATAAACTCTTCATGGAGTTGTTGGTTCAGGAATAAACAACCTTGCTTAGGAGCAGAACGATTTTATTCATCAATTTATTAATCAAGATTTTTATGACAGCTGCTTCCCCAAGAAGCTGTTCAGTGACAGGTTTAATTTGCCATCTGGGATTGGAGTGCCCTGAACCCCTTGGCTTTTAGCCACCTCCACTCCTGTCAGAAGGAGACATCCAGGGCTCTCCAGGTGATCCCAGGGTGACTCAGACCTGTCCTCTGATCCAAAGAGGAGCTTTAGAGGAAAAGGAAGATGCCTGCTGTTTAGATTTGTGGGTTTGCCATTTCCTGTCTCTCAGGGTTGATGGGGTTCTTCCCCCCAGCACTCCTTGGTCCTGCACTCACACTGAAGGGAGGAAGGCTCAGGCCAAGCTTGCCCTGCTTTTTGTTATGGTGAGTAGCAGAAAAACTAATCTCAAAAATCCCCCTATTCTCTCCTTCCAATCAATGTAATGCTGTTGATTGAACTGATGGCTTGAGCTGCCTTCCTCATAGCAGCACACAAACTGAAATGTGGAATTTGGCTGCCTTCACTGCCTGGGAGATGCTGGCACCAGGGCTGTCCCCCAGCTGTGTCTGCCAGGGGAGCACAGCCAGGGGGGCTGAAAAGTTTCCTCTCCATTCCTAGAGGAGCCCTGCTGCAGCTGAAAATGGAGAGAACAAAACCTCAGACACACACAGAGCCCCGTGGGTCTGACCCCTCCTGTGTGTGCTCAGGACATCCATCTCTCCCTGGGATTTTAGGACATGGTTCTCATTTCCCTCTCCCTACAGCTCACAGTGTAGGGTTTATTGCCAAGCCTTTTGCAAGGAGGTATTTTGCCTATTAGAAACACAGATTTACACTCCTGGGCTCCCTGATGAAAGGCTGGCTGTCTAATGGCGTGGGTTTGGTAGCTGTGGTACAGAGCAGAGTGTAATAGGAAATCAAATAGTTCATTTCACAGCCATCAAGTACATGCTGAGCTGCCTGACTGCTTTATGCTGCTTTATCTTTGAGGACATAAAACCTATTCTTACTTTATGAAAACATACTTTGTGTTGGATAATCATTTCATTTACATATAAAGGTTACACTTAATAAAAATATATGAACCAAAATTGCAACAAAGATACAACATCATAAAGCACCTTTTCTAAAATGTGCTGGTTTTTCCCCTTGAAAGGCTTCATTGCCTTTAAGACAGGAGATATTGCTTCAGAACTAAAGATTTAAAGCTTTTTTCTTCTGCCTGTAGTAAAAGTAATAAAGCTTTTTATTGTACAAAGACTGTAAATATATTTAGCAATAATTTCAACAGCTGGAAGTGTCTAGATGTCTGTAGTGGAAATACAAGGATCATATTTACCTAGACTTGGCCTTGAAATTTCTATAACCCTTTTCTTTCCACCTAAGCAGCACGGAACAGTTATTGGCTGTTATCTTGTAAACACTGCCAGACAATCTCGTGGAGAAAATGACTCGGTGCAGTCAGAAATAAGACACTGCTGGAGCAAGACTGAGTATTTTCTGTTGTCATTGCTTGTGACAACTGTTTCCTGCGAGGGGGAATTATCCCTGCAGCCTGGAGCACCCAAGCCCAAATTCCTGCGGAGCTCCAGGAGCACAGGCTGATGCTGGAGAGCTTCAGTCCCCTGGGAATTGCCATGAGAACTTGGGATCCTAAAGGAATGGGGGGTGCTTAGGCAATCCGTGGGAAAAGAAATAGAGAATGGGAGAATAATGGTGTTTATCATTGCTTTTGTCATTCTAAGGGCACCGGAAAGTTGACATCCTGCAAGATGCCACGAGAAACTTGATGAACTGAAGTGGTGGGTGTTGTTAAGGCAATCCGTGGGGAAAAAACAAAAAAAAACCCCAAACCAAAACAAAAAAAACAAAAGCAAAAACAAAAACCAAACAAACAAAAAAACCCCAAAACCGTGAGAATACTGGTATTTATCACTGCTTTTGTTATTCTAAGTGCACCAGAAACGACATCCTGCAAAATGCCACAAGAAACATGATGTCCTAAAGTAATGGGTGTTGTTAGGCAATCCAAAGCAAAAAAAAACCAACCAAACAAACAAAAAAAAAAAACCAAAAAACGTGAGAATAATGGTGTTTATCATTGCTTTTGTCATTCTAAGGCCACCAGAAACGACATCCCGCAAAATGCCACACACAAGAAACGATATCCTAAAGTAGTAGGAGTTGTTAAGGCAATCCATGATAAAAAAAAAAGAGAATGTGAGAATAAGGGTCATTATCATTGTTTCTGTTATTCTGTTTGGGTTCGGTAGCGTAGCAGATTTGGGGCACAGATAAAGTTCACTGCCTTTGGAAATACAGAAAGTTGAGAAGCACACTCGTACCAATTTTCATTCCTGCCAACATCTCACCGCCTTCCTCAGTAAATATCTCAGCATTGCCAGTGTTTCATCCCTGAATCAGTATTAATGGATTTCCATTCTTTCGGTTTTATATTGTACTTCTGTTGACCCAAGAATACAAACACACTTTCCACTCCTAAACCTTATTATGCTCTGAGGAACGTGTGCAGAGAGACAAAGCAAGCAGAGCAGCAGTGGCTCTCCCAGCTCCATTTATAAAATAATTATAATTGTTCTAACTCTGTCTGATGGGAAGTGCAACCAAACATTGCATAGTTACAATCACAAAACAGAAACAAAAATGCAGGCACAGCCACTCCTGGTGGGGCAAACAGGAATCAGAAGCAGGTTTGATGAGTGTGGTTGGAATTTCTTTGTGAGATGTATCTGAAGGATAAATACTTGCACAGTTTCCAGGAAAAAAAATATTCCAAAATATTAGTTAGCTCTGCTGAAGTTGCTCTTTTGGGGGGTTTTCAGAGATGCACCCAGGCCTTTCAGCCACTGAGATTTTTCTGGACATGGTCTCTCACCCGTGTCCAATGTGGGTGTGAACTACTGTGAAATATTTATGTATTCTCCTATTGAATGCTTCGGTGACCTTTTGGTAGAGGTTTCTCTTCTCCTCAGCTGACCTCTGCTCTGCCTTGTGCACTCTGAAACTGAAGAGACCACACTGAAACAGAGAAACTTTGATGAACAGAACAAACATTTCACTCAGGAAATTTTGAATTTTGACTTGTAATACTTCACAGTTCAAAACAGCATGAAAAAAATGATATTTTTACGTCTCAAAAGGTTTTGAGACAATACTGAAACATCCAGTTTTTGACAGCATCTTGCCAGCTACTTGAATTTGAAACATGAGAAAAGTCTCTAGAGAATACAGGAAGAGTGATGATAGCACGAAGGAAATGGATTGTGTATTGTTAAAAATCCAGACCTACCCAAACATGCAAGAATAATGGAAGGTATCAAATCAAGACAAATGTTATCGTACTGATAATAAGTTGGGTTAAGACTGTAAAGTTTCCTAATAAGGCTGGAGGGAGAGAATTCTTTCTGATGGATAGGAACACCAAAGTGAAGAAAAAAATCTGTAAAATAATGCAGCTCTCATGTTTTAACGACAGTGGTTTTAAAAATTATTACTGAAACCGATTTGAGCAACTTTTAAGTATCAAATCTCGATATCAATGCTAATTTTTTTTTTTTTAATAGGCAGCAAACCCTGTATACCACGAATTTCTAAATTAAAATATTTAATGGCACACTTAGGTGGAAAGCAGAAGAGCATTTTAAAAAGCAGCCATCAGTAGTGATTAGAAACGTCAATGAATGTAGTGTAAACAAACATGATCCTGTGCATTTCTGTGAAATTAAATCCAACTGTCTCAGCAGCAGATAAAGGTCCTTTATTTACCACTGAAAGGGAACTGCTCCATGGCTACCAGACCTGCAGGTGATCTATTATACAAGCTATCAGATATAGATTATTGCATTATCAATTTATAGCTTAAATCTGTGACAGGATTTAGTGAATTTGATTTTAGGGAACGTGCACTTGACAAGACCATTTTTCTGGTATGCTTTGGGGATGGCAAGCGAATTTTGGGTTTGTAAAACACAATCACACGTTCAGCTGATAGAAATTGGCAGTGATATTAATACAATTTGATCTGGTTTATCAAGATTTTCTGCTTCTGAGTATAAAATGCATCAGTAAGCCTAATGTCCACCTGGCTTGTCTGAAAACAGCACAGTGCATTATCTAATAACAGACTTAGGTCTCCATTTTGGGTAATAAGATGTGTAAAGATACTATCCCCCACAAAACCAGGCCTCTACTGATGAGATATTGATGAAAGATGACAAAATATCCAGAGGACCTGAACGTATCTGTGCAGGAAGATTTGTTTTCTGAGCAGAGGCAGCTTAGCAGGAGGCTGCACCAGAACAGAAATCACAAGGGTTTGGGTTCAGCCTCTTGCAGGGAATAAATGCTCCAGGTGAGACACTGGACAGCCACAGCCACCTCAGCACACAGCTCCAGAGGACTGGGAAAGGAGCAAACTCAAATTTAAATTTAAAAATATTACAGAAAGGTCCTGCACCCCCCTGTGAAGGAGTTCAGCGTGATGAGGCTTCATAAATAAATGGGGCTACTTTAAAAGAGCCTAACTTTGTGCTTCCTTTAATGCTTTTAATCTCCCCTCACAATACCAAATTCGAGTTAGAAAGTGCAGCAGCTGAAGAGGAATTAACGCTGAATGCTGCTTCTGGAAGGGCTGTGTGAAATGACCCAAAGCCCTCCTGGTTTCCCTCTCCAGGATTCCATGGGATTCCATTCCTGCCCGTGCTCCTGCAGAAGCACCTTGCTCTCACCTGCACCTGCACAGGCAGCTCTGCCAGCTCACACGGAGGGATCATCAGGGTGGAAGAAGTTTTTGTGCTTTGGGAGGAATTGGATCAATCAGTTTTCACTGGGAGACTTTCTCTGCGGGTTTTTTGATATTTAGGAGCATCAGCATCTCAGAAGTTAATGATCTGCCTGAAATAATGGGGATGTTAGAAGATGGAATGTTAGTAAATTAATAAATAGAATAAATATTAACTATTTCACTGCAAGTATGTGGTCTTTCTGAAACTGAAGATGAGAATAATGCTGGATTTTCAGCTCAGAAGTAATGGTTTCATATATTACTGACACATTTTTTATTGATGTTGATATTCAGAACAGAGCTGTGTATTATATTCATAATGCCCATCTGTGCTGTTAATTGAAAGGCTCCTCCTCTTAATGTGGAGATGCTCTCTGTCTCCAGGTTTGGGTTTTCCAGCAAGTTTAGGACAGTCTGACAAGTGTGGGGAAAATGTTTCAATATTTGCTGCTGATGTTTATGGTAAACCAGTGAAAGTTTCCCACCTGCCCAGGTAATTAGCTTCCAATACAGGAAACATTTTGGGATGATATAGAATCTGCTGAACCAAATGGAAAGTATGATGAGAGATGAAATGAATTATAGACAAGTGAAGGAAATGGGGAAAGTTTTAAGAGAAATTGTTTTATATAGAATAGTTATTATAACACTTAGTCATTAAAACAGCAGTAATAAAATTATATTTATAGCTGAATAAGGAGTCTCAGTGTGATTAAGATATGGAAGCAGCTAATTGGACTGCTGAAATATTAGGATATTGAAGTGATGAAAAGTATACAAATGAAAATAAAAGTGCATAAAAATTAATGAGGAGACTGAAATAGGAAATGGAATAAAGGAAAATAACAAACGCAGCAATGTAGAATGAATAAACAAATGGCTGGTGGACAAGGAGATATTGAGGACATTGCAGAAGTGAAGGGGAATTCATTGCAGAGCTGCTGTTTCTGCAGCCCCTTTGCTCAGGGTCAGCTTTGGGGGTTCTGTGTGTGCAGGATGAATTCCCCAGGATCTCACACTGTGCAGGGTGTGCTGTTCTCACCGTGTGCCCTGCTGTGCTGTGGAGCAGGGGCTGGCCAGGGTTAAAGGGATAAAGCTGGGATTTATGGAAAGGCTTCACAGGATCCACCTTGGGCACTGCAAGAACCTGGATGAGGTTACACCCAGGATGGACCCAGGATGGATCCTGGTCAGGAGTTTCACCCTTTGATCAGTTCTGGACCATTCCCATTGGGTTCATTGTCCAATGCCAGCCCCAGGGGATGCAGTCCCACCCTGCCAGATTCTCCCCTCCATTCTCTGCTCTTTGCACCTTTGGGGCTGAGGCTGCAGCGTGGCCTTGGCTCTGGGCTGGACAAGGATTGTTCTGTGTCCTGGGTTCTGGACAAGGATTGTTCTGTGCCCTTGGGGCTGGACAAGGATTGTTCTGTGCCCTTGGGGCTGCACAAGGATTGTTCTGTGCCTTGGGGCTGGACAAGGATTGTTCCGTGCCTTGGGGCTGCACAAGGATTGTTCTGTGCCTTGGGGCTGGGCAAGGATTGTTCTGTGCCCTTGGGGCTGGACAAGGATTGTTCTGTGCCCTTGGCCCTGGACAAGGATTGTTCTGTGCCCTTGGGGCTGCACAAGGATTGTTCTGTGCCCTGGGTTCTGGACAAGGATTGTTCTGTGCCCTTGGCTCTGGACAAGGATTGTTCTGTGTGACTGGGCTGGGAGGAGAACACTGACATTTTGGAGTTCAGAGTCCCCAGTGCAGTGCATACTCTGCAATGTGGAAGCTGAACCCAGGGCAGCAGTGGCAGCACAGATGTGCTGCTGGGCTCTGCCTGACCTGAACCAGCCTTTGCTTTTCTGGGCACAGAGGGAAGGCCAGGGGTGCCTTTTGCTGGGAGACCTTTGTGCTGATGTGTGCCCTGGTGCAGGTGATGGGCAGCAGGAGGGCAATGCCCCATAAATTCCTGTGCAGAGGGAGGGTGCAGTGAGGGGGCTGGAGCAGGCAGGAGCTCTGGGAGAAGTGGGATTCTCCTGTCACAGGCAACATGAGCCAGCTGCAGGAGCTGCCCCGAGTGTCCTGTTCCACTTCTGTCTCTTCTCACTGGTCAGGTTGCTCAGTGCCAAGCTGCCCTGGAACCCTGAGACACCCCCAGCTTCTCTGGGCAGCCAGTGCCTCTCCCAGCCTCCTCCCTACACCTTGTCTAACCCTGCCCCTCCTCAGTTTGAAGCCATTCCCTGTGTCCTGTCAGCACCTGCCTTGTCCCCAGTCCCTGCCCAGCTCTCCTGGGGCTCCTCTGGGCTCTGAGCTCACCCTGGGTTTTTTCCCTCCCCAGGATGAACAACCTCCCCTCTCAGCCTGTCCTCACAGGAGAGGTGCTCCCTCTGAGCATCTGCTTTCTCTCTCTCAGTGGCAAGGTAACAAAAACTGTTCTCAGAAAATACTGTGTTTAAAGGTTTATTAATCAAATTATCCTAAGTTCTTTGACTCGTATTTCAATCCTTTCAAGATTCTTATAATAATTTTTTAAAATGTATTTTCCAAGCTTGGAAGATTCGGAAAAATATTAACAATTTGGAAAACATATAAAATATTTATTGTGAAAACGATGAGATTTGCTGCTCACTTCTATCTGTAGCTTTGCAGTGATAAATTCAATAGAATTGTTACTGCAATTATATATCAGGACACACAAAGTTTATGTTTGCCCATAAATATGAGATGAACTCTTCTGCCAAGCACTTTAAGTAGCAGCTGATGTTTCATTATAGCCCTGATTTATACCAACAAGGTAAGATATTTACAGTTAACTAACTCTGTAAATAATTTTGGCCTCTGAGATACCTTGATGTGAAAAATGGTCAGGAATGAACAGCAAAACAAGGTGTTTGGACTAAACACATTCTCTTATTATGAGCAAACAACTTCACCTATGTTTATCTATTTAAACTGGATTCTGTTTTATACAGAATTATCTCATTCACTATATGTTGTCGTTAGAGGACATGAAAAGAACAACACACACACACACATAGGTGCCAGAGTACAAAGAAGCAATTTATTTCTTGACTTTAATATTTATAGATCCTGGACAATGACCAGGGATTGCACAATGAGGTTCCTACCCCTCTAACTCCACTGGTCAAAGTAGAAGTCCATTGAATGACATCTTTTTACTAGGAATGTGGAAAACAATCTTTATTTATATTATAATTCATGGGAAATTGTACTATAGCTATATATAAACAATTAAAAAATTAAATTTCAAAATAACAACACATAGCTACTAAACCCCAAAGCTACATTCTCACTGCATATTGTGTTAAACACAGAGTCTCAGCAATTTCCATTCCTTGCAGGAAAACGTGGAATTTTGATTTAGATGGCCACTGAGTCTTTAGTTTGGGATGATTTTTTTTCCCCTGAGAACTGTAGTTTTTTGTCATGACCAGTGGGACCTGTAGGAGGGCAGAATTCACTCTCAGAGTTGTATTTGGAGTTTAGGGAGTGCAGGGCAGGGGCTGCAGCAGTGCCCTGGCTGTGCTGAGCTGTTCAAGCAGAGGCAGCAGCTCTGGAGCTTTGCACACCCCATGGATTTTGGGTTCACACCATGGATTTTGGGTCTACACCATGGATTTTGGGTTCACACCCCATGGATTTTGGGTCCACCCATGGAGTTTGGGTCCACCCCATGGATTTTGGGTCTACACCCCATGGATTTTGGGTCCACCACATGGATTTTGGGTCTACACCATGGATTTTGGGTCCACCCATGGAGTTTGGGTCCACCCCACTGATTTTGGATCTACACCATGGATTTTGGGTCTACACCCCATGGATTCTGGGTCCCTCCCTGCTCTGTGGTGTTTCAGCTCCTCCCAGTGCTGGGGGTGTGAGTGGCCCCATACATCCATGGATCCAGTCAGCCTCTGGGCAGGGCAGAGAGGAGGGCAGGTAGCCCCTGGGCCAGCTGTGGCCCCAGCCCTCCCTGTGCCTGTCTGGGAGGGACAGCAGGGTTGCTGCTGTGCTACCCACAACGAGCTGAGCAGTGTGTGTGCTGTCAGAAACACTCTGCTCCCAGAGAAGCTAGCAGGGAGTCCTTAGGATTAGCCTGGCTATTAGGACGATGCTTTTTCCCTCTAATATCCAGCTCTGAGCTTCCTTATGCCATTTAAACCTATTGCTGGTTCACTGTGGCCATGAGGAACAGATAATTCCATTCCTCTTTTCAACAGCCTTTTATTTTCCTGATGACTGCTATAATGTTGTCTCATTTTTCTGTCTTTAGGCAAACTACTGCAATTCAATTATTCTTTTGGCACAGGTGGTATTGATTATTCCTAAGTATTCTTGTCCCTAGCACTTTTGCCATTTAAACTATCCTCTGTTTTAAGAGCTAATCTCTATTTCAATAAATCTGTCATGTGGAAGCTTAAGAAAACACAAGTTTTTTGGGTTTTTTTGTTTTTTCATACAAAGTGTAAAGAAATGATGGAAGACTTTACACTGGGCATTGCAGAAGCCAGATTATAAATGGTTCAAAAAAGGATTATACACAGCCCTTATGGAAGAATGGTCCAGAGGGAACAGCTGAAAATAATTTTCTAAATGCAACCTCCAGCACAGGAGTTCTGAAATTATGGATTGTACCTGGGAGGGATGAACAAGGAAAGGGTTGTTCTTTACTTGCCCTGACTCTCACATCCTTTCTCTAAGAGTCTGTTACAGGAGCTTTCAGTTATGACCTTCTTTTGGGGGACTGCTTCATCCTTAATAAGCTTAGGATACACAGGTTTGCATATGCATTTTGTAAATTTGTTGGCTTATTATTTCTGATAAAACTCATAAAAGGATTATGGGCCTCTTATCTCCTACCAGATTAATTGTGAGCTAAAACAGCAAAGGTTAAGAGGCTTGCCATTTCCTTTTCTTCTCCTCTTGCAGATGGCTGCCTGAGTCCCTCTAAAAACGTTTATCCTTCATCTTGTTCATTAGTTGTTGACCTATACCTTGTAATGCAATCCTCACTCCTTTTTAAGATAAAGGAAAAATATTATGTAATTATGGAGATAGTCTCATTCTTTGAAATGTCTAATTATTTTTTTGAACTGTCCTTATTTCTTGGTTTAACTTAAGTTTTAAAACAGGGAATTCTGAATTATTCAAGAAAAAAATTCATACTGCTTGTATTTAAGTAGCATCATTTTGGTTTTACTTATGTCCCTCTTCTCCTTCCCTTACTTTTATTATTAAGAAATTTGGTTGAGATTGGTCTTTGGAGGAGAGCAAATTGATTCTGTACAACCTGGACATTATTAGTGGGTGTGGGAAGAGCCAATTAATTTAATGCCAGGGCTAATATCCATCCCTTTTCCAGCTTCTATTTTCTGACTCATTTTGTAATTCCTTAGTAATGCTTATCTCCACCTGGCTTTCAATGCTGTGACATGACCACAGAGTATTATTGTTCTTTTATCTGCTTGGCAAAAGATGGTGCATTTTGATCTCTAATCTTGTCCTTCCCAGGGTGGGTTCTGCTGCAGTCCCTTTCCTCCTGGGCTGCAGATGGAAGCAAATGAAAAACTTCAGCTGGAGCAGCTGCCAGTTGTGTGATGGTGTGGCCTGGGGAGGCTGCTGAGGCTGTTTATGAAATATTATTGATGAGCTGCTGGGTCACTTGGAAATGAAATGGAGATTGGGCTGGGAAATAAAGAACCCCTGAGAGCCCTGGTAGGGGTGGATAGCCCTGACCTGCCCCACCTGGGGCACTGGGATCCTCATCCAACCCAAACCAGCCCACCCCAACCCAATCCAACCCAGTCCAACCAATCCAGCCCAACCCAACCCAATCCAGCCCAGCCCAGTCCAACCCAGCCCAATCCAGCCNCACTCTGGGACCAGGTCCAAACTCATTTCCAGCTCCTGCCTTGGCTCTTTCTCATCCCCCTGGATTTTCCAGAGCACCTGGGCTCCTGCTGCAGCTGCTCCATCTGCTCTGCAGTGCAGGTAAGGTGGGACAGGTTCTGCTGGGTGCCCATCCCTGGAGCTGGGATTAGAGGGGTGCAGCCCCTGGGGGAGGTTTTGGGGCTGTGCAGGTGTTTGGTTCTGCAGTTTGCAGTCCTTTGGCATTGGAGAGTTGCTGCAGTGTTTGTTCCCCGATTGAACACTTGTCTCAAGAACTGTTGTGTGAAGGAGTGAATTTGGGGCACAGCTCTGTTGGTGCCAGCTGTGCCAGCTGCAGGTGTGCAGGGGCTGCCCCAGTGGCATTGCTGCTGCTCCTGCTGGATTGGAGAGCTGCTGCACAGGGGACTGTGGGCAGCTGATGGGTGAGCTCTTTTTAATCCACTCACAAGTGCCAGTTAACTTCCTGAATCACAGGCAGTTCATATTTTTCCCTGGCCTTCACCTTGACTTTGTTTTATGTTGCTCACCTGCTGTGATTTCAAAGGGAACAGAAATGTTCCTCTTGCACTGAAGAGTGGTGAGAGGGCTCTGGGATTTGGCTTGTTAATAGCTGAAAGGAAGGGACTGAAGAGCATGTGGCTAAAATCCTAAAATTTGTAATTGTTCTGTGCTACACCAGATTTTATCTGCTTGCAGAAGCCTCAAGCTTCTTGATCCAACCATTAATGACCATGTTAAAAATGAGTTTATGACAAGTGCTGGCTTTATTTTTGTTTTGAGCTGTGTGGAAATTAGGGGCTTTTGAAAGCAAACCCAAAATCCCTGTAAATGAGGTTAAAATGGAGTAGAAAGATTGACTTCTTTGAATAGGTGTTGTCCTCCTTGGTTTTTATTTTTAATTGATTGTTCTCATTTTCCCCTGGAGCTGCAAGGGTCTGTTGTTTCCTTTATAATGTAACCCTGTCACATACATGTAGCCAAGCAAAATGATGTATATTATCTGATTATCCGATTCCTTGTGGAGAAATTCTGCACAGCAAACACAATGCACAAAAATAACACTAATTGAGAGATATATCTTAAATTAGATGAGTGCTTTTCTTAATTCTTAACAATTACTAAGCGTTTTAATGAGCCAGACACCATTCCTTGCTTTTCACAGTAAGTTTTGTAATTAACAATGGAAATAAGTCTTTGTGTGTATATGTATGTGTATATATATATATAAGAGATAGTTTCTCACTTTCTGCGAGGTAATTTATCAGAGTTGCATATTTTTGCCTTGGCAGGACCTTTATTGCCTTCTATAAAGTTTTTAATATTTCGAGCACAGCAGTAACTTTTTTCAATTGTTTGTGAGCTCATCTCATTTACACTTTACTGGTTAACTGAAAGTAGCATTGCTGGAGAAACTAAAATGGACATTTCAGAATGGGGATGTGTGTGAAGCTGTATCATCTGGCTTTTTGAAGATAATAAAAATGAAAATAACTAAATGCAAAAGAACAAAATTAATGATAGCTGATCTTATGTAGTGGAGTGTTCCTCTCCTAAAAACTTTCAATGGAGACAACAGTTACAAATTGTTTTGGAAAGCAAAGTCAGACTTTAAAGTGTACAAGAGGCAGCTCCATGGTCATTATACTCACTGAACAAGCATGCAGGCAAACATCACAAAATTCCACATTTCAAAAGATGCAGGGAGGCATTTGAAAGGCACCCAGTTCTATCAAACAGCTCGAGATGGAGACTCCTGCTGGGAACAAATTAAGGCTGGGCCTGGAATGTGGCTGGTGGTTTTGGTTTAATCTAGTTGTGAGCATTTAATATTAATAGATTTGCCTCATCCAAACAGTTGGGTTGGGATCCTTCCTGTGGATTCCATCAGAGAATAACCCTTTGGGTGCTGTTACTGTGCACTCTGTGATGGGAGAAAAGGACTGAAAATGCAGCAAAGGCAGAAGTGGCACATACTGACAAAGCCAAGAGGCTCTGGCACCAGAAAGAATTCATCTTTCGCTGCAATTTATAGTGATTGTATTTTTTTTTAATATCATTTTTTATTTTCAATGCGTGGCACATTCAGAACTCTTCAGACTCAATCAGGATTAAAATGCAAACCAGGGCATGTTTCTCCACTATTTCTATCACCAGTGGACTTCACTCAGTAAGCAGTTTGTTAGAAGATATTCTGTAGGTGAAGGCTCCTGTTAATAATCCTTGCAAGTGAAAATGCTCAATGTGTTAGGTGACAGGAGGAGAACACACTCGTGGATAAGTTTGTATAATTCTAGAAAGCAGAAATGTTTGTGAAGCAGTGGGACTCTGTGCTTTACACTGATTTTTCCCTGGAGTGAGCAGTCACCCATTGTGGACTGTCCCCCACCTCTGTGTGGGATATTCTGGGTGAAAAGTTCCTTGGTTTGGTTTTGCACCACCTGAAAGGCACCAGTCCCTGGATGCTGTCGTGCACCAATGCAGGGACTGACACTGAAGGGGTTTTTATCCCCACTGCTGTTTTATCAATGAAACTCTTGTACAGTTTGAGTAATGAATTTAGCATCGTGAGCGTTGCTGCATTTTCTGTTCTGTCGCCAGAAGATGCATCTCGTGGGAGAGGTTAAATCTAACAATTTGATCACTTGGTGGCTTAAGCACTCCACTGAATCACAGCCTTCCTGATTCTCCTTGGAGCTCCCAGATATCCCTGGGCCAGGATGCAGCAGAGCCCTGCAGGGTTTCCAGCCAGCAGGAATTCCTGACGAGTGTTCACAAAATGTCTTGGGGTGCTTTCAGAGGGGAGGGGAAGCTTTGTGCTCCAGACCAGCTCCTTCCCTGAAATTAAGGTCATATTTTAAAAGAAATGCCCCTCAAAAAATCCCAAACCTTTCATATCTTCTCTCTTTTTCATAACCAAAACACCCTTTTTAAAAATTTTCTTATACTTGCCTATATAAAAAACCTGGGTTTTGGTAGTTTGGTTTTTTTTTCCCTTTGGAAAATATGCTGTTGAAATTGGCAAAATACCAAACCTAGCTGATTATCAAAATTAATTAACTTCATATCCTTTAATCTTCAAAAAAACCTCTTCAAGATGGAAAGGAAAAAAATATTTGTTATTGCTTTACCCTAAAATATTTTTAAAAATACAATTCTACAACTGCTGACCCATGCATCTGTAGTGGTGTGCCTCACTGTAGAAGTACTTCAGTTTATCTTTTATTTTAGGTGGAGTTAGAATATAGTTCTGGAAATCAGAATTGGTCTTCTACTGTTCCTAAACCTTCCTCCTGCTGGGAGTGAGGATTTGTTCCATGTTATTTTATTTCTTTTCTGTCCTGTCATTATTGAGCAGGTGCTGGGAATGTGACACACACACAGGTGATCTGACTGTCCAGCTATTTACAGGATACTTTTCCTGTTTGTGAAATAAGGGATGAAAGAGTTCTTTAAAAGAAAAATCAGTGTTCAAATCACTTCACAGAGCCTTTGGGACACGCTTAGGGCAGATGGCAATTTGCCACCAAAGCACTCAAACTTTTTGAGTTACTTCAACACTGTTGAGAAAGTCACAGACAAAATTCTATTTGATTTCTGGTTATTCTTCTATTTTATTAAATGGGCCAAGCTTAAGTGAGGTTTACCCTGGAGAACTGTAGAAATAATGATGCCTTGCTGGAAATACTGAAATAAGGAATCTGCTGGCTTTTAAAACTTTTTAGTAAGAATCTCCTGGCACACCAGAGAAAAGAGCTATATCCCATTTTCTGGGTGTAAAACCTGAAATGCCTTTTTTTTCTCTTGAGAAAAGCATTCATTAAATTGTTGAGGACACTAGAACTTCCTCATGTTCATTACAGAAGTCATTAATTGAGGATACCTATTGCCCACCTTGGCTCTAGGTGCTCTAATTCCTGCCCAGGCTGGGCCCCAGAGCTGGATTTTGGGTTTAATCTGTTCCCTTCCAACTGATGTGCCAGGTTTGGGAAAGGCAAGAGCTTTGTGTAGACACACAGTCACTCACATCCTGCAGTTTGTAGGGGGATGTAGTTTGTTTGTTTGGATCCCAGAATGAAGCAGATGCAAAAAGAGCTTAGAACAACTTTATTTATCAATAATATTACTTAATAAAATTAAAATTAATAACTTTATTTATGCCTTCTTTTTTGGTGGTGGGTCATGGACAATGTCAAACAGTAGCAGATAATCCTGAATAAACCTTCTATTTCCACCAGTACTCGTTCTTCCATAAGATCTAGTGAGCATATGTGTTAGGTAATTTAAGTTTTGAGCAGTAATATGAGGAAGGATAATCTTACAGACTGTCTCCCGACCATGCAGGAGAGTTTTGATCGATATCTAGCTGTTCAAACTTCTTAGTGGCTTTAGTCTTTTTCTGTTTAAAGAAAGAAGACCCAAATGCACAAAAAGGCTCCTTAGTGTTCTGTTTAATTCCTCAATATCTGTTTAATTCCCTAATAGTTCAGATTCTATAACAAGGTTGAGTTTTCTGGCTTTAAAATTCGTTCCCCTTATAATGGACCTACTTAACATAAATGAGTGTCTTTTTGCACTGGATGAAAAACATCCTCCCAACAATTCAGCTGCACATTTCCCCTCCAGAGGGAGGAAGGGGGGAATTGTCCTTGTTTTTAGCAGTGAATGACAAATCTGCCTGATCCCCTGGTTTGTGCCAGAAGAATACCTAGCCTTGAATTAGGAAATAGTATTTCTATAAAATATCTAGTAAATGTTGTGTTCCACGTGTGTAATTTGCAAAAGCCAATATAATTTGAGCTACCTAAAATAGACACTCTGAAGAGCCAAGGAGAAGCTCAAGGGGTCACCTGGGCCAGTTCTGAGCTGATGACTACAGATAATTATGCAGAACAAAACAGTTTGAACAAGTCTCTTCAAGAAAAAACTTGAAAATCCAGTCAATTTATTCCTGGAGAATGACCTAAGTGTGAAAGAACTGAGTCAAAACACGTCCTGAAATGAGTCTGATAGAAGAAATGAAAATAGATCCCCTCTTTCCTGAGTATCTTCAAGGGGCTGTTGAACAGACAGAGACACATGCTGGCCAAACAGCTCCCAAATGTTTCCTGCCTCTTCTGCTGATTATCTATATAAAACTCCAGTTCTCCAGCCAAATTTTTATTTTCTGAGAATATTTGACAAAATTGGCCTTGCAAGGGAGGAACCCATGGGTGAAGGGGTTTTGTGCCCAGGAGTGGAGCTGAGCTTAGAGCACATGAGAGGCTGGGAGGCTTCTCTAGAGGAAGAGCTGTGCAATCTCCTGACCCTGCTAATGGGGGTTCTGTGCCTAAAGTGGTTCCCGGGCTAAACTTGGGCAATTGGTGCAGGGGCTGTACTGGGAGGGACCCTGGGGACGTGGTGAGACAGCACTGGAGCTCTGCCAGAGCTCTGTGGCTGCTGGGGCATCTCTGTCACCAGCTGGGGGGGTGTCCTGGTTCAGGGCAAATTTGGGAGAAAACCTCCAAAGGGGATCCCTCCAGAGAGCAACCCACACATTCCACACCCCCAGCCAGTTTGGGAAGGATTCCTGGGAGAGAAGTGGAAAGAACCTGTTTATGGAACAGGCACAGCACCCCCAGCACACAAAATGAACAATACCAGGTGACAACACTCTGTCACTGCTCTGGAAAAGATGACAAATTCAGCAAGTCTCCCTTGGGGGTGCTTGCTGTGCTGTCAGTCCCTCTGGTGCTGGGGATGGCACTGCAGGACACAAGGGGCAAATTCTCGGTGTTTCTCTTTTAATTTTATTTAATTAAATAAAAGGTCCCAGTCCGGAGCAGGTTTGAGCAGTTACAAGAAAAGGAAAAGGGGGAAAAAAACCGAAGCAAGAGCAAAGCAGAAGCCAGAGCTAGAGCCAAGCAAAAAGAGCCCAGCAAAAACCAACAGCCACACTGTGTACTGCCCTGAGTGTCCCCCCAGTCTGGGGGAGCAGGCTGAGAACAGAACCAAAACCAAACATTTCCCTGCAGAGGCAGTCTGGAGGGCACAGAACAGAATATCCAGCAGAGCAGAGCACAGGAATGGGGACACAAACAGCAGCCCAGGGCAGGGGGACTTCTGGCTGCAGAGACCCCCCGGCATTTCTGGGGAGCATTTGCACTTGGTCAGGTCACACACAAGAGATGGGTGTGCTCAGCAGATCTTCTCCTTTTCTGGGGCAGGGGGACATGTGCTCTTTTCTGCTTGGTTCATTTTTTTGTGGCTGGTTTTGCTCCTGCCTTTGAGGCTGGATTAACCGGACATCTGGTGCTGGAGATTTTCTCCTCCTCGTTAAAGAGACACGAGTTGCTTCCATGCCAGTCTTCTGATGTCTGTCCAGAAGATTCTGCAGGCACTGAAACGTGCTGAGTTGTGAGTTTAATTATCCTGGCAGGTCGTTAGAGACAAAACAAAAGATGGGAATTGCCACTCTGATAACAGAAGCCTGTACAGAAAATTCCCGAAGGAATACATAAAAATGTAAACTGCTCAGTAATATGGCACTTGTTCTGCTCAGGAGCTGCCTAAATGGGTTCTGCATGTTTCTGGAAATTCCAGAGTTGTGATTGTGTTTACTTTTAATGCTTAATAGACACTATAAAATGACTGTTTATGGGGAGAAAATAAAATAAAGCATTTGCATTTGTTGATATTTTCTCTGTCTGAAAAGCAGGGGATTGTTAACTGATGCCAATCAAATTTGGCATTAGATTCTATTGAGTTTGATGCAGTTATTGGCCAAAATATGTTTCAACATCTATTTTATATGTCAAAGATTAGTGTACATTTAAATAACCCAGCATTTAAAATATAGTTCACCTTATTGCATATAATTAACCCTGCATAGCTACCCTGCCAGAGTTAAAGGAAGTTTTGGAAGACTTCAGGACTGTCCAAAACTGCAAACAACTGAATTTAGAAGACTTAGACATTATTTAATTAATTTTTTTTTCAAGATTAAGTAACTTGCCATGCCTCCATTCGACTTGTCCATGTCTTTGCTGGAATTGGGACCTGTTTGACAGCACAGAGGGGAAGCTGCAGTACAGTACAGCCCCAGCACACTCTGGTTTCAGTCTGGGCAGTTCAGCTTTGGCTGGACTGGTTGGGGAAGCAATTTCACACAGATGTAAAACCACGAGTACAGAAAACCTGCTTTTGTTAGTCCTGTGTTTAATTCTGAGCAGAATTCCCCTACCAGGAACACAAAGTATGATGAGTGTATTTTCTGTGAAATTCTGGCCAACACACCAGCAGAGCACATTTGAAGCTTGAGAGATAATGATATAAAAAGCATGTGGCTGAGTAAAATGTCATGGTTTCCCCACATTCATTCCAGGTATCCTGGACAGCCCGAGATTTAGAAACAGAATTACAGGTTCTGAAACCAGGTCTTGCTATTTCTCATGGCTGTGGAGATATTGGATGGAAGTGGTTAAAATCCAGAAAGACAGAATGTCAGGAAATTGATAGTGGAAAATAAAGAACATGATTATCTCCTTCATGGGCATCTCCCTTGGATTTGGTGTTTGTCTCGGGGGCAGGAGAATTGGACAAGATCTAGTAAAGAATGCTGCATGATAGGCAGCAGAATGGAACTGCTGGGTTTAAGTCACTCATGCTAGCAGCTTTTTGGCTGAGAAAAAGAAAACCGAGGGGAAATATGAATTATGTGGAGAAAGAGAACAGGAGGGAGTTGTCTCTTCCATATGAGAATTAAGAGCTATCAAACCCAGCAAGTGGCTGGCTCAGTATGATTAAAGCAAACAGTTCCTCACACAGCATGAAGTTAAGCTGTGGAAGTTGTTGATCCAGTGCATTGTGTGTAGATAATAAAATCTGTGTGGGTTCAAAAGCAATTGGACAAGGAGGTAACAAATTCAAATTATTAAGGCTTACTGTATTAAAAAAAAAATTTTCTTCTCTTCAAGAAGTTCTTGACCCCTGAATCTTTGGATTGTAGAACATTCCCACAGAACACTGTGTACCCTCTATCCCTGGGTGCCTGTCATGTTCTCACAAGCTTCCTCAGTCATCTGCTGTTGGCAGCTGCTGGAGTATTGAACTGGAGGGATCTTTGGTTTGACCCCGAATTTCTGTTCTTACAAGTTAGATGACTTATGTGTATCTGGTTTAAAGAAGATAAATAATAGACTTTTAAAAATGCAAAAGGGAAAAGGGCTTACTTCCAAGTATAAATATAAATTAGTAACTGAAATCACAATGCATCTGATGATTCCTTGTCTCTGCCTCCTTGGACAGAATGAAAGCTGGGCTGCCACATTAGACTGTGCACACTTCACCTCACTTAAACTGCTTTGTTTTCTCTGACAGAACCTGAGAACTCTGTGATCACTTCTGATCCAGACAAACCAACAGATCAGGGAGTACAGATAATGTAACACATTTAACAAGTGCTTTATTTACACATATGGAACTGTGGGGTATCATGGGCAAGGAGTGCCATGATCTCTTCCACTCAGACTTACAAATGTGTGTATCTCACAAGTCCATCTTTCTGATTAACAAAGATGTTGAGCTCTTGTATAAAATTAGAGTTTACAGTTGTCAGACCTGTGAAAGACATGATTTTTCTCCATGCAACAGTTCTGAATATAACAATGTCTGTAGCACTGTTTAGCATTTAATTGTATATTCAGCACTTTTCTTGGGAAGAGAAAGATTTCTTGCTATCTCCAGAGATATTCAAAAGGCTTTCTTTCCCCATTCTTCAAAAGAACTTTAGACTGTTGTATTTGCCATTCCATGCAGTCTCTGGAAGCTGGTGAAGCAGTTTTACAGAGATGGGAGAAGGGGATGAACTTCATGGTGCATTTTGTTTGTCTCCCTGACAAACAGCACTTGAAATTCAGGGTTTGGGACCCCAGGGACCAGCAGCAGCTCCTGGGATGCCTGGAGA
Organism: Sitta europaea; assembly: GCA_013400255.1. Classification (NCBI taxonomy): domain Eukaryota; kingdom Metazoa; phylum Chordata; class Aves; order Passeriformes; family Sittidae; genus Sitta; species Sitta europaea. The sequence continues at coordinate 1,809,514 of VXBS01005601.1, forward strand.
GGCTCCTGGAACACAGGCTGGGCAGGGTTAAAGGGATAAAGCTGGGATTTATGAAAAGGCTTCACAGGATCCACCTTGGGCACTGCAAGAACCTGGATGAGGTTACACCCAGGATGGATCCAGGATGGATCCTGGTCAGGAGTTTCACCCTTTGATCAGTTCTGGACCATTCCCATTGGGTTCATTGTCCAATCCCAGCCCCAGGGGATGCAGTCCCACCCTCCCAGATTCTCCCCTCCATTCTCTGCTCTTTGCACCTTTGGGGCTGAGGCTGCAGCGTGGCCTTGGCTCTGGGCTGGACAAGGATTGTTCTGTGCCCTGGGGGCTGCACAAGGATTGTTCTGAGCCCTTGGCTCTGGGCTGGGCAAGGATTGTTCTGTGCCCTTGGCTCTGGGCTGGGCAAGGATTGTTCTGAGCCCTTGGCTCTGGGCTGGGCAAGGATTGTTCTGTGCCCTTGGGGCTGGACAAGGATTGTTCTGTGTGGCTGGGAGGAGAACACTGACACTTTGGAGTTCAGAGTCACCAGAGCAGTGCAGACTCTGCCAATGTGAAGCTGAACCTCCAGGCCTGCCCTGCCCTGGCTCTGCCCATGCTGGGGCAGCACAAGGTGCCAGAACCTGCCCTGTCCCCTCTGGGCCCTGCCAGCTGTGCCCAGCTGTGGGCTGAGAGGAGCCCTGGGCTCACCCACCTCTGCTTGCCAATATCTGCTATTATTGAGATGTTTAGGGGAAAAAAGTGCCTTGCAACTTGAGGGAGCTGGTATGGCTATTTCTGGTGACTTGCAGTTTCCCTTCCATTGATTTGTGGTCACCCCTGTGGCTGGAGAGAGCAAAAACCCCCAAACCTCAAAGCAAACCCTCCCCTTCTCCACCCCAAAACAGCCCCTGAGTAGAGGAGAAGGCTTCTGCTACAAAATCAGATTCCTTTGGAAGCTTTTTCAATTTGTTTCATTTTCATTGGCTTTTTCCTTCCTTTTATGCCAAACCCTTACACAGTTATCCTTTTCTTAATCTATTTTTTTGATACAGTTCTACCACCATTGGCTCCTAACAGGTTGCTATATAAATTATTCTATTCTACATTACAGTAAAATGTGCAGAGCCAAAAGCTGTGGGAGTTTAGTGCAACCCCTAATGGAACATATATCTAATTTGGAAATCAGAATTTTTTAACTGAAACTCTTGGGAACTGGTTTTTTGCATCGGCTTCTTAACAAATTTTTAGATAATTGTTAATTCATATTTCTCAGAGTTAGAGCTGTTGATCACATTGCTTCACTGTTCTGTACTTTAGTTCAGAGGAATATTTTACTTTTTCCTTTTCTACAGAAAATGATAATTAGTATAATATCTAACAAATTCATTATTTCTGCTCTTGAATAAAGTCAGTGATAAATGGCCTTTGTCAAATTAGATAGTGTTCTGTGTCCTTTTTCTAACCAGCTAAAATTTTTAAAAAAGAATTTAAAAAAAAAGACATAGCTCCATTGTTGTTAGTGTTGTGCCTTTGAAAGGTATTAAACACATGCTTGGAATGGTGCTAAATTTCTGTAATGTAACTCGATGATAAAAGAAATACACAACTTTACAACACAGTCGTTGCTAGGGATTGGCAGCATTTGCAAATTACCAGAACAAGTCAAGACCTCTGGAATAAGAACCCAATAAAAAAAAAAGAAATGTTTCAGGCACATTAGGAGAATGTGAGTGGAATTCTCATGATAGATGAGAAGTTTTTAATAAAAGGAGAACCAAGAAGTTTAATGCCCTTAAGTTATTATAACTATTTTCTTTTAACAAGTAGACCAAAGCTGTACAGCAACCACAAAAATAGAGGAAAAAGGGCTATAGGTCTCCTGTATTGTAGAAGGAATGTGATTAATGTATTCTGAATGAAAATTACCACTCACTTGATTTTTTTACCCCAGATTTTCTTTTCTTTTTGACAGAGCCAAACTCAGCAGCCAGTGAGGAAGGTCAGTTGTCAGTGAGTGTCCACGACTCTCCAAATGGGCCAGAACTCTATTACTGCTTTCCAGTTTAACTCTTAGTTTGCATCTCGAGTAAATTGTGGTTTCACGCAGATTTATGGCTTTTCTGTAGGGCTCTGAGAGAGGGGTTCCATTATTACATGGTGTGAAGCATGTTGGTCTAGGTGTATTTTTCTGTCATATATTAAATATCAAAGCAATAGCCTGCCCTGCAATAATTTGTTTTGTCTTTGTGACCAGATCACTCTGAATTGTTGACATATTTTTGGGTGAGAAGGCTGATTTGTCCTTTTGGTCAAAGAAGGAACATTCAAGGCTTTTATTGTACTTGGACACTGCAGATTAACCCTTCTTTAACCAGAGCTATTTTTAAATCCTCTCTACCCCTTTCCTAATGAGAGGTGGCTGCTTGCACAGGGACTAAATATTTCCTCTGTTCTGGTGCTGTGGGGAGGGTTTTGGCTGTCAGTGGTGATGGGGAGGGTGTGTACAGTGGTTTATGATTAAACAAATGAAGCAGGTGGATTTTTTTTGTGGCACACAATCCATACACAGAGTAAGAAATACAATAATAGCCTGCAAAGACCTTTCTAGACATGCAAACTGACAAATCTGTGTGCTTCCTACTTGGAAAACGTTATTGAATAGCTATTACTTGAGCTGAATCAGTGAGAAAATTGTTATAATAGTTTTGCAGTGAAAATTGCCAGCTGAAGGCTAATTTGTAAAAAGGATTGAAGTCGATTGAATTACTTTTCTGGTGTAGTGGCTGGAAACTGTTGTGGCCCTTCCCACAGGGTGAGGCAGGGCTGTGCATGTGCTGGCTGCATGGTTTGGCTCTGGCAGTGCCAGCCTGGGGTGAGAGCAGCACCCAGCAAAGCCCTGGAGGTCCCAAGGTGTCAAAGGCTCACCTTTGAGTTTTTGGGGTCTGTTTTAGGCAGAGTGGGGATTGGTGGCTCAGGCTTTTCGAGTCTCTGGGAGCAGCAAGGTGGGGAAGCTGCTTTCTGCTCGTGCTGCTCTTGTGTAGCCTCTGAAAATAGATTTTTCCTGTCTGGTTTCTGTCAGCACGAGCATGTGGCAGGTGAAGTACTCTTAGATGAAAGTCAGATCTGTGCTAAGAGGCTGATCCCAGATGTGAGTGGAGGAATCACAGTGAGGATCTGCTTTCAAGGTGAACCTTTCCCTTTGAGAGTCTCATCTTCTGCTTCATCCAGTGTGGTTTGTTTTTGCTTTGTGCACAGCCTCTTGGAGATGTGTCTGTCAGAGCTGAGCACTGCAGCCCTGAGGAGTAAGGACTCCACCAGCAGCTTCTGCTCCTGCTTGCTCTAATCAGCTGGAGTACTAATGAGGAATCAAATGCAGAGGGGAGATTTACAGCAGGGCTGTGCTCCAGTAATTTGCTGCTGGTAGGTCCCAGCTTGACATCTGGTGATGTATCTCAGATGGTTGAGACAAGCTGAGAGTAGAGGGATGGGCATCTGGGGGGCACTTTGCTGCTTTAGGAGCCTGGGGTGAGGAAACCTCAGCACCTGGAAGGCAACATTTCCATTGTCTGAAAAGTGCAGTGTGAACCCTGGTGTTTTACTGTGGTGGCAGATGACACCAGCTTTATTTCGTGTTGTAAATTCAGGTTTTGAGAGCTGGTGTGTGACTGAGAATATGGCTGCAGGGGTAGAAGGAATAAAAAGAACTTTGCTGTAAATGTTTAGCCCTAATTTAATCTTCCCAGTGTAAACAATGAACCTGTTCCCTAAGTGCATCATTTCAGTAAATATTCTTGCAGACTGCAGTCGTCCAAAATAGTTTTGGTACTGATACAGCCAGCAGACCACTAACTCCAAAGCTTAGAAAAAGTGCAGTAAACATTTCAGCATCCAAGAATGTGGATTTTAACAGAAAATGAATAGCTCAAAAGTGTATGCTTTGGCTTTGATGTAGCTAAATATGTTGAACCACAGAGACTTGAAAGAATTTGATAAATTCTCTAAAAGAAAATCAACCTCCTCTCAGCAGCCCAATAAATAATTTCCCCACTCTCTCGTAACTTGTTTTGCAGAGGAGTGGAATAGAAAGGCTACTAGGAAACATTAAATCTCAGAAACTGAGCCAAAAGCAGCCACGTGAGCCTGAAGCCTTCCCACAGAGAGATGGAAGATTCCAGACATAATCCCATCCTCAGTAATCCACGTGCTGAAGCTCCCTGCTGCTGCTGCTGTGCAGTGTGGGCTCAGCAGTGCCAGGAGGGGTTCCTGCATTTCCAGCAGGCAGGAGATGGCAGCTTGTCCTTGTAGGGTAACACACGGAGTCTTTGGGATTTTTCCTCAAAGGTTGTGTGAAGAATGATTTATTAGAATTGTCTCTTTATGTACTGTTTCTACAGATCAATGTGATTGGTGAGAGATAAACTTCTTCACCTACACTGGTCAAACTAGAGGGACATCAAGAGAGGTCCCTCCTCATAGAAAAAATTTACAGTATGGAGACTCTTACAAAAACAATTTTGGTGTTTATGTTCTTTCTTTGGGAACAAATTTTAGAAAACCTAAACATCAGAAAACTAGAGCTTTAGGAAATCAGAAACTTCAGGCCTGAAACCAACTGGAGCAGCTCCTGGCATTCCCATCTGGATGCTACAACACAGGATGTGGTAACAGTGGGGATGTAGAAGTCAGAGAATACTGGATTTTACACAGTGTGCTTGTTGAGACGCTGGAAATAAGAGTTTTAAGTTGTGGTGTGAGCCTGCCTGCCCTCCCCTCACTGGGGGCTGGCCTCTGTTCCCCTCTTGCTGCTGGCACTGCAGGGAGCTCAGCCTGCAGGAAAGGATGGAGCAGTGCCCTCAGTGCACCTTTCTTGGCCAAAGCATTGAAAAGCTGTGAAAGCAAACAAAGCCCTGCTCTGCTGGCAGCGTGGCTTAGTGGGAATCCTCTGTGCCCTGAAAGCAATCCTCCTGAGAGGCTGCAGAAAGCATTGTGCCACTGTCAGCACAGAAACCTTCTGTGTTGCACAGGCTGAGCTCACAGCTGACCCCAGACCCAGCACTGAGCAGCAGAAGAGGGTTTAGAGTCTCAAAAGAGGAGGTGCTCAGGATGTGATTCCCACTCTGGGCACACTTCCCAGGTTTGCACTCAGTGTCCAGCAGTGATTTGATAGTGCTGGATATGATCTTGGAGTTTATCTGTGGATTGGGTATGGCTGAGAGGAATTCAGCTGGGACACTCAGGTCACTCTGCAGTGCCCAACAGCCTACAAAAGGCTACAAATGGGAGAATTTTCTTCTCAGACTCCTGGAATGCTGAAACAGACCCTTGGTTTGATCTATGTGTCAGACAGTACAATAATGGGACCAATGCTGAGTAAATTGACTGTATGGACTGATACCCTTCTACTCAGGGGTCTGCAGAGCTGTTCAAGAGGAATATTTGGAATACATTAGAGACAGGAGAAAATTTCCAATAATTCTGTGATTACCTCTACATGGTGCATGATTTTCTTGTGCTCAGTTATTCCTTTTGACTTGGAGACTCACAGTAAACTCGTTGCTTAAGACATCAAGCAAAGGGAAGATTTCTAAGTGTCCAAACAGAAAATTAAACTGACAGACATCTCCAGGGCGAGGTTCTCAGGCCACAAGCAGGTAACACACAGGCTGGAAAATGTGCTTATTAACAAATACTGAGCTAAGAGTTCCTGTGGGATTATCAGCTTTGAAATCTGTCTCTCAGTGGCTGCAAGTAGCACATCTGGGGGGTTCAGCAGCCCCTGAAGTGCTGCTTTGGTCTGTACAAGTGGAAATAATTCAAGAGTGAGTGTTGTCTAGGTAGGGAGATGTGCAAAGCTCTCATTGGATCTGATCTTCCTGCCAATAATTTTTAGGTATTCTGGTGCAAGTGGCTTTCATGTCAAGAATTCTTGCATATTACAGATGGCCTTGGATGCTGGAACAACCCCAAATTTTCTAAAAGCAAAGGTCTTGCTGCCTGTCCAGAGCAAACTGTAAACACAGAACACTCTTAGCTCCTTAGCCACCCATGCACTTCAGACTTAGAGTTAATATTTGCAGTGATTGTCATATAAAAAGGGTGACTTGGGCACAGGAGTAATTACCAGTGATGGATGCCAATGGGTTTAGGTTCCTGTGCAGAGAACTGAGCTCTGCTTACAGGATTTTGTTAACACCTCTCACTGGAGATTAACCTGATCTCCCTAGCACAGGAAATTAAAAATCCTTTGACAGTCATCTTCAGATTATGAGTGGGAAGGCAAGATGAAGTGTCTCTTAGCCCCTTAGCATGCACCTTTCTCTTCTGTTTCCTGGAGAGAGGTAGAAAAAGTTGTAGGGATTAAAAAAAATAAAAATCCAGTGGTACTGACAAGCAACACATCTTTCATCTGGGTTATGGTGCTTTTCACTTCTCTATATGTTATTCAAGTAGCTGAAAGTGCTTTTATGTTTAAAATTCAGCTTTCAAAGCTTGTACCTGAGAATGGGGCAAGTTATTGTAATTTTTCAAGTGTTTTAATCCTTGGGTAGTGCCCATAAATATTTAACAGTGGCTACTATAACACATTTTAGTCTGGCTGATAGACATGGGCATTACTGAATGCAGAAAGAAATGTGAAACTGGGGGGAGTAAAAGAACCTTAATAACTTTCTTCCTAATTTGCTCTCTTGCAAAACTTGTGGGTTTGTGGTGCTAAGCCCCATCCCAACAAACTACTGAGGTGTTTTTCTTTCTGTGCTGCTTCTCTGCCTGATGCCAGCCTTCTTCCTTACAGAATGGGGTGGCCAGAGGAGTTTTGGGATGGGGTCAGGGGGCTCTGAAATCCCCTGGAGTTTTCTGTGTCTTGTGCCCTTCTGCTGTTTCAAGCAAGAGCCAGTTTTCCTCTGCAACTGTCAAGAATTAAAATGAAGTTTTTGGGTTTTTTTATATAATTGCAGATGGAAAGGCTCCTCATTCCATTTCATTTGTAAGTCCTTGGAAGTTATTTTGCCAAGTGCTGGCTTTGTTGCCCCGGTGGCACTGGATTTAAGCAAGGTTTTATGTAAAAGTGAGCAAACCAGGAAAGCTCTTGAGGGTTTTGTTCTCTGTGTGCTTTGCACCCCCTCCCCAAGCCCTTCTCATTTTGTGGCAATTCAGTGATTTAGTGGCTGCATCAGCTTTTTTAATGAGTGGAATATTAATCTTAGAATTTGCCCTGCATGAAGGCTGCCCCTTAGCTTTTCCAGGAGTCCCAGGAGAAGGTTCCCCTCCCAAAATCCCCCAGTGGGTCAGGATGGAAGGAGCTCCTGCTCTTTGGGGAGTCCTGGGGTTCTGCTTTCAGCTGCTGAGCTGTGCAGGAGTGCTGGAGAGCCCCAGGGAAGAGGGTGGAGCATTACAGAGGGGAAAAGAGGACAGGAGTGGGTGAGGACTCAGTGCCTTCTGCCACTTCTGTCAGGGCTAAATGTGGTTTGTTAGTGGCTGCTCACTGCAGGGTTAATACACCTGTGCTTCCTTTGTGGTGGTTCCTAGTTCTTCACTGTTGTCCAGCCCAAAAAATAAAACAGTTCTGTGCTGGATTTACTGTACTTGGAAAGAGGCTAAGGGGTTGTAAATCTCTAATGAAAGATGCTCGGGGTTTTAAGTGTAAAAATTAAGAGGGTTGTTGTCATCAATCCTTTTGGGTGCAAATAAAAAGCTCCTGCAGGTGTGAGTGCCAGCATCCCTGTGAGCAAAGCCTGGGCAAAAGTGCCACTGGGACACCTGGATGGGTGAATTTAGGAGAGAAGTGAGCTTTCCTGAGCTGAGTATATGTCCAGACACCTGTTTCAAAGTCGTGTACCTGCTTCTTTTATGCAGCTTAGAGGCAAATCATTTCCTTAGCAGGAAAATCAAAAGCCTAAAAGGCAAACTGCCCCCCCTCCTTGCTGCCATGGGCACTTAGAGCTAAACTCCCTTTGATATCCTAATTTTTAAAGCTACTTGGTGCTAGGCTGATTCATTTTCATAATCCCTTGACCGTAATATGTGTATTTTAGTCATAGCCTGTGTCACTAAATCAGGAGTTTACATCTGAATTCTCAGTAATTTAGTTCCAAAGGTGGTCTGGGCTGGTTGTATTTTCACCCCTCTTGTTTGCCTCCAGTTTTGCTGCTGGAATTGCATTCCAGGTGGGAACTGGAATGTTGAAATGCTGCTGGGCAGTGGTGGGGAGAGGGTGGCCACAGGCACTGGCTGACACCTGGGGTCTGCTCTGTGCTCCCCTTGGCTGGGCAGGTACACAATCACCCTGCCAGGGATTATTTGGCCACTTTTGTGGCAGGAGGTCTCTGTAATTCATCACAACCTGGTTTGTGTCGTCTCCATTCAGTGTGTCAAACCAACCAACCCAAAGCACAGCAGCGAGCTGCCTGAAATGACAAAAACAGCACAAAAAGTGCCATTCCCACCTCCCCAAAATCCCCCAGCTCCTTCCCTGGCACAGGAGGTGAATTAAATGGAACGAGGCAGGGTGGGGATTGCTTTGGAAGCTTGGGAATGGCAAATTGGACTCCAGTCAGCTGCTGGGAAATCACAGAAGGTGCAGCAAGCAGCAGGAGTTGGAGAGATAACAGGTGCTGGTTTAAAATAAATACGGAAAAAAATTTATTAACTTGAAAGAATTTTGTTTAAACATCACCTGGCAGCCTATGCATCAGATGAGATGAAAATACAGAGTAGAACAAATGGAGAAAAATAAAGGTCTGTGTTCTGGTAGTTCTCAACTTTGATGTGCAGTGTGTGCTTATGAGATAGTTAATAACTGTTAAACAAGAAGGAACAGAAAAAAATCAGGCTCCAAAGGAAATTAATTTTGAAGGCCACATTTTTGAATGTCAGAAATCAGATAGACAAGGAGAAAATTCTAGTGTCAACTGTTAGGGGTTTTGTACATGATCTAACTTCAGATTACCCTGAGTTAATATAAAACTCCTTTATTTGTCATCCTGTGCTATTTCAAATGATCTGCTTCTTTATTTCGTACCACAGGAAGAGTATGAAAGGAGGAAAAAAATCATTCTGACGGAGGAGACAGGATCTGTTTAACCTTTCCTTTGACATTTCTATAAGAAATCCACTAAGGTTTATTTTATCCAAAAAGTTGTAGAGGAGGAAATTGAAGCTTTGGGAGAGAATGAAGGGAGTGGCACAGTTTTCAAGCACGAAAATTCGCCTAAATCTTCTCTTAAACGAGCAGACTTTGTTGTCTTTAATTGTTCAAGTTCGGAACAGCCCAGGACATGTGGGTGTGAAGAGCCCTGTGCCTGACAGCTCTGGGATTTTTCAGAGCAGAGTTCTCCAGGAATCTTCTGCTCCCTGCACCCAGACCCTTTGCACCAGGGACTTCTTGCAATTTAATTTTTTCTCTAAGCAGAAGTGGACTTCGTGCAATTTAATTTTGGGGACTTTGTGCAATTTATTTTTTTCTCTAAGCAGGAGTGGACTTGGGCAAATCCCCCCCGTTTTTGAAGAACTCAGAGCAGCAAACATTTGAAACCTGGCTCGTGGTTCACCATGCAGGCAACGAGCCTGACAATTACAGAATGCAGCATTTATTTAAGGCTGACCCAAAGCCTCATGAAATTAGAAATCTGGGCGACTATTGCCAAGGTGTATGAAAATCAGATTGAGACACTTTCACTCGGGCCTGACTTTCTGCTTCTGAACAGATTGGAGCTGTAATGACATCACAGATGGGAGCTGAAAATATATTCATTCTCATGATTTATTCTTATCTGGAATGTTGAGAGGCCTGGTTTCTATCCGAAGTGTCATATAAATATATGACTAAGTGGAAAAATGCGTTTAACTACTGAGTGTGATCTTTCTTGTTTGACTCAGTTCAGAGAGGAGCTGGCCGTGCTCTCAGCCTCTCTGGTGTTTGGGGCTGTTCTTCAGGCAGGGCAGTCACATTTATTTTCCATTGTCTTTGTGAATTTACCACCAAAGTTGGGTTTTCGTTCGGCCAGGCGCCTTGAAGGATTTTTTTCATTAGTTACAGATTTTCTTAGGCAGCAGTGTGTTTTCTGAATGAACTTTCTGCATGGAGAGCAAATCAACTCTCTGCCAGTGACACCAGAAGAAATGAGCTTCAAATGAAGCTTTTCCTCCAGTCTTCAGATGATTCATGTGCAAGGCAGTCAATGATTGGTTCGATAAACTCAATTATGTGATTTTGCAAACACAAACACCTTTTGGCATCAGAACCATGGCTAATTGTATCCAAACCCCAAAACTGAGGTGAGATCAGTTCTCCTGCAGCTGAAGCAATGTCACAGCCCCAGTTCTGAGCCAGACTGAAAAGCTGTCTGCTCTTCATGCTGAGCGAGGCAATCTTTGCTCATCCATGTCCTGGCAGGACCTTTCAGCTAAGGAAGATTGAGAAGTTATTTCCCTTTTTTGCTCTTTGACTTTCAGCTAAGAGGGAATGTCAGAAGGAGGGAAGAGATTGATATTATACAAAATCCAAGTTAGAAGGTGAAGGAACCATTCCCATGGAAAATTAGGTTACCAAAAAAAAAAGAAAAAAAAAAAAAAAAAGGAATAAAC
>VXBS01005601.1:1820081-1832258 GCA_013400255.1 Sitta europaea
AAAAAAAAAAAAAAAAAAGGTATAAACAACCTTGTCTGGTTTTATTCAGGAGTTCTATAAGAGGATTTTGTGAGGAACTTCAGACAAAAAAGTATCAATATTAGCAAGATTCTGGCATTTTTTTCGAATTCAATAGAGTAATTATTTCAGCAGGATTCAAGGTGCACTCTATTAACACAATTTCAGTTCTGGATTAGAAATATGTGTCTGTGAAGCTGGTGTCAGACTATACAACACTCCAGGCAAATGTCTCCATTTCCTTTATCAAAGTCAAGGATTCCCATTTTTTTTCAGCCACTCTTTTATCTCCTTTAGAGTAGTCTCAAAGCAAATGACACAGGTTGAATTTTTCTACTGTGCCTACAAATGGTGAGGGTTTTGGGCACCTGTTAAGTTTTATAAATAGGGAGTTTTGGTCAGGGGAAGATTTTGCTTCTATTGCCTCTACCCTGCCTGCTCAGGAGCTGTTTAACAAGAGTTTGGGTTCATTTGTGGTTAAATCAATACTGTTAATGAGTGTATGTGATGATTATTAAAAAAAAAAAACCAAACAAAAACTCATCAAAGAATCATTTAGGGGGAAAAACCCCACAACCAAACGAGGACAATTTCCCTCTTGTCTGAGTAGTGCCTCATTTCAGGCAGGTTTCAAGGCTCCAGAGAATCTTGCCATTCTTTTATTAAGTAAAAAGGTAAAAGGGAGCTCAGTTGGTGCATGCAGAGTGTTGGCACCTCTGCTAATTGAAAGAGAAGATAAAATAAATGTGTGATGAAATTATTTCTCGTGGTTTTCATCTCTGAGATTAGTGAAAGCAGGTTATAACAGCCCTGTCTAAGGTTCAGCAGTAGTTCACCTTTGAGTGCTTGTCTGGAGCAGCCACCACTTTAATTGTGTGGAGAAAGGGGCTGAAAAATTCCATGTACAAACGTGGGTGAGCCAAGGAAATTTGTAAATATTCCCCAGGTGATTTTTTTTGATCAAGAACTGAACTTCCATCTCTTGTTGTCCTTTGATAGCCAGATGAACAGGACATGCTCAGTGCTGGTGTTTCCTATCTGGACCACGTTTTCCATCCACAGGGCTGGGTTCAGGCTTGCTCCCATCAATTTTGATTTGGCAGCCTTGATTTACAGTACCAGAGAGTCTGGCCCTGATTTTTAAGAGGCTGGCTAACTGGAGGGAAATATCAGTGCACATTCAAAGGCTCTTTCACAACCACCATGGAGTAATTGTGAGTATTTTGGTAGTTTCAAAAGAATAGCAACTCGCTGAGGGAATTAAATTAAGCTAATGAAAGAAAGCCTTTTACTTAGAACCAATAAAACGTATTAGACTCTGCAATAATCTGTCTGAAGTGGTTTTGAAGCCCTTTGCCTTGATTTTCTTTGGAGTTGGAGCGGACAGTCCATTTAGCATGGTGTGGCTGCTGTGGGGAGCTGTTGAGATGGATGCTGGCTCTCTCACTCAGCTCCTGCAGCCCCAGAGGAGTTGGCAGAGTGATCTCCCTGAACCATCAGGCTTTGCCTGCCTGGGATAAATGGATTTCTGTAGGGGAGGGATGGGGAAACTGCGGCAGAGCAGTTTTTGGGTGATTTCCCAGTTGAGCTGGAGGGAGCCCTTGGTGTGCCCAGCTGTGCCCAGCTGTGTCCTGCCCTTTGTTGGCCAGGCTGGATCTGAAGGGGTCTGGTCTTTTTTCATGGTAACTCCCGTGAGCTGCATGGTTTCTTTTCCCTTCTTCTTCCCTTTTAATGCAAAACAACATTGTCAGAGCTGGGGACATCCCTCTNAGGAATCCCACACAACATGGAAATTGTCCTGCCCGAGTACCAATGAATGTTTCATGGGGGACTGTGATGCTGCTTGACTTCAGATTTCCTTTCTCATTCCCTATGTACAAATAGCCTGGCAATCAAAATAAGAAACAAATAATATAACAAGAATGCTCATTAGAATATCTCATTCTAATACCTTTCTATTTTTAAGATCAGGTTAATCAAAATAAGAAACAAACTATATAAAAAGCAGATTCATTAGAATATCTCATTCCAATACCTTTCTATTTTTAAGATCATGTTAATCAATATAAGAAACAAATAATATAAAAGAAGGCTCATTCAAATATCACATTCTAATACCTTTCTGTTGCTCTCATTTCAAAAATAAATGCAAAATTTTTTTACAACTTTATGGGTGCTTTTATAAAGTATTTAGTTACTTCTTGGATTTCAGTTACCACTTTGTGTCATCATAACATATTGACAAAAGCTCCTGTAGGAAAATGACATCCATTATTAAAAATTTCCCTGGGAAACTTCGAGCAGACAAAAAAAAAATGTGCTAGCTATAGCTCTTCCTCCTTTGTTCTTTTTAGCTGCGCTTATCACAATACCAAAATTTCATTCTTAATAATTGAAATAACCATAACTTACACCCAGTAGTTTCATGTAAAATTCTACCTCAGTGCATTTATTTCATAAGCTGTTAAGGTGTTCTGCCTGCCTGGAGGCTTCTCCTGCCATGGCTTTCCTACAAGGAGGAGGCAGAAGATTGGGGTTTGCTTTGTCAGAATGTTTATATCTCGTTTAAAGTGTCACACAGCTTTTTCTCGTGGTCACAACAGGCTGCACAGACAGTTTGCCTCTAAATTCTGGGTTTTTTTTGCAGTGTTGTACAGAGATTGTCACCCAAGCCAGGGAGGCTCATAACCTCCCTGCCTTCTCCAGGGAAAATGCTAATCCACCCAATTTGGCTTGGCATTGTTTGATGCTTAAACTTGTATTTGCAGATTTCTGTTGAAACAAATTAGGAACAGAAAGTTTCCTAGTAACCACCACCCCCTTCAAGTTTTATCTAGCAGATAAAGTAAGAGATGTTTGTTCTAGAGTGCCTGTGGCTTATCAATGCTGTTGTCAGAAAGCAGGCACATTATCAAGCAGACTACAGGTGGTGTTGACATTTATGGATCCCATTTTCTCTAAATAGGCTGCTTTAGAATCAAAATCGTATTCAAAAGCTGCCTTTCAAAACAGTGTTATTTCTCTTTGAAGAGGGAATTTTGTGAATTCAGACAATTAGCATTTTTAACAGCTTGCACTTTAGAAAGAAGGTAAGAAAGTCAGCACCCACGGCTCTTCCATGAGGGATTAAGTAACTTTTCAACTGGAGGCATTCTCAGCTCTCTGTAATTAGCTCTCCAATGAAACCCTGCTCCAAAACTGCTTTAAAACACATTAACTTCTCCTGGTTCTTGTGCAAAACCCTGGCTGCAATGCTCTGCTGCTCTGAGTTTGGAGGAATATCATTAAATATGAAAGATGACATTGCTTTTGAAAAATATTTTTACTGAAAACGATAGCCTGCCAAAACAGACAAACAGACAAAACTTTTCCTCGCTGGTTCTGAAGGCCTTGGGGCCTCCCTGGATTGTTAAAAAAAAAACACAAAAAAATATTTTTGACTGTTAAGCAACAGCAATTGTCTGAAGAGCTCTGCCTAACTTGTTCTAACACTAACTGTGGTGTTAAAGCTGTTATTATAAATACATTTCTGTGACTGATGGCAACTAACTCCTCTAAACTAACTCCTCTTCCTCCTGTCTGTGGGACAATTCCTGGAGCAGGGCAATCACAGGGAGCCCAGAGCGTGGGGAGGAGGTGATGGGTGAAGATACCTCTGGAAAAGGATGGGTTTGTTAACGTGGAGGGGAAGCCATAAAAGCTTTTCCTCCTCTCACCTGGGTGTTCTCTGCTGAGTGGGAGGTGAGGTGGGTTAGTAACAGAGAAGTGATGGCACAGGCAGTGCCCAGAGTATTCCAGGAGTGTGGGATGGTTCTGTGGGAGTGTGGGATGGTTCCATGGGAGTGTGGNGAAAGAAGGTAAGAAAGTCAGCACCCACGGCTCTTCCATGAGGGATTAAGTAACTTTTCAACTGGAGGCATTCTCAGCTCTCTGTAATTAGCTCTCCAATGAAACCCTGCTCCAAAACTGCTTTAAAACACATTAACTTCTCCTGGTTCTTGTGCAAAACCCTGGCTGCAATGCTCTGCTGCTCTGAGTTTGGAGGAATATCATTAAATATGAAAGATGACATTGCTTTTGAAAAATATTTTTACTGAAAACGATAGCCTGCCAAAACAGACAAACAGACAAAACTTTTCCTCGCTGGTTCTGAAGGCCTTGGGGCCTCCCTGGATTGTTAAAAAAAAAACACAAAAAAATATTTTTGACTGTTAAGCAACAGCAATTGTCTGAAGAGCTCTGCCTAACTTGTTCTAACACTAACTGTGGTGTTAAAGCTGTTATTATAAATACATTTCTGTGACTGATGGCAACTAACTCCTCTAAACTAACTCCTCTTCCTCCTGTCTGTGGGACAATTCCTGGAGCAGGGCAATCACAGGGAGCCCAGAGCGTGGGGAGGAGGTGATGGGTGAAGATACCTCTGGAAAAGGATGGGTTTGTTAACGTGGAGGGGAAGCCATAAAAGCTTTTCCTCCTCTCACCTGGGTGTTCTCTGCTGAGTGGGAGGTGAGGTGGGTTAGTAACAGAGAAGTGATGGCACAGGCAGTGCCCAGAGTATTCCAGGAGTGTGGGATGGTTCTGTAGGGGTGTGGGACGTTCCCCAGGAATATTGAATGGTTCCCTGGGAGTGTTGGATGGTTCTCCGGGAGTGTGGGATGGTTCCGTGGGAGTGTGGGATGGTTCCGTGGGAGTGTGGGATGGTTCCGTGGGAGTGTGGGATGGTTCCGTGGGAGTGTGGGATGGTTCCGTGGGAGTGTGGGATGGTTCCGTGGGAGTGTGGGATGGTTCTCTGGGAGTGTGGAATGGTTCCCCAGGAGTATTGGATGGTTCCCCAGCAGTGTGGGATGGTTCTGTAGGAGTGTGGGACGTTCCCCAGGAATATTGAATGGTTCCCTGGGAGTGTGGAATGGTTCCCCAGCAGTGTGGGTTGGTTCTCCAGGAGTGTGGGATGGTTCTCTGGGAGTGTGGGATGGTTCTATGGGAGTGTGGAATGGTTCCCCAGGAATATTGGATGGTTCCCCAGCAGTGTGGGATGGTTCTCTGGGAGTGTGGAATGGTTCCCCAGGAGTATTGGATGGTTCCCCAGCAGTGTGGGATGGTTCTGTAGGAGTGTGGGACGTTCCCCAGGAATATTGAATGGTTCCCTGGGAGTGTGGAATGGTTCCCCAGCAGTGTGGGATGGTTCTCTGGGAGTGTGGGATGGTTCCCCAGGAATATTGAACTGTTCCCAGCCCTGCCTGCCCCGGGTTCTGGTGCCTGCCCCGTGCCCAGCTCCTTTCTGGGCCAGTTTTCAGTTCGAGCAGCTGAGCTTTGCTGGCCCTGGCTGCCCTGCAGTGCTGCCAGCTCTGGGAGATGCTGTGTGCCTGCACCTCTGCTGCTCAAGGACAGCTGAGAGCATTTCACTGCAATTAAGGCAGATTTTTTTATGAGAATAATAAGAGACAGTGACAACCACTTCTCTTTATTTTGCACCTTTTCTTTCCTCTGGTGAAAATGGGCTTCCTGCACTAACTGCAAAGGATCAGAGTTGCTTTGAGGACCAGGGCACCTCAAACCATCTCCATTTCCTTGGCCATGGAAGTGATTCAGTACAAAGCACTCTACTGACCTTCCATTCTATTTCCACTTCATTACCTCTCTGTTTAAAAAGATTTTTTTTTCACTATGCCAGGTGTATGTTGCTATTTCAAACATCGGGTTTAAAGCATATTAATTTGGAAAACCCATCTGAGGCACAAATCTAATAGCTGAAACATTTTATTTACTTATGTTTCTAATACTTAGGTAACTCCACGAATTGCATGGGTTTTTTCCACCCCATTTAAAAAGAAATTGCATCTGGGTCAGACTAAAAGCTGAAGAGATTTTAGCCCAGCTGGTGTATTGTGGTTCTTGTTTGTTTTCCCTCTGCAAAGTAATAAGTGAGGAATCATCTTGAGAATTGCTGAAATCGTTTCCTATATGAGACCATGAATTTTTTTTTAAAAAGTGAGGCTTTGTCTTGCTCAGTTATAAATCCTAACATGAATAAAAGAGAAACAAAACTCATCTGCAATGTTATCACATGCCTCAAGCAGCAGGAGAGTGATTTTCCCCTTAATAAAGAAATTGCTTGTTTACAAATAATAAAGACAGAAGACACTTCACATTATAATGGGAATGGTTGCTAAACTGATGTTCTTTAAACATGAAAATCTAGTTTTAAGAACAGGAATTGAGAACCCCCAGAATTCTCTCTGGACGATCAAAGACTTATTTAAATTCCAGTTGTTTGAAATGCATTGCAATTTGTAAACCTGCGATACGAATTTGCACTTCTATTAAAAAATATCAAAGTCACCTCCCAAGGCTCTTCAGGTGATAATATATTTCTTTTAGATGGGCTAACTAAGGTATGGAATAATTAATTAGTTGTTCCAGGTCAGTTAGCTTAGGCCAAAATTGAAATAAAAAGCTCCCAAATGTCCAATATACAGCAGGAGTCAGTAAACAAACAGCTCCTTACATTCTCTCCTTTGAAACCATGAATAACTTTTGGAGATCTTGGTGAAGAAAAAAACAATTCTGCGTTTCCATAATGCGTGACAGACTCAGATGTTGACATTTTGAAGGCATGCTTTATTGTTTTTCCCCTTTTCTTCCTCTTTCTTTCCTTGAGCAAGCCCAGAAGCAGGGTGATGATGGGCTGGTGCCAGTTGGGCAATAATTAGCCAGAGCTGCTGCCTCGGTGAGGGCCAGTGCCTGTGCTCCTGTGCATGGCATTCTTACTGGATCAGGGCTGATTCTGCACACAGTAATTATTTATTGCCATCAGTCACAGAAATGTATTTATAATAACAGCTTTAGCACCACAGTTAGTGTTAGAGCAAGTTAGGCAGAGCTCTTCAGACAATTGCTGTTGCTTAAAGTCAAACCCAGTTGGTTTTGTTTGGGTTTTTTTAACAGTCCAGCACAGATGAGACAAAACCCAAGAGCTGAGTTAACTTCACAGGCACTCCTCCTACAGGAGCAGCCACTCTGTGTCCACTGGGCTCCACAGTTCCCATACTCTGATGGGAAAACTTTGATTTCCCTGAAGTCACTGGTTCATTTTCATCAGCATTTTCATTTACATTCTTCTGTAAATAAGTAGAAAATGAACAAAGTTATAATAAACCATACATATGTATGTATATATTATTTTTATCTATTTTATATTTTTTAGTCATACATATTGCCTTTTGTGTGTGTGTGTGTGTGTGTGTATTCCCTTCAGCCTTTGACCACCTTCACTGAACTGTTTTTCATTAAATTATTAATATTAATTATAAATTATAAAATTAAAATTATTGCTCCTGTGCCAGTGCTGCTCCATCCTCTGCTGGTGATGGAGGGCAGGGGTGGTGGAGGGGTTTGCTCTTCTCCCTGGGGTGGGGAAGGGGTTGCCCCTCATTTCGAAGCCCTTCCTTTCATGTGGAAAATGCATTTCCACAGTTGGTGCTCTGCTGAATTTCTCTGGTGCTGCCTAAAGGTCGAGCAGCACAGCCTGTGCCAGAATTGCAGGGAATTCTCAGGAAAACAGGATGCATTTTTTTCTTACTGTTTTATACAAACAAACCAGATAAATACAGGGGAGGGGGGGAAAAGCAAACTAGGTGTGAAATCTTGTTAGTTCTAATTCTTTCCCCAAAATCTGTAGCCTGGTACTGATCCAGCCTGTGTTAAAAGTTCATACACTGCCTAGAGAAACAGACATAATTGTTTCATTAATTTCAAGATTATAATTAAGTCATCTTCAGTGCTTTCAATCCTTTTCTCACAATGTCTCTATGAATAAAACATCTCCCAATGGTATATTGTCTATTTTTTAAACATCCTTCTGGATTCCTCTCCAAACTCATTCTAAATAAAGATACCATCTTGAGCAGTACAGTAGGTCAATTTGCTTTTTACAAATTAGGATTTCTGCTATTAATTGGACAGTTTCTAAAGTATGGCGAATCAAGGATTCATAATTGTGTCTTAAAAGACTTGTACAAATACATGAATGAATTTTTCATGCATTCTTGATTTGTTAAAATGTGTTCGTTCCTCAGCGGAGAGAGAATAATGGGAAGGATTCTACAGAAGGCCTTAATTTGTGGGCAGAGGAGTGAGGAAAGGATTTAAAAGGTATTAATGGAGTTGGGGGGGTCTTCAGGTGAGAGAGCCTGGCTGGAGTGGAGCTCGTGGAGAGGGAATTGGTGGGGTTGGAGTGAATAACACCATACAGCCTCTGTGAATTTTTCTTTCAAGAAAAAAGAAGAAATTAATTTGACTCCCCTTTATTAAGGTCCATTCCCTTATATACAATTTTCCACAGACTGTTGTGATTGGTGAATGAAAGACAAACCCACATTGGTCAGACCAGCAAAGAAAATCCCTCCCACAGAGAGAATTCCCAACACGAATATTGCTACAAAAACAATGTCCTGGTATTTATGTTCTTTTGCTGGGAACGAGTTTCAGCAAGCCAAAACACCAGAAAAACAGAGCTTTAGAAACTCAGAAAACTCAGTCCTGAAAAACCAGACTACACTGGAGTGGGGAGAGCTCCTCAGAAAGGAGTTCTGAAGGGAGAGAAATCTCAGAGGTGCAAGGAGCTGAGCCTGGGGCAGGTGGAGGAGAGAGCCAAGGGGCAGCAAAGAACATTCTGTGGGTGGGTTGGAAGGTTTGGTGCTAGCCAAGCCCCAGCAGTTAACCTAATTCTTGGCTTTGTGCTTATGTTGTTCAGTTCTTTCTCTTTTTTATTATTATTTTTTTAAACTATGAATATGTAATTCTAATTAAGATCTCGCTTTTCAGATTTGTATTTACAATTGCCTGAAAAAACTTCAAATTCACAGCAACTGTGTGGACAATCTCAACACTTATTTTTAATTCAAAAGAAGACAACTAATCAATAATACATGTTTTTGCTGTTTGTTATTGGAAGGTTGAAAAAACCAGAAGTCCATATAAAGTACAGCATCATCATTAAATAAAGAACAGTTTACTCTTTTGGCTTTCTCCTTTATAATACACATCAGTTCCAAGAACAGGGGGGAGATTTTTGTTTTCTTTTAGATAAAATACTTTTGCTTTATTATTAATGGTGATTCAGATTTAAGCTATGGGATCTTTCACACTCTTTGAATCTGTGCTGTTGGAAGTGTCACTTTCTGTTGTAATGATTTTTGTTTCATTTCTGCTTTGTAAGGCCACTAGCTGGAAAAAAAAAAAAAAAAGAAGTAAATAACTTTGTTTTCTTGGTTTTAATAACAAATGCCTTAGGAACTCTGGAGCAGCTCTTTAGTTGGGCTGCTAGAAGTGGCTGTAGATATTTAAAGAAGAAATCATGCAGGCTGGGCAGCCTGGGTGTGTTTTTAAAACACACTCTGTGTGTTTTTACTGTTCCTATGGACTTGGGACTCTCTCTACCCAGCAGCCAAACCTCACAGAGCCTGCTGGAATTAAATAATCTCTGAAAACTTTGTCAAAATTAATTTACTGATTCCAAAATTGTATTGGGACGTGAAGTACTGGCAGGCAGGCAGATGGAGAATGTCATTGCTTAATTGGCATTTCCTCTGGAAACAAAACTTAAAATACCCTAAGAGTGTGTGTGTTTATTGGATCAGCCCAAACCTGTGTCTGGAGCAGCGTGCTGTGGGTGGCAAGGAGGAATGGCAGCATGGGATGGACTGCAGCAAGGCTTCTCCTGAATGCTTTGGGATTTCAGGAACTTTAGGCTTCAGGATTTACTGAGTTCGAGGTTTGCATTTGTATTTATTTACTGGCCCTCAATGGAAAATACACAGAGGGAAAAAAGCTGTTGAGGCCATGCAAGCTTTTCAGCAGCTGCACGACTGTGTGCTGAAGTATTTAACCAAATACTGTATTTAAAGGTGTGTGAAGAATCAAATAGTTCAGTTATTTTGAACGAGACTGCCTGTCTGTTTTGAACTTTATTTGAAGCTCTTACTGCTTGGACAAGAGGAAGAAATTCCACATGAGGACCAGATTTTAGATGGGAGTTGCAAATGCTGGGAGACTTTACATAGGAGGAGATCTTGTGGAGCATTTTTATTGTAGATGATAATTTATATAAAAAACTTGTGATGCTGGGGGTTCCTTTTCTTTTTATTTCAAGTTTGTGCTTTAGCTTGGATGCTTTAACTAAGAATTTCCCTGTGGGGATTTGGTTTGAGCCTGGCTGTAAATCTGGGGTGCTGCTGTTGGCAGAGTCCCCTCCTCACTGGTGTTTTACCAATTCAGAGTGAATCCATACCCAAGGAGAAAATTCAGAAATGTGCTGCTCAGAAGCCATACCCCGAGGTACTTGATGTAATGTCTTTAAAAGAAAACAGCAAGCCAGAAATCACCTGCTTGCATTTGTGTGCTGAAAGAAATTTAAATTCACACCTGAAATGCGACAGTGGTCAGCACGGGGGAGAAAATGTTTTCAGCCATGTGATTTTTATTGAGTGTCCCTCAGGGAAGGAGACAGGCAGGAAAATGAACATTCCAACCTTCTGAATTGTCACAGGGGCTAATGCCCTTGTTGGGATGCTGGTCATTTGTTCCATTAAATTGTTGGGAACAGCTCTGCCCATGCAGGTCTGTTGATTTTTACCTTTTTTTTTGGGCAGGTACTTGAGGAATCCTGGAATTTTGTGACCCCCTCATGTAGAGCTTTTACCTGGGGTGGGGTTGGGGGAGGAATGGAGCAATGCTCTGCTGAAATCCCTCCTGTCTGGAAGTTTTCATTCTTATCTACCTCCACTGCTGCCAGGAAGACTCTATTCATAAGTTATTTATCAATGTAGGAAAAAAAAAAGAAGAAAAAAAAAAAAAAGGAAAAAATCTGGTGCTTGCAATTTTTAGAAATAGTCTTTTTCATTTTCATTACAAGTTTCATTTAGGAGACAAGCACTGTGAAGGCTTCAGATTTTAATTAAATCATGTCCGTTTTCACCAATTTGTCTTAAGTACAAGGGAAATATGAACTGAGATTAGTGTTGCATGAAGAGAGAAATCCATCTCGAGTTGCTGAGCTTTCTAGGAGTTAAATTTTTCCTCACATAAATCTGGCTATTCTTGCTAAAGCTAATTATTCACTTGTCCACGGTGCTCAGATGCTATGAAATGGGCATGATAGACTGCAGTTACTTAATGTGGATGGGGACAGCCAAAAAATGTACATTTAAAAATTCTCAGGCCGCTTGTAATTTATTGTAGTACTTGCCAAAGCATGAGAGATGCTTTCAAAGTTCCAAAAAAAGGGCAGCTTAGTACTCCAAGGAGTGTACAAGTTATCCATGTGAAGGGCAGGGATATTTAACTGGAAATAAATGTTCCAGGCTCTCTGGGAGGTGGGAGAACCAAGGTCTCCCCACAGCTGGATTTTCCTTTTTTCTCTAAGAAAAACTTTTCTTTGGATGAAGAACACATTTTTTTTTTTTTTAAATGACATTCAGATGATGGCTTTAAAAAAAATCGAGGTTCATATGTAAGCACTGTTCAATGTCCCTGATCCAATTAATTGTTCTTTGTATTAGTCAGGGCTTGAAGTCAGCCTTGCAAAAAGGGGCAGAGGGGTTATGGCAAAGTCTCACAAGATTGGCAAAGTCTTTTCCCAGATAATGCATGTGGAAGTGAGTCCTGGGAGTGCTGATGAGAGCTAGGAACCCGAGGATGTGCTGCTCTTCAGATGAAATTTTTATGCTGAAGATTGCAGCCTTTAATTGCTGCTGTTCAGAGCAGCAGATTTTGCAGCAGGCAGTGCTAGGAAATGGCAGATCATAATAGACAAGTTTTCATTATCAGAAATCTCTTCAAGGTAAATGCTGCAATATTAGTCTTAATATTGCCATACTTTACCAAATGACTGCATTAATCTGATTTCCTGACTGGTAGTGTGATAAAAAACTGTAAAAGGGAGATATAGCCAAGTGAGATAGATACTTAACAACTGGAGCAGGAACTTTTCCAGAGGTGCCAATGGTAGTTGAGATATTTGCTCCAAGTCCAGTGGAAAACCAGCTCCAAGTGATGGAGTGGTGCAAACACCAGGGAAGGACAGGGATTGTTTGCAGAAACATGAAATGTAAATCCTGAAAGCAGCAAGGAGGAGAAAAATTGGGGAAAAAAAAAAAA
>VXBS01005601.1:1835381-1845520 GCA_013400255.1 Sitta europaea
TTTTTTTTTTTTTTTTTTGTTATTGTTTATTTGGGTTTGGTTTATATTTTTTTTTAATCTTGTTTTGGAGGGATAAGCAGAGAACTCACCACTTTAGGACTCCAGGAGTGTTACAGACATCTGCAAAAAGCATTTGTGTTTCCTTGCCCTGAACTGACTGCAGAGAGCTGCTCTGAGCTCCCAGAGGGGCTGTGCAATCTATTATAAATTGCTTGACTAAAAGAAGGGTACTCTATTCATGCTGCTGCCTGAGGCTCCTCTATTAAAACATCGTGTTCACTGGATCACATCACCATGCTTTAATTTTTATTAATAAATAAGCATAGCTGTGCTGTTATTTGCATACTTCTGGGTAGATTTTTTTTCCCCTTTAGTTTTAGAATGATGGAGGGGCAAATGAAAATGTGTGTATTGTGTGAAGAGTGAAGAAAAGGGAGCAATACAGGGATGCTAAATATCCATAATAAATTATGTAGGAAAGTAAATTTAAGGCACCCCTGATTTCAATGCCTGAAATGACATCTGGGGTTGGAAAGGACCTTAAAGACCATCTTATTGCAGTGTCCCTGCCATGGACAGGGGCAGCCTCCAGCATCCCAGGGGCTCCCAGCCCTGTCCAGCCTGGCCCTGGACACTCCAGGGATGCAGGGGCAGCCCCAGCTGCTCTGGGCACCCTGTGCCAGGGCTGCCCACCCTGCCAGCCAGGAATTCCCTCCCCAGATGCCATCCAGCCCTGCGCTGTGGCAGCCTGAAGCATTCCCCGTGTCCCTAGGTGCTCCTCTGACCCCTGCTGTGGACACTGTCCTGCACAGGTGGGCAGCACTGTGCCCCCAGCTCAGCAGTTGTTCCCTCTGCTCTGAGCCTCCCTTGCCCCCCAGGCTGCTCCCCCTGCTCAGCTCGGGTGGGTTTCCCGTGGAGATGTCCCTGAGGGGTTACCAAGGCAGGAAAATGCTGCTTTAGGTGATCAGGAGGAGCTGATGGGGTTTTGTTCCTGTCTGTGTGGCTTTTATCAATTACAGTGGGCAGGCATCGTGCTGAATTACATTTCCATCACTGATGGCCTCCTTATTTTCCACAGTGATATTTTATCCCCACTATACAAGATTGCTGCTTAATTTGTGAGCTCTCTAACTACAGGCTGTGTGGAGAGTACATTTTTAGAGCAGCATGTGATAGACTAACTGATAATAAAAGAACCTTGGATCTAGATTAAAAAAAATTCTGTTGGAGCTCTCCAAAGGAAGAGGTTAATGGGTTCCAAGGAAAGAATGAGCTGGAGAAAGTTGTCATTCAATTGTACCCAGGTTTGCTTCCTTTGATCAGGCTGAGTAATGACTGGAGGCACTTGCCCTGTCCCTATCATTATAATTTGCAATAAAATGAAATGCTGAGGGCTTTCTGCATTAGCTGAGGAATAATAATTGACTGTTTGCTTGCAGATTCATGGCCTGGTGCTTATTTCAGAGAAGAAGTAAATAAATAGGAGAGTTGGTTTTATTTAAGGGCTCAGGTATATGTAAAATGAAGTATCAGCTTGCACAAAACTCCTTCAGCTTCTGGAACTCTGAAGGATTGCTCTCAGCTGTTTGGAGCTGTGGAAAAGGCGGGAGCATCCTGTAGTCACATCCTGGAAAATGATCCAATATAATTTATACATATTCCTAAAAAAAAGCTGACTTGAGTAGTGGGCTGTTTTTCAAGGAAGGAGAACATTCCATGACTCTCCTTGAGAATTGTGAGAATTTATTTAGGATGAGGAAGTAGGTGCTGAGCTTTTAGTATCTAATTTTCATAAACATGTCACTGAACATGTTCATAAAAAAACCCAAGCAACTGTTACCCACTTCATCTTCTACTAGGGAAAAAAAAAATTCCTGTCACTCTGTCTCAGGGAGAGTTACTTACTTGCTTTGGAATTTTGTTTTTAGTTTGGTTAGCAGAACAGTTTGGAATGGCATGCACTGCTATTTCACTGACACCAATCTAGTTCAGAAACCCCTGGAAAAGGGAGATTAGGGATAAAATGAGAGAAAATCCTGAATGTCTCAAGCCAGCTTAATGCTGTTGTCTGTATGTTGGTGACTGAGAGCCTTCCTTTAGCTCTGATGTTATTCAGAACGTGGAGTAAAAGGGATTAAATGTGAATTGCTCATATGAAAGCAGAACCTTCAGCAATCATTATAAGAAATGCATATTTACTATTTGCAGAACAACACTTGTTCCTTTATTTCTAATCTCCACATCACTAATTTTAAAAATAGCAACTCCCCTGTGTAGTGTGTGAGATGCAGGTTGGTTACCTGGGCAGGATCCCAGACTGTTGTCCACATTTATAGGTGCTGACATTTTTGTGTGTGATGATACCCCCAGTATTGCTGGCTGCTTTATCTTTGTCAGGACAGGAGGAATAAATCACACTTACATTAGGTTTGGTGACGATTCCCTTCTTGCATTCTGGAGAGAGATGTGGTTGCCTTTGCAGAAAAGCTTTGTGCATTTTCTGCTGGATGTCCTGACTCACAGTGTCAGGTTGGAGCCAGCCTAGCAGAGCCACCTCCAAGCAAGGAAACAATGAAATGCCCGTTTTGGGGCAGTGAATTCTCATTTTAGAGCTCAGTCTGAAAGCAGGGCTCGTGTGTCCAGCACAGGGCAGGACTGGGACAGTGGCTGGAAGGAAAATGCTGACAGAGACCATGGACATGACAGGGAAGAGCAGAGGTGGTGGTGACATTTTTGTTCCTCTTCATTCAGGAAACTTGAAGCCAGCCACTCTGGTTTCCTTCTTGTCTGTGATTCTTGTGTGCATGGCTCCTTTCCCCTGGGCACTGAGGAAATTCAGGACAGATCATGGTAAGGAAACTTGCTGTGCTAAAGAACCTTCCCTGAATTTCTCCACACAGATTAATGCCCATCCTTCCCCTTGTATTAAGGTCAGTTGCTATTAAGCTGATTTGGGCAGTTCTTCAAGCAGCTGCTATAGAGATCTTGCTTGTAAACTTAGGAGAGTGCCAAAAATAATATTTCTAAGCATTATAACCTGCATCATAGGGGAATTATACCCACGAAAGCTAAAAGTCAGGTATCAACTAAGACAGTTCTGGGGGTGTCAGCAAGATCTGGAGTCCCCAGGCAGGATTAGGATCCCAGCTCTGCCTTTAGTGCATCTCACCTTGGCAGCTGAGCAGGACTCAGTTTCCCTCCCTGAACGAGGGCATTGATCAGCAGTTACAGCAGCTGGAGTATGGACCACCACATATTTAATATATTATTATATATTATAATAATATAATATATATTATATTATAATAGATAATATAATTTCATAGAAAATAAATACATAATATATTAGTATTATAATATATATAATGTAATATTTAAATACTGATTTTCATCAGATGACTGAGGGAATTGCTGGCAAAACAATCACTCCATAGCCTAAGTGCAACTTCAGCCACATCAATCCTGCTCGGGAGGGAATGGAGGCAGCTTTGTCAGGCTGCATTTGGGTGTTTTGAAGGTATTAGCTTCTGTCACAGTTGTGGGAAATTCTAATAAATAGTAATATTAGGATACATGTGGTCTCTCTTTAAATCATAAATCAAACTGCAGTTTCTTCTTTATTGTGTCTCTGTTTAAGCAAAATATTTTAGCCTCCGTTATGAATCTAAATGGGAGAAGTAAACAGCCTGCTTTCAGGCTTCCAGTATTAATATAGATTGTCTCCCAATTTATTTATCCCACTGTTGTGCAAGTGAAAATGTGGTTTTTTGAATTGCATATTGCATTCTGTCATTTTGGGAGCGGGGCTGGATTTGTCATGTGGTGAATCTGGGTTTTCAGCAGGGAGAGTTCCACCCCAGTGTCAGGCCAGTGGAACTGACAGCTCTGGCCCTACCTGCATAAATCAGGGCCCAGCTCAGCTTGACTTTGTTCTGCTGACAGCTCTGAGCTGCTCTGCCTTTCAGCTGATGAGCGTGCAAGCCAGACTCAAAGCCAAGTTATACAAAAAATACAAATAAAATGGGTTTGCTTCCTTTTAGGAAGGGTTAGAGAGGTGCAAAGGCAATTTTAGAACTGGGAAAATGCACAGAGCGTGCTGTAGGAGACAGACAATATTAAAAATGTACTGAGGGGTGAGCATTCTAATGTGATGGTTGTAGGGTATAAGAAGTGGGGAAAATGTGGTTTAATTTGGAAGAATGTTAGAAAAGCTGGCTGGAAAAAGAAAAGACTGAAGTGGGAGCCCAGGCTGATGTGCAGAGGCTCAGAGTTGACAGACACTGTCCCAGGCTGAGTACAAGTGGACAGCACCTTTTTAATGCATGAACTTTGAATAAAACCAGCAAAGTTCCTTTTGCTGATGACCTTTGCCAAGAGAGGGAGGAGAAAACCTTGCAGCTTGGTTTGCAGCCCTTGGCAGGACTGGTATCTGGGAGGCTCTGGAGGTCTCCTTTGGGTGTCTGGGTCTGTGAGAGTTCCTGTGCCTGTCCCTTCTGTCCAGGGCTCCAGGTGATGACAACACCTGGGTGGCAAAGACCCTGGGCCAGCAGAGCCTTGCTGGCAGGGCTCACCCTGAGCACAGAGCTGTGGCTGCTCTGGCTGCTGGCCAGGGAAAAGACCCCTGCCTGCCCTGCAGGGTGATTTTACTGAGAGAGGTGCCCAGTGAGCTGTTCACCCAGAGGAGTGAGCCAGCTCAGCAGCTGGGATCTGAGCAGTGCTGGGAGGGAAGAAAGGCAAAATCCACACCAGCAAGATCACCCCAAGACAAAGCAGAAACAATGCCCTGGCTTGTGTCAGTTCAGAAGGGTTTCCTCAAGGAAAAGCTTGGGAAAATGGGAAGGGGGGAGCACTCAGGCAATGAGCCAGCCCAAAGACTTGGGAGTGGGAAGAGGCCATAGGAGTCAGCTCTCATTGTAATTACTGGTAAAAGCAGTAAGAGATTTTCAGTGTTTTGTGTGGTTTGGGTTGGTTTTTAATTTCTGAGTCAATAGTCCTTTAGGGTGCTTGCCTCCATAATTGTTCTTTGGTAGTGTTGCAGTGTTCTTGGGCAATAGAACCTGAAAAGCAATTCTGTGCAGCTTTGAGGAAGGAGTCCTGACTTCACTGGTGAAATACCCAGAGGGAATTTTCCCTGCACAGCGTGTGTTAGGCTGGATTTAACCACGTACAGGATTCTGGTCATTTGCCTTGTCACTGGAATTGAGATTTCTTGGCTTTGCTCCTGGCCTCCTTCAGTTTCCTCACCTCATTTTGCTTGATAACCTGCCTTAACAATAATCCTTAAATGTCTTCACAGAAAGTTTTTGAGTTTTGAGGGGTTTAGGTGAAAGAAATTGGATGCTGCACTTTGCTGTGAGTCCTTTCAGCAGAAACACTTCAGAATTCACACTTACCATCTTTGTCCTTATCTTCCCACTCACAAACTTTTTTCTTTTTTCCTCCTTTTTTTTTTTTTTTTTTTCCCCTTTTTCCTTCTTTCCCAGTCCAAACATGGCTGTTTTCAGTGCAGCCATTTGTAATAAACAACAGGTGCTGTGGGTGTTTCCAGGCACATTCAGGAATGCACATAATCCACTGCTGGACTGCAGGGAGAGCTATTTTTGCCATTAGCAGAGTGTGGAGCCTTGGCTCACAGACAGAGTTCTGGCAAACTTTGCTCTGTTAAGTGCAAGTGGGATTTTATTCATTGTGCAGCCTCCAAATAAATATATGTGCCTGTCCAAATGTATTGTTGAATTCTTCAGAGGGAAGGAGCTTAGATTGGGAGGCTTGCCATTTTTCTCTAATTAGGAAACAAACAGAACAAACCAGGAACTGTATAATTAAAACCCTTACTTATCCAAAAGAAATTTTTTTTTTTAAAAAATAAGCTATGATTAATGTACATGTCCTTTGGAGTTCAGTGTAGGTGTGGAGCTTTTTCTTCCCTCCACTCTAAAGCATGAAGGTGTCAGTATAAGGTGATTAAATCTAATCCACTACCAATGGCATTGCTGCCCAGGATTTCACCTTCCAGCTGAAAAAAGCCTTGGCCTCTACTAAATGCTGGAAGAATTTTAGGACTTAGGGTTTCTGGTGGTGTAAATCAGGGAGGAATACCTTGTGGTTTCAGTATTTTGTGTTGTGACAGTTGCTAGCTCAGGGGTATGGCTGGTTGAGGTGGATCTTCCTGCCTCTTTCCCTACAAGCTACTGAGCACATTGTGATATTTTGTCCATTGTCATTGTCAGAAATTAGGGTTTCCACTGATGAGCACAGGGATTCGTTCTGGGCTGACTGAAATTTAAAATAGCCAAAAATTGTGGGTGTGACTGGACCCACGTGCTGGGGTAGCTGTGTGTTCTCCTTCCACTGTGGTTTGTGTTTTATTCTCTCCTCTTACACCACCCTGCAAAAGCCCACGTTCTAATTCACTGTATCCATCACATGTTTCACGAGGTATTTATTAGTGTTGTTGAGGTTTTACTTTGCTCAGTATTTAGTGCTTTGGGTACATTGGAGGTTTGATGTTTCCCTTGTTTTCCCCCCCAGTTTCCCAGTATGTGCCGAAAGTTCCTTAATGTGTTGATTCAAAAGGGTTATAATTTCAAATGTGACTTTTTCTGCTTTTGTTTTCTTCATGAATAAAAGAAATTCTCATTACATTCTTCTTGTGGTGTGTGTGTCTCTATAAAAAATAGTCTTTGAAATGTGAGTGGAACAATTTCTTCATAACTGATTTAACTTGTAAATTTATGGAAGTCTCATCAGAAATTCCAAGGACTTTCCTTGGGCCTGGCATCTCAGGAGTGATCTGTTTAGATGGCAGTGTGAAGTATTTGAGGGGTTGTAGCACTTTCACTACTCAGGAAGAATTAGTGCAAGAGGAGTTCAAGAGCATATCCTTGGAAGAAATTCCTGTTTCCATTGAAAAGATCCTGTCAGAGTCTAGAGGGTCAGAAAAATGGAAAGTATGGTTTTGAACTGGCATCTTTTGAATGGTACACAGGACAAACATATAGAAAAATTATTGGCAATTTGTCCATATCCTCTTTGTCTGATTAAACAGGCTTTTTTGAACCTCATTTACCAGGTAACTACCCTGAGCTGGGGATAATGTGGCTCCCATAAAGTGCTGGAACCACAGGCTGCTCCTGCTGCTTTAACCAGCCCAGCAAGGCAGCGATTTTTCCTTGAGAGGAGAAGCTAATGACAAATAATTAGCATTCATTTTCCTTCTCCTCGGTGGTGGTGGCAGCTCAGCTCTCCTTGGTGCTGCTGGGAGCTGGCCCTGGTCACCAGCAGGGATCTGGGAACCCGGGCTGCTCTGGACCTGCAAAGGTCGTGGGCTGAACGAGGGAGAAGGTGATTTACTGAGGGGTTGGGGACATTTTTGGGGTGGGGGGTGAGAAAACACAGTGCCCTGCTTGGGTCAGTGTCTGCACAGCAGGGAGAGGGGAGAAGGGAGAAGGGAGAAGGGAGAAGGGAGAAGGGAGAAGGGAGAAGGGAGAAGGGAGAAGGGAAAGGAGAAGGGAAAGGAGAAGGGAAAAGGGAAAGGAAGAGGGAAAGAGGGAAAAATGCTCTGCTCCTGCTCTGGTGTCAGTGCCATTCTTCCCACGACCTTCTGCAGCCCTCGGCTGGAGCTCAGTCTGACTCAGAGCCTTGTGTTGCATTTGCAGCAGCTCCAGGTCACCAACTCTGTTTTCTTTTCTCTGGGCATGTCATTTTTTCAAGATTACCTTGAGGTTTAGTTCAGCAATAGGGCAAGCCTGACTTGGCAGACTTTTAATGAAATCATTGTTTAAAAAATAAATAAAAAAGATGTGGCTGGTCGTGTGCTCATTTAGAGTAGCTCTGGCATTCTGCAGGTGCTCATGGTTTACTCTCTGTGCATGTACCCACGGATGATGACTGCTTAGAACACTGCTAATTCTCCCAAGGCTTGATCCAAAGCTAATTGAGGTCAGTGTACAATCTCCTGTTACCTTGATTGAAGCTTGGATCAATTTTTAGTGTTGCCAAATTTATGAAGCGCTGCATGAATTTTGAGCACATTCTCAATGCTAAGTCAAAGCAGATTAGGGTAGTGAATGTATCTTTTTCAAAACATAGGCAAATGTTTTATATAGACCTGGACTTGTTCTGGAAGCATGAAGGCATGCAGAATGTGTGTGTTGTTTTTACCTTTGGATATTTGCTTCCCTTAGAGCTGATTCTGCATATTTTAGAGGGTTTGGTGGTTTGTGCCTCAGTATTTAGTGTATAATCTATACAATACTTAGGTTTCATATTAGTTTACTCAGTTTTCTACTGATCAGCAGATAACTTCTGGAATTTTTTTATGGGCTTTTGACAGAAGTGTCTGTCACACAGAAACTTTGTTACTACTGCTAATAAAAGCACACAACTCTTCATTCTTTGACACACAATCCTCTTTGGGTCAATCCCACTTTATTTTGTACCCTGACATCTTAGGTATTTCCTGAGCCTTTGAGACCCTTCAGTGGAGACCCAGAGGACAAAACTGGGGAGTGAAATGATAATTTTCTTATTGTCTGCTCTGTGAACCACTGCTGACCTTATCCACGTTGTACAAAACATTGCCCAGAGCATGGTCGTGGTGCCCAAAGAGACAGAGATGCAGAAATGTTTCCAGATTTGTCAAATGCTTTGCTCTGGGTTGGCCACTGCTTTTTGCTCTGCCTTGATGTCTCCCTGCTCTCATTCTGCAGTGTCCCACCTCTCATTGTTTGTTTACTGCAAAATGTGTTTGGAGCTGATTTGGCACGTCTTTAATTTACAGCAGGGATGTGCTTAAGGGTAGGCTATAATGCAAACTTTCTGTATGTTTACAAAATTAAAAGAAAATAATCGTTTTGAACATATTGCATCTGCTGCTGCTTTATGGGTGTGTTATAACAATTTTATGCAGCTCCATTTAACATGGAACTAAAACTGAGAACACAGTTTATTAATTTAGCAGGTTGAACTTTAAAGGGATTTTTGTTCTGCTGCAGAAAAGGCATTGTAAACAGGAACTTAAGGCAGCAAAATAATAAAATTAAACAAGGTAATAATAAATTATCCCTATTCAGGAGGAGCAAGTTCACTGTTCCCTCTTTGGGGAAAAAAATGAAGACAAGAAAGGCAAACTTAAATATGTTCTGAAAACTAATAGGAACACATTCATATTTGCAGTTCTTATGAGGAGCAGGTTTGTTTTTTTCCCTTGACTCCTTTTCATGTTTGAGTACAACTGTCTACACTTGTAACACGAGGCAGTGTAATGAGCTTAAGCTTATTCAGGGCAGTATTAAAAATGGGGCTGCTTTACCAGAGATGCATTGGTGACCAGCACTGCAGGCAAACTCCTTTGCCTCCAAGCAGTGCCTGACAGGTTTCTCTGACCTGTCAGCTGGTTTTGGTTGTTCAGCCCAGGAAGAGATGAGAACTGGGGAAGGTTTCAGTGGGCTGATTTTCAGAGTTGATTTTGGTGGCCCTGTGCTCCACAGCCCCAGGGTTTGCACTCAGTCAGGTGTGGCTCAAACCTGCCCCAGCCTAGCTCGTCCACAAAGAGATTCTGAAATGTAATTTCTGTTTTGGAAGCACTTACAACTTCCCCATGTGGCCAATGCTTATTTACTTCAGAAATGGGATGAGCACTTGAGTGGGTGCCTGTGTCAGATGGCAGGAACTGCAGCTGAGTGTGCCTTAGTCCAGCTCAGCCCTCTCGAGGGGTGAGGAGGGGATGGGACCCAGGGCAGGGGATGGGGAATTGCTCCCTGGCCTGATCCTGCCTGGAACTCACAGGAACAGAACAGGAGTGAAGAGAGAGAGCCTGATCCTAATATGCACGAGAGCCTGATCCTAAACTCTGTGTGAGCTGATCCTAAAATCTGTGTGAGCTGATCCCAAACTCTGTGTGAGCTGATCCTAAACTCTGTGTGAGCTGATCCTAAAATCTGTGTGAGCTGATCCTAAAATCTGTGTGAGCTGATCCTAAACTCTGTGTAACATGATCCTAAACTCTGTGTGAGCTGATCCTAAACTTTGTGTGAGCTGATCCTAAACTCTGTGTGAGCTGATCCCAAACTCTGTGTGAGCTGATCCTAAACTCTGTGTAACATGATCCTAAAATCTGTGTGAGCTGATCCTAAACT
>VXBS01005601.1:1846716-1861201 GCA_013400255.1 Sitta europaea
TATTATAATAATAATATAATAAGTAATTGGAGAAAGCCATTTCCCAGTAGAATCCTCTGCATGTGTAAGAAAGAGAATTGGTAAATAATAGCAAATCAGTGTGACTGGCAGAGAGCAGTCAGTGGTTCTGCACAGGGGTGATGTGACCTGCTGCTGTTCATGCCTGTTCTGCCTGAGCAGGGGCACAGCACAGGAGGGAACCTCTGCCCCACACTCTGCTACTTCTGTGCCTCCCAGCAAGGCAGAATTCTCCCTCCCAGTCTCAAACTGCCTTCTGAGTTAGATCACAGAAAGTTACCCATCAAAAAGCAGCGTGCTCATCCCGGGCCCAGGTGCATGTGGTTTCTTAGGTAACAGTGGAAAAGGGAATGTTTCCTGCTGGTTTGGATAAAATCCCTTCAAGTGTATTTACACAGTTTGAAACAGAAGGAGAGTAAGTGCTTATCTTGCTAAAACTGGGGAAGCTGAAAGATTTGTGACGTGCCATTTACTGCACATCACAATTATTTNTGGAGGTGTGGATTTTGTGACTGGCAGTGGGCTGAGGTGTCAGGTGTAATTCCAGCAGTCAGACTGAGATGAAGGAAGGATAAACTCACCTATATTGTTCTAATGAACAGGGACCAAGGCATTAATTTCAGTTGTACACAGCCCTGTGCTGGAGCAGGAGTGACAACAGCAGAAATTCCATTTACAGTGGAGTGGATGCTCCTCATGGCTGAGCTGTGACAGGAGATAAAAGGCAACATTGTGGCTCTATTCCAATTTGAACCACCACCCATTTTGCAAAATAATTCCAACAGTTAATGTCCATTCAGGCCTAAAATCCAGACTACATTAATTCTTCACTGAAGCCTATTTAGACACCTTGTTCCATAAGTTGAGCTGCAGGTTTCTCCATGCATGGTTCATCTGAAACATTTTACTACGAAAGAGTAATCTCCTCAACAGAGCTTAGGAAATGGGGCACATTCTATAAGAAGCCAACACTGCCTGCTGAAATAGAGCAGTATCTCATCTGTTTTTCATCTGTGAATTTAGAGTCTTATTTTTGCCTTTGTCCTTCGCTCCATATCTTTATTCTAAAGATCCAACAAAAATACTAATACTCCCTGGCAGCATAAGCAGGTCACAACTCAAATGAGCTCTGAATATTGTTCCCAAGGGAACCAAGAACTATGTCACACTTGCTTAATTTCAACATACATATATTCAGAAATTTTGGAAGTGAGGGTATACATTGAAAGTTAGAGTCTTAATGTAATCAAATATGATGAAATATTTTATTATGTGACAGCTCAGCTTGAAAGGGAAAATCATATTTTGTTCTTCCCATGACTTATTTATGGATGAGGGGCAGAACTAAAAAAGCTATGAAAATGTAATGCTATTAACATCTAAATATTCAATACTGGATGAAAATAAGGACGGACTGTAAACTTTTGTTTTGAGTGCAGGCTGGATGGTTTCTGAAATATGGTTGCAGGTTCTAGAGAAAAAAGCCTGTAGAAATGAATTTTCCTGCCTGTAGCAGCAAAATGGGTTTGTAACTGGCTGTGATCTTTATGTTAAGTGGATGCTAATGAGAGATGCTGTTCAAAGGTGGGATTGCAAGAACGGATCTGCACTTTGCCATGCACCCAGACAGCAAGAAGCATTCCTGAAAGTTTCATGGCTGCAGGAACAAAGCCATGCATGCAGTTGCCTAGGGCAACCGAATGGTTTTTTGTGACTAATTTGGCTGCATGAGAGCTCTGGAGGGAGGAGCTGCTGCAGGGCAGGAGGGTCAGCACAGGGGAGCAGCCCTGCCTGGACTCAGTCCTCTGCTCCTGGGGCACAAAACTTCCCCTGTGCTGAGGAGGTTGTGTCCCTAGTGGGATCTGCCTGTGCTTTTTGCTGCAGAATGAAAAACTCTTTAACTTTGTGTCCCAGTTCCTGTGAACCTGGAGCCCCTGGAAACTGCTCTGACCTCCTCCAGCACCGACCTCCCCGGGCTGATGTGCTGCTTTTGAGCTGCACTTTTGGTTTATAAACCAGTGGGGATTTTCTTCTCTTCCCTACCTGCTTGCAAAGATCTCTGGGAGATGGGCAGGGAAAAAATATACAAGATTCTGATAGCTGAATAACCGGTATTGTTATGATATAATTAATANTTCATGCCTGTTCTGCCTGAGCAGGGGCACAGCACAGGAGGGAACCTCTGCCCCACACTCTGCTACTTCTGTGCCTCCCAGCAAGGCAGAATTCTCCCTCCCAGTCTCAAACTGCCTTCTGAGTTAGATCACAGAAAGTTACCCATCAAAAAGCAGCGTGCTCATCCCGGGCCCAGGTGCATGTGGTTTCTTAGGTAACAGTGGAAAAGGGAATGTTTCCTGCTGGTTTGGATAAAATCCCTTCAAGTGTATTTACACAGTTTGAAACAGAAGGAGAGTAAGTGCTTATCTTGCTAAAACTGGGGAAGCTGAAAGATTTGTGACGTGCCATTTACTGCACATCACAATTATTTTGGTGGAAAAGCTGCTGGGCCCCTGAAAAGAGAGGAGGAAAGGAGCAATCAGTGCTGGTCCCAAATGAGGGTGTTAGCAGGGATACCTGTTAGAAAGGAATGCACTTTATCCTACTGCTTCCCACTTTCTGCCTCTCTGCATGGCTTTGTCTGTTTGTTCTATTTGCTTGAGGAAGCTTCGTGTTTTACCTGTACCCTAGAGTAGAGAATATATAAAAGATATTTCCTCTTACACCAAATTTATTCTATTATATTCTCAGGCTTAGGGGTTTTTTACTAGATAATTTCTATACTTTTTTTTATTTTGGGGGGGTTTGTTGGGGTTTTTTTGGGTGTGGTTAGTG
The DNA here is from genome assembly GCA_013400255.1 of Sitta europaea. Lineage (NCBI taxonomy): Eukaryota > Metazoa > Chordata > Aves > Passeriformes > Sittidae > Sitta > Sitta europaea. Next base: position 1,849,567 of record VXBS01005601.1, read on the forward strand.
GGTTTGGGGGTTTGTTAGTGTAGGGTTTTGTTTTTTTTGTCAGAATATGAGAAATCTGTTCCTGGATTGTTAAGCAAGTGTTTTATCTAATGCTTTCCAGAAGTATTTGAACTTTAAAAAGGGCAGTGAATACATCTTTCAAAGATGCTCAGCAAGCTTTTGTAGAACATAAAGGAAAGGAAAATTTTCATGTGTGCCCTTATCTTGCTCTTCTTGAGCATGTCATCTTTTTTTAGCCCTTAACTATAAAACAATTATGGGAGTGTGCTCTAAACAAAGCTTTGGAGATCACTGATCTAAGTTGTTTTATTCCTGTTACAAAATACCTGTTCAAACACCTGGGTATTAATGCCCACTGAATACAATATAATTAACACTGTTGCAAAAAAATCTTAGCTTTTTTCTTTACTGCTCCTAAAAATTTTGTCTGTAATCCCTGTTCTGATTTTCAGCTATGAATAAAAAAAAAAAATAAATCAATATTTATTTGATTACTGCCTGTGCCCATGAAACAGATTTTGAAAGGAATATTGTTAACTCAGACAGCAGATCCACAGTCTCCCTTTTGAGATTCTCTGCATATTCTGTTGTCTTCAGCCAGTGTCTGATGAATTGTACTGGGGATACTTTCCAAATGGGTCATTATTTTCCTTCTTTTTAGAGGAGTTCCAAGCTGCAGCTTTAGATGGCTTTTTGGCCCTTTTTTTTTTCTTTTTCGAAGCTCTCAGGATGAATTTCCTACTGCCAGTTGGGGAGATCTGTAAAACTGTCCAGAGTTATCAAGAGTTGAATCAATGTAATAAACTGCAAGTTTGATTTCCAGCTAGTGACAATGAAGGCATTAAACAAAGCTGTTTCTCAATATCACATCCTGTGAACTTCCAGCTTCCCTCTTCAGGCCAAGATGTGGAAATATTGTTATTGAACAGAAGCAATTATAAATATCCACAATGTTCTGCAGTGCACAGGAAAGGGGAGCTGGGGCGGGAGGGGAGAAATTCTGAGTCATTAACTCGAGCAGCTCACACCAATACAAAGGAAAGTCTCTCATGAAGCACAATCAAATTAATACTGCTGGCAACCAAAAGTGAAGTGTTAATATGCAGGAAAGCACACAGATGTCAGAATTGAACTTTCTTGCTCTCAGTTCTGCATCTCAGAAATAGTTTGTAAGTAATGGATTGTGTTGGTGGGAGAGAAGGATTTGACTGCCTCGTGCTGTAAAGATTGTGTGGAGATTTTACAGCTGAAATGGGATTCTTTGAGTTTAAAGTGCAGAGGGGACAGTGACTAATGGAATACACCTTTAAGAACAGAAGAAGATGAACAAATAGAGAAATCAAAAATGTTGGACAGAAGGTACCCGGTAAGAAAGAGAGAGGGAAAGGAGTGGAAGTAAAAATGAAAATGGGAATAATAATCTTGGCTAGATTGAGTGAAACCTTGGGGTTTTTGGTGTGCAGCAGATCGGGGTGAGCTGGCTGAGGCTCAGGCACTGGCACTGGCAGGACAGACCTGCCACCCTGGGATGCTGCTGCCTTCCTGGGGAGGGTTTTCTTCCTTTTCTTCCTAAGCCTTTAGAAGCCCCCAGTTCAACATCAAAGAGCCCAGGCAGGAGGAATGTCCAGCCTGCTGTGGGGCAGCACAGCCAGGTGCCAGCCCTGGGCTCCCTGGGAGGGCAGGGGTGCACACTGGGCAGAGCCAGAACAGCCCAGGATGCAGAGGAGCATCCCTGGCAGGAGTGCAGCTCTGCTCAGCCCTGCCCTGCTGGGATCAGCCCTGGGGGCTGCCCTGAGCCCCCCTGCAGCATGTCCTGCAGTCCCAGCTGGGGCAGTGTCCTGCAGAGAAACAGCCCCATGGAAAACACTCAGATAATATGGGAAAGTGCTAAATTGCTGTTTTGTCTACATAGAAATGAAAGCTGAAAATACTCTGTTGAGTACTGAGAGCTGGTACTATATGAGCTGTGTTATTGGTTAAAACTGAATACAAGAAAAATGTTTTCTCCTCACACCTTTCATTAATCTGGCTGTGTATTTGTGCAGACAACACTGAGCATCAGAGAAGCAAGATGCCTACTAAGATCACATTAGAAATTCTCATCATAGTTCTTCTTTGCTTTTTATTGCTTCCTTACTTGGCTTGACATTTTCATATGAATAAAGTACAGTACCAACATCAAGTTGTTCTCACACAGGTTTACAAAATAAAAAAAAAAAAAAAAAATTCATTCGATAAACATGCTGGAAAGGTGAAAGAAGATATTGGAAGCCAAGCTACAAATGGAATGGATTTTGCATTTTTTCCTCCTCCCCTGCCTTGTTCCTATTCAGAAACAGATGCCCAGGTCAGTTTTGTTAATAGCTCCAATAGCTGCTAATCCAGTGCAGGGTTCCTGATGTATGAGATCAGTTTTCTTCCTGTGCTAAGGTAAAATGAAGAAAATATCAGTGTGCATACTAATTTTCTTTAAGTGGTGGTGTGATTTTATTTTTTTGTTTTTTTGTTCTTGCCAGCCCTGATTCTGACTCAGATCACAAGACAGAGTCATTAACTGTTCTGTCCTTGAGAGCAAATCAGACACAGAGAATAAATATTAAAGAGCTCATAGTTACTCCCATATAAGTTTAGTTTGACTGCATTAGCTTAATTAGAAAAGGCTGTCTCAGGGAGAATCTGCTGTGAATTTCTGCATTTTTCCCATTTCTCTGGTGTTCCAGTCTTGTCTTCCCTTCAGTTCCCTCAGCCAGTTCTGTTACAAATGACCAGTGTGACAGAGAAACCAAAGGTACCTTATGCACCAATATCCTGTGGGCCTGCAGAGCAGAATTATAAAGATTTTGAATCAATAAATTTGCATATAAAGTAAGAGTTTGATGCAACTCTGGTGAGGACTTTTAGAAGAGCCTAGGGGATACAAATGTGAATAATCCAAAGCACTAATTGAAATGTCATTTGTTTAGAATGGATGCTTCAGCTTCTCCTCATCCTCATCCTTAGGATGAGGAGAGTTTGATTTTTGTGTAGGCTGTGTGGGGTTCCTTTGTTTGGGATTTTTGTGTGTGTGGAAGCAACATGAATGAGTTTTTGCAGAAGATGTAACAGGTTCAGCATCACCTGTCAGTTTGTTCTGAAATGAATGTGGGCTACAGAATTTCCTTTGTGCTTGATGCTTCCAAGAGTTCAGAGTTTGAAACTGGTTCAATTGCTAATTGATGATGCATAAAATTGTGCTATAAAACACCATATGAATTTCCTTGCAAACATTCAATTAGGATAAAGTGTTTTTCAGAGCTTTGCTGTGTCATGAATCCCATGCTGGATCTTCCTTAATCTTAACACATCTGAGTGTGTGCTATCCCAGCTGAGCAGTATTTTCCAGAGAGTCACAGTTTACTTTTTTTGGGGTGTCTTCAGGAGGTGTTGGGGGAAGTGAGCACCTGCCAAGGCCCTGTGTGAGAGGAGAAAACACACCTGCTGTCCTGAGGTGTCCCCCAGCCAGGTACAGCTGGGCACTGCTGGCTTGCTGCAGGGCAAGCTGAGTCAGACACCACACCTGCATCCAGACCTCCACATGCATCCAGCTCCAAAAGCTGGGCTCTGCAGGACTGTGCTCCCCCCTAATCTCTCCAGACTCCAAAATAATCCAGAATATTCCCAGTATTTCTGTTGGAGGCAGAGCTGGGAGGAACTCGTTCCACTGAAGGAGAAGGAGCAAACCTCCCAAGTTGTTTTGGTGTAAAGGACAAAAAGAGAAATCTCAATTGAGTCTTATTTGGTTTGGAAGCTTTGCATTTGATTTTTGCTCTTAATTTAATGTTGCAGAATGCTGATGGAGTTCTAAACAGTTTAAATTTAGCAGTTTCTCTTGTCCTTGGTAGGCAGTGGTTTAACCAGTGGGGAAAGTTTGCCAAAAACAAGAAATAGGGGTGGTCTGATTTAACTGAGTGGGGGACAATTGTTGGTGTGCAGAAAAATGTTGAAAATCTTCGAGAAACTTGCACAGTCTTGAGAAAAAAGCATGGATTTAAAAGCTCTGTTTGAGCTGTTCCTGGCCATAGAAATTTTGGGTTTTTTAACCAACACCAGGAGTGTCTCTGAAACCAAATCCATTCTGAAAGATCTCACGTGGCTCACCATGGGGGTTGTGATCCTGTTCAGGTTTTATGGATAAATTTTTATTGCCAGAGCCCTGGCAGGATTTCTGCAGTGAAGTCCAATGTCCAGAGTTCCCAAAAGAAGAAAAGCCCCTGCTGAAAAGCCCTGCAGAAAGACTGCCTGCATGGGCAGCAAAAGACCAGTTCCTTTTTGAGCAGGGCTTTTATTGACTCTTCAAAATGATAGAAGTGGAAAAAGAAAATAACACTGGAGAGCTCCTGAATGTCTTTTTGTAAAAAATGGAAGGATTCTGTAATGAAAGGTGACTTCTCTCAAATTTGGCCATTTCAGCGTTGCTCTGACATTAAACATCCACAAATTGTGCAAGCACAGTTAACAACATATTTAATCAAAATCCAAAATTCTCCTGGTTACAGTTGGAATATAAATGTCTGCCCAAAAAAAAGGAAAGTGATTTAATTGTCTCTTCTTATTCAATATATAACTTGCAAATCAGTATGGAAGGAGAGATGGAATATTAATTTTCGTGCTTGATCTTTTCTACTTTATTGGAATATCTTGTTTAACTTCCAGAAATAGCAAGTGCCTTCAAGAATAAAATACTCCTTCTGTTAACATAGGGCTCATGACAACCTGCTAACCCTGGAAATTTCAGATATGTTATCTAACAGTAGTAAGTGGCGACAGAAGAATATTTCTATTCAGTTTTTTTGTCATATGCCAAACACCTCTGAAAGAAAGGGGTATTTCAGTCTTTAGAGCTAAAAACCTCTCATTGAAATTTCTGTTGGAACTTCTGTCAGAGGTTCTGGAGTTTAGATTTTGTCTCTGTGTAGGCTTTCTGATTTATTTTTTGGCACAGATCTATTGATTGATTGATTGATGTGTGGGTGTGCTTTGTTTGTTTTTCCCCTGAGTGAATTAATTCCAGAGTTGTTGCCCAAATGCCTGCTCTGGCACAATTATAACAGTTTAGTTCGCCAAACTAAATTTCCTGTGCCTCTGCTGTTTCTCCCATTTGTGGCCCTGCAGGGGATCCACTCCTTGTCCTCCTGTCCCCCCTCCTGCCCCAGCTGTGTCCTCCTCACACTTTTCTTGTCTTTTCAATAAGAACTTACTGGTTATTGATCAGATGTTTGTCCTTTAGTCTTAATTTTTTGTCATTGTCCCTGCTGTAGTCCCTCCACTGCCTCTGCTGCCTCAGGAGATCGATTGGGTGGATTTTTTTTTTTTCCCTGTGCATTTATTTAATAACATTAGATTTGTATGTTCTAATTGCTTTGAATCTCCTCATCAGTTTTTATCATTCTGTGCTATAATATTATTAGTATCATGCCTATTAACTTCCTTTTTGGTTTTGTTTTTCCCTACCTTTCTCTGTTCTAGCTTTCTCCCCCAGCTTTTACCACTGCATGTGATTTAGGTAGTTTCCAAAATCTGTCATTTCTGAGGTGACTGTTCTTGTCCTGCCTGCTTCTGCCTTTCTGATGTCATAATATTGCCAAGCCACTCACAGTTTCCATTTGAGCAGGTTTTTTTTTCAGTGTTTTGCATGTGGATGGGTTCATGAGCATTCACAAAGCAGCAGCAGCGAGACAACACGCTCACACACCTCCAGAGCCCAGGAAAATATGTCACTGAAACATTAGCAATATGTTTAATCAGCACTGCAGCCAGGGCTCATCTGAGGAGCAGAAATTGCAGGTCTTCAAGTGAGCAGTACATTCTGCAGCTCAGAATGCTCCCAAAGAAAACAAAACTCAGCAAACCCAGGGCACCAAACTGAATTTGTGGTCGGTGTGAACGAACGGGCTGGGTGGAAACTGCTTGGAAATTCAATATTGGTGAAAAAAGGGGGGCTCAGAATCTCCCTCAGAGCCACCAGCACTGCCTGGTTTTGGTGTGCCCTCTGTGTTTTGTGGCTTGGCTGCTCCTGGGTGAAGTGAGCCCAGAAGAGGGGCAGCAGTCCTGCATGCTAAATTCACTTTGCTTTTGCCAGAAATGGTGCCTGGGCTGGAAGGAGCCGTGGGCACTGAGCCTGTGCCAGGGCTGGAGGTGTTGCCATCCCATGGGTGTCACGGGCAATCAGAGTGAGCAGGGACACAAACGGGGCCTGGGAATCTGATTCCCATGTGAACACACATTTCCATAAACCCAAGGGCTGGGGAACAGGAACAACAAAACCCAGAGCTAATTCTGTGAACCATTTGCTAATTAGAGACCCAGCTCAGGCTGCTCCACTGTCTCCTTCATCGCTGTGACCTAATTTGTTCCTGAAAGAAAGACAAACAACTTCCTTCAGGGTGTTGTTTTTGTAGTGACAAAGGATCTCAAAATTATGTGTGTTCTTCAAAAACTTGAGACAACCAGCAGCTCTGGAATATTACTGCCTGGGTTTTGTGTACCCATCCATTTTCTCCAGGAATTTTATTGGCACACAGATCGATGCAAATTCCTAAACAGATACAGAGAATAAATCAAATACGTGCAAGGGTTTGCTGCAGATTTGGAGGAATAGTTCAGCAAACACGTCTTGGAAGTTGAAGTGTCACAATTTGGCTTCTTTCCAGTGCCAGGAGCACTTCCATTACAAGTTAATTTAGAGGCTTAGCTGCTGAAATAACATCATCATGCTGGGCTTGGGAATTTTCTTCTTCTTCTTAGGTGTTACTGATTTTTCAAAAAGCAAACACACCAAAGAGCCTGGCCATGGATTTATTGTACTTTGTCATGTGTGCTCTCCAAACCAGGGATTTCTGAAGCTTCTTTGCAAGAGCACTTTCATTTCTGCTCCTGCTGAGTCAGCAGCAGTTCAGCCTCTCCAGGGTGATGGAATGACAAATAAATTTTTTGTTGGCTACAGGTGTTTATTCGTATTTTACCCTAAAGCATATGAAACCCTGCTAGCAATTCAAGGTAATTAACAGTTTTCAATACAAACACTAATGCAAACATTTGTGTGCAGTAATTAGAGCTTCTTCCCATTCTCCCCTAATAAACTAAAATGTTCCTGATAGCTGCCATTAGTACTTCCCAACTTTTTAAACCTGAGCAATGTCACTGCTAATTGTCTAAGAAATGTTGCTCTGATAAATTTGTTTGGATTTCAGCCTAAGAATTCACTTTTCTTCTGTGAACTGGCATCGTTTAGGCTCCAAGTGCAGTTTAGGCTGCAAGTGCTGCTCCTGTGGTCTGGGGAATCCGTCAGAGTTTCTTTTGCTGCTGCTCTTGGCTGGACAATAAGGTCCTCTCTGCTTTCTGTCTGCAAAGTTTTGTCCTTGAATTTCTTGGAATGAGGGTGTGAGGCCCTGGCAGAGGTGCCCAGAGCAGCTGGGATCCCTGGAATATCCCAGGCCAGGTTGGACACTGGGGCTGGGAGCACCTGGGCAGTGGGAGGGGTCCCTGCCATGGCAGGGGTGGCACTGGATGGGATTTAAGGTCCTTTCTTCTCCAGATCACCCCATGATTCTGAGAAAAAAGTGCCTTCTACGATGATTAATCCAGGCTGACATTTCTGTTCCTTGCTGAGGTTTGCTGGTTTTATTTGGTATTTGTTTTATTTACTCAGTGCCAGGGCAGGATTTCCTCCGAGTGCATCTTCTCACTGCGGGCAGAATTCACTAGAATTTCACTAGAATTCCAAAAGTTACCGAGGACATCACCAATTGCAGTGAACCCTGAGAAAAGAAGGACGATTTAATTCACTTAGCTTGAAACTCGATAAGAAAACGCCTCGAAATAGCACAGCACTCCTCTATTTAAAAATATTAGCTTAGCAACGTACCTGGGTGTAGGAGCAAACAGGACTCAGTCATTCAAAAAGCATTTAACAGGTCTAATTGGGGAGCAGTATCCAAATGGATTTTTGGAGCTTGTGAGACAGTGTTTATCACCAAGAGCAGAGGAGACAGCAGCAGGGCATTGATCCTGTCCCATTGAGCTGGGCCATGGTAATGACAGGTCGATGTTCTCATAAAAAAAAAAAAGTTTGAAAATAAAATGTGAGTGATTACGAAAGCTGTAAGCATTTAAAATTGTTCTTAATGATGTAGCTACAGTTTCTGTTACTGGAATAGCTCTGGCTGATTTATATTGGTTTCTACTCAGATGGTTGTCTGGTTACAAATGATGTTTTCATCTACACAGAATTAAGGGTTTAGAAATAACTTTTCAAATTAGCCTAATTAAATGTTTATTAATTTTTTAATAACTATCACAACAGCTTGGGTTTTGCCTGAGGTTTTTGAGCAGAAGGTGCCTCACCCTTTTAAAAAGGTTAGGAAACTGAGGGAAAGAAAGGTTAAATAACTTGTTTAAAGCCATGGAGCACAGATCTTTGATTTGCTGGCCCAGGCTTTATTTTAGCACACAGTTCTAACCCAATCCTGTGTTGATAATATTTCATTCAGCTGGAGGTGGACTACAGTCTCAGAGAAAAAAAAAGTTCCTATTTTATTTTTTGGGGGGAGTTCATATTCATTCAACAGCTTGAATGGTTGAACGGGTGAAGAAAACCTGGATTGTTACACAGGAGGCTGAATTTTTGTGATATTAGACTTTCTCCAGATGTTTTTAATCTCATATGTAACTCTCTTTGCCTTTATCCAGTACTGTAGAAGTCAGTGGTGTGGCTGACCTTTCCAACCAGGAGCTTTTGGTGTTTTTTCCTGTTGTGATTTGTTGGGCACTCGGGCTGTGGGAGCAGGAGGGCAGAGCTGTGTCAGCTCTCACTGTGCTCTCTCCTGAGCCCCCCTCCGTGCAGGGCTTTGTTCCCAGCTGTTGGACAGATGTTTCTGCAGAGGAGACCTGGGTGAGCAGAGTCTGCTGCTCCCTCCTCCCTGGAAGACAAACCCCAGGCTGAACACAGGCTGGGATCAATCTATTGATCTGTTTGCCATTTCAGACTGGGAAGGGATTAAATTTGGGTGCTCAGAGTTCGTTTGAATCTTTTATTAGTATCTTGACAATTTGTTTCTATCTGGATGAAGCAGGCCACTGTTAGTGGAGCCCCAGTCTGGCTCTGGATTCTTCCATGATTTTATTCTAGTGTTGCTTGTTTTAATGCTCCTATCTCTGCCCTTGTAGTGTGGATTGGAAGCTGAATTAGCACTTATCTTACTCTGTACAAAAAAAAAAAAAAAAGATAAAAACTTCCATTTTTTTGGTAGTTTCCCTAGCTGCTTTTATTTTTCCTTTTTTTTTTTCTTCCAGGAGACTTTGATTCTGTCACAGACTCTGAGCTTCTATATGCTTAGAAACATCATTTTGTTCCTTGGTTAATTGCTTTCTCATGCTTTTTAAACTTTTAATTTCCATCATTCTTTAATCTGCTGTCACTTTGCATATTGTCCCTTCTCCAAGTTATTTTGCCTTAAAAGACTTGTCCTTTGGGACTAGTGGGCCTGACTAGGACAGGCAATTACTGCCTGGCCATGGTGCTAGCTGCACACAGATTAGTTCAGGGATGGGTTCAGAAGCTGTGAAAACTGTGCCTTAGGAAAAAATGGCCTCAAAAATGGTTTTCTTTTGGGAACCTAAGCACATTTACCTTGCCAGAGAAAAGGGCTTCTGGACTTAAACCAAACAAGCAAATAAACAAATTCATCTCTAATAAATCAGTCAATCAATCAGTCAATCAACCAGGTAGCCAATAAAACAAAGAAAACCCTGCTTTGGCTGGGCTGAGGGAGCTGCAGAAATGGTGGCCAGGAGCTGGCCTGCAGAGGAGGGAGGAATTAAAATAGTCTTGCTGGAAATATCACATCCAAAGTACTCTTCAGATTAGACCAGAATATGTTCATAAACCTTTAAAAATAGGGGGAAAACTCTCTGCCACTGAGGCTAATCTCTCTAGCTAGGGTTTCACACTGAAGCAAAACTTTTTATACATAAATGACTTTTGAGACCTAAATGACAAATACATTCTCTGAGATGATGTCTTTTTCAGACAGAAGTTCTTTACCTGCTGCAGCCAGGTCTGCTTGCCTTTATTCCATTAAACACCCCAATATCTCTCAGGAGTTTGTGTTGCCTTTCCTTTCCACTGGAATTTATCCAAACTCCAGCAGAATCCCTCCCTCTTCCCCAGGGCACTGGGTCCTGGGCAGAAATCATTCTGCAATTGTTCTTGCCAGCCAGGACAGAGTGTGTGTAATCTGGGAGTGTTTTGTCTTGTGTTAGCCTCAGGTCCAGTTATGGGATGCTGATTATCTCCTGATTTCCCAGCCCTGCTCACTTCAGCCTTTTTCTCTCACCTGTTGAAGTTTTCATCTCCTAAAGCCCCAGCTTTTGGAATAAACAGATTGAAGGCTGAACGTCAAGTGATGAATCAGCTCAACTGCCTGTTTTTAATCTTTACATTTGGAATTATTCCTTAATTTTACATGGCTGTGCCATGACTTGAAGTTTGGGCATGGCAATATTGAAAAGATAATCCATTTCACTTTGATCCATTGATCCATTCTCACTCTGGTGAAACTCCTCTCACTCACGTGGTTGATGCCAGGTTTAGAGGGACAATACTGGGCAGGGTTGTGCTTGCTCCACGTTTTTATAACATTCTTGTTGCACTAATAGCTAAAGTTTTCATTTTGTGCTAGCTTTCTCTGTTGAGACTTTTGTCAAGGCGTGGTATTTGCAGACTGCCTTGCCTCACTGCAGCTTTGGTGATTGATTATTTAAGCCCACATAAACTGTTGTATCAAATGAAAAACTATTTTTGACATCCTTAAGATGAGGATGGCCTTGTAGAATAGCTGCAAAGGAAAAGGATCTGGTAATTGAAATGCTAACAGATCCATAACTTCACTCCATTATTACCTAAATCATTTTGTAGATATTCAGCACAGTGTCTTTTCAAATCCCTTTGTGAGCTGATTTGCCCAGTGCACAGGATCTTGATGAAAAGAATCAATTAAGCCTGGAAAGCTCCAATGCTATAAATATCCTTAGTAAATAAATTGTTATTGTATTAGATAAAACATGCTGATTTAAAACAGTTGATAAACCGTATCTCTAGTCTGTGGCACATTCTCTGGAAAATCTCCCAGATTTCAGGGAATGAATAATGCACGATGGAGTTGACTGCGGGGCTGGGTGTGAATATTCTGCTTTTTGGTGGGGCTGGGGCTGCCTCGGCAGGGACTGGCTGGATTGCAGCCTGCTGGGATTGCTGGGGGCGATTCTGCAGGGCCAGCCCGGGCACAGGCACAGGGGCAGGGAGGGAAAGGGAAAGTGTGGAAAGGAGAGGAAAGGAAAGGGAAAGGGAAAGGGAAGAGAAAAGGGAAAAGGAAAGGGAAAGGGAAAAGAAAAGGGAAAGGGAAAGGAAAAGGAAAGGTGTAGAAAGAAAAGGAAAGGGAAGGGAAAGGGAAAGGTGTGGAAAGGAAAGGGAAAGGGAAAAGAAAAGGAAAAGGAAAAGAAAAGGAAAGGTGTGGAAAGGAAAAGGAAAGGGAAAAGAAAAGGAAAAGTGTGGAAAGGAGAGGAAAGGGATGGGGAAGGGACGGGAAGGGAAGGGAAG
>VXBS01005601.1:1861207-1928489 GCA_013400255.1 Sitta europaea
AGGAAAGGAAGAAGGAAAGGAAAGGAAAAAGGACTTAAAACTTAAGGCATCCACATAAGTAATTTCACTTCTGGGAGGAACTGTACAACAGCCTGGCTATTCCCAGGGGGGCAGTTATTCATGAGCATAGGAGTTTGGCAGGTCAGGCCCTGAATCAACAAGGCAGTGACTGTGAAAGACAGGAGGAAGGTTAATGAGAGGCACCAGAAAGGCATTCATGAAAGTGGAATTGGAGTCACCTCGGTGAGAGCAAGAAAGTGAGCCTGGATCTCAGAGTGAGCCTGGATCTCAGAGTGAGCCTGGATCTCAAAGTGAGCCTGGATCTCAAAGTGAGCCTGGATCTCAAAGTGAGCCTGGATCTCAAAGTGGAAACTCAATCTGTGAGGGTACAGAGGGGCTGTGGCCATTCCTCAGCTTTGTCTGCAAGGAAACCCTTCCCCTGACTATAAAAAGTTGGGATGTCAGCAATGACAGCCTGGTAAACACCAGGACAGCATGTCAGGAAAAGGAAATGCTGTGGAAGAAACAAGGCACAAATAATGCACAGCAGGTCACTCGGTGCAGACAAATGGCAGAGGTGGAGAAAACACTCACAGGGGGCTTGTGCTGCCTTGGCCATGGCAGACAAACAGCTCAGGGCTTGGCTGCTCAGGGTGGCTGGCTGCCGTTAAAATATTTAAATATTAAAATATTAAAACGTTAAATAAGATGAGCCCTGCTGTAAATGCTGCCCTCTGAGCTGAGTGTGCTCAGTTTTTCTGTGTGCAGTGGCCTCCATCAAGCCTGGCTTTGTGTCACGAGCAGAGGTTGTGCAGTCCCAGTTGTGAATTGCTTTGCTGTAAAATATGAATGCTTTCTCAGCTTGGTCTCTTTTCCCAAACTTTATTACTTTTCAGGGTTATGTTTTAGTTTTAATTGCTGCACATCCCCCACATTGCCTTGAATTTATCCCCTTTTTGCCCTCTGAGGCTGAGAATTTTGGACACAGAACAAAAAAAGCTCACCTACCTCAGGATGTTCCTAGAAAGAAATGTTGAATATCAGCCAAATCCCTAAAAGTATTTCTTAGATGACTTTTTCCAAGCGTTTTTAGGGTGATTTCTTCCTTCACACTCTGCCCAGAGTGGGCTATAATCCTGTAATAATCCTGTAATTATCCTATGGAATATCCCAGTGCTGCTGGTGCTTGGGACAGCTCTGAGCCCCTTCTGCAGCCCAGCTCTGCTCCAGCTTTACCTCATTCAGGAAAATCCTCTGGAGGGGAAAACAAGTCAGCCCTTTCTGACTGACTGATGGAACAGAGCTCTGTTTCTGGAGGGCAAGCACTGAGAATTTTTTCTACTGAAATGCAACATTTTTGTGTCCTGTTTATATCACTTAACCCACCCAACATCAAAAACAATTACAGCAATTACAAAAGACCTTGACTTTTTCCTTGGGGGAATGCTGTGCTAGAAAACTCTGGTTATGTCTTGGGGTTTGTTTCTGTCTCTCTTAAAGCTAATATTTAGCATTTATCCTAGAGGAACAAACTGACAAAAGTGATGGGTATCTCCCCAAAGCCTGTATTTACTGTATCAACTGAATTTAAATTTCATGATTTCATTTTCCCAAAGTCTTTCGTAGGATCAGTCCTTTAAAAAAAAAAAATAAAAAATCCCTGATCCTGGTTTGTCACATATGGAGCTAAAAGAAGGATTAGGAAAGGGCTGAGGGAGAGGTCTCCCACAAGAAGCCACCCTCTTCCCACTCAAGGAGCCATTCCCTGGCCAGTCCAGCCATTCCCTGGCCAGTAAAGCCATGCTCTGGCCAGTAAAGCCATTCCCTGGCCAGTCCAGCCATTCCCTGGCTAGTCTAGCCATTCCCTGGCCAGTCCAGCAATTCCCTGGCCAGTCCAACCATTCCCTGGCCAGTAAAGCCATGCTCTGGCCAGTAAAGCCATTCCCTGGCCAGTCCAGCCATTCCCTGACCAGTCCAGCCATGCTCTGGCCAGTCCAGCAATTCCCTGGCCAGCCCAGCCATTCCCTGGCCAGCCCAGCCATTCCCTGGCCAGTACAGCAATTCCCTGGCCAGCCCAGCCATGCTCTTCTCTTGCAGGCAGGGCTGAGGTGCCTGTCCCTGCTTTGCACAGGCTCCACAGCTGGCAGTGCCTGCTGCTCCCAGCTCCTCCTGTCTCTGCAGGTTCCTGGTTCCTGTGGGCTGCCAGGGACTGGGACCTCACCTGCACTGTGCAGATAATGAGATAATGGCACTCACTCCTCTTGCCCTGCTCTGGGGTCACTGTGCACGATTAGAGGGGAGCTTTCATCACTTTCCTGGGAATTCAGAAGATTTGCATGTTAATAGTAACTTTTTTTTTTCTTTTTTTAATGTGCCTTTTTAAGTGAGTTCCATGTTTAAAGCTGTGAAGGAGAAGCTACCATCTTTCAGCATCTCACGTTGACTCAGTGACTTCAGAGGAAATTCATTTTGCTTCACAGTTACAAAGATGATTTTTTTTTTCTCCTAACATCTCTCAAAAGGCTGTGTTGAGATCAGGAAAGTGAGCCAGGATCCTGCCAGCCAACTCTATCCTTGGTTAGACTTCTGGATCAGCACCAAGAACTAAGAGTTGCATTGATTTTGCTTTACAATTTGATTTTTGCCTAACAACTCTGTTAGAGTGTTATCCAGACCATAGCCCATCTTTATCTCAGAGCTTTATTGGATCTAAGAGCAGGAGTGGGGCTGGGAATGGGTCAGGCACATCTCCAGGAGAACATTCCTGCTTCACATAAAGAGCTGTGAACTGCAATGTTCAGAGGGAGGAAATGGAGAGGCAAAGATTCCTTACACCGATTTTTAAACCTGAAAAAATTCTTGTGAGCACTGAGGGTGCAAGAGACTACAGAATTTTGGGGTTTTTTCAGGTCTTTGTCAGTGTTCTTGAGGGGACTGTGCTGTGGGAAGAGAACTGAGCATCACAGATAGATGAAATTAGCCTTCATGTCCATTATCCTTACCTTGGGAGTGAAGAGATACATCAGGTCTGTAATATCTTTTTTCTTCTAATAATAGCCCAGCATCTGAGATAGCTGCTTCTTTTATGAAGTTGAAATCCAAATAAATAAAGCAACCTGTGCCATAAGTGTGTAATTACAGAAGATTTGAGAGTTGATTAAAACTGCTGCAGTTACAGAAGCTTCTCGCAACATTAATGATTTCTGGCCAATATATTTTGTACAGAATTAATGAGTGTCTAGGGTTATGGGTTTCTTCATTTTGGTTTGGGTCATTAACATACTCATTAACGCTTAAAAAGCAGCTTTTAGCTGCCAGATTTATTTTTTTTTTTATTATTTTTTAACCTGGAAATCTCCCTTTGCTGAGAGTCCCACAGCCTGGATGTCCTGGGAGTGCAGGGGTGGTTCTGCTGCCAGGGGCACCAGGGATGCTCTGAGCAGCCTCTGCTGCTCCCACAGCTCAGGAGCTCACCTGGCCCAGGTGACTCTGCCTGCTGTGACACATCTGAGCCTTTGTCCTCTTCAACAGCCTCAGACCCCCAATAAAATACAGATTTAAAAGGCCCTGGATGATATACTAACTACAAAGCCATTGGAAAATGCAAGTTTTGGTCATGACAGCATAATTGGTTTTCAATTTGTGGTACTTTATGTTGAACTCCAAACAATATTCAGGCTGGAAAAGGTTTTGGGTTTGTTTCCTGCAGTGAGAGGTTATATTGTGTTTTAATGGTTATGGTAAGGTGAATATTTATGGCAATTTGAGACTTTCTATAGGTAGTATATTGCTCTGAGAGCAGACTTGGATTTTCAAAATTAATAGAGCTGCTAAATGATTTTTTTCCCCACTCTTTTCAACTCAGCTTTTCCCAGGAAAAAAACACTTATTGATGGGGTTAATGATTCGTCCCAGAAAAAAAAAGGAAAAAAAATGCAATGAGGACTTTGTTCCTTGGGAGAGAAGAAAAGGCCATCCAGTGCCATTAGGGATGTAAACATGAGGTGGAATTCCCCATTTTGTGGTGGGGATGTGATTAACTCCCCACACATGCCTGTCCTGGGCAGCTGGGCCTGCATCCTTTTTATATGAGGGAATGTGGAATGTGTCCCAGCCTGTCCACTGCTGCCTGTGGATATTGCACATTTGTGCTGCGTGGGGTTTGTGTGGATTG
The DNA here is from genome assembly GCA_013400255.1 of Sitta europaea. Classification (NCBI taxonomy): domain Eukaryota; kingdom Metazoa; phylum Chordata; class Aves; order Passeriformes; family Sittidae; genus Sitta; species Sitta europaea. The sequence continues at coordinate 1,865,382 of VXBS01005601.1, forward strand.
TCACTGGGACACAGAGAGGAACACAGCACACACAGGGGTTCAGGAGAGAAGGAGAAAAGAACTCTCCAGTTTATTGTTGATTTTGTATCTCTCAGTTTCTGCACAGTGATCAGAGATTGGACAGAGCAGTTCCCACCTCTCCATCCCCACTGGGCACTGAGAAGTCCATCAGGTGAGATCTTTTACAAAGGAATGCAAACATGATCCTGGTTTATCTCACAATTCATGAGCACTGACTGCACTACACCAAAACAAATCAGGTTTATTTTCAGGGACAGCAGTGGATGACAAGGGAACCTGCAGGAACAGGGCTGGTTCTGTGTGCTGGTGTTGGCAGGCAGAGTCAGAGCCAGGTTTGTTCTCCAGGGGAACCAGCACAGCAGAGCTGGGGGCTGCCTGCCTGGAAAATCCCACTCAGATCCCAGTTAATCCTGTCTGGGGTGAGACAGACCTTCAATATCCCCAGAGGAGCACAGCCTGCACACAGAAGGGGCCCAGCCTAGCTCATTATTTTATGTGTTTGCAGCACAACAGAGTTTTTCAGGCACCAAGGACAATTTTTTTTTGGTAATTTTATCAGCAAACTGTGCATCACTTGGTGGTTTAGAGTTGGAAACTATTTCAGTTATCATTTATATCCTTTTCTCCCTCCAAAAATAATCATAATACTGCAAAGTTTGCTATAGATTTTTTTCCTCTGATATACTGTATGACTCACATTACAGCAAGCTTGAGTGATCACAGATTATTGATTTTTAGTTGTTGATAAAAAATTTCATAATAACAGTATTATCTCTGATATATGATTTTGGAGTGCACTGTCAAGGGAACAGTCATGTGTGCTCTTCCTCGTGCTGCCCATGGAAAAGGACTGATTTTCTGGGATTAACTGCTCTAATTTGTTAAAGCTTTCTGATAGTGTCAACCTCTTTTAGACTAATTTATTTAATTTATTTCTGGGATGTTTTCTTTACTAATTTTCCTGAGTGCTGCTTTGTTTGTTACCGAAGATACAAAGTTATTAACCACCCCCAAAACCCATAACAAATCAACATTCTTTTCCACTCATTCCTGAAGCTCCTATGCTGAGCAGGAAAAAATATGCTGCTAAAAATTCGGGGACAGTACAGATTAATTAAACAGGATAGGGAAGTAAAATAAATGCAACCACATCTGTTTGTACCAGAAAACAAACAGATTATTTAAGAATTTTACTGCAGTCACAGAAGAAAAGGACAAGAAAGAGGGCAGTCATGCTTAGAAAGTTGCCTATTTCCATGATCTTGATTCACTGCCATATTCAAACAGGCATTTAATTCTCTATTTTCAGCTTCAGTTGGGCCATTCCTCGTGTTTTAGCTTGTTGAGTTTTTGGAAACAGCTTGTTAACCTCTGGGTATTGTTTCTGTAGACCCCGGAATGAGAAGCAATGGGTTAGGACAGGACATTTAGTCCAGGGCTTTTGTTTTATGGGTATGTCCTGTGAATTCCTGCTGGAAATCTTCTCCTGTAGCTGTGTCAGGCTGCACACACAGAGCCAGAAAAGCTCTGCACAATTTGCATTTTCTTCCCCCTTTAGTGCCATCCTAAAACAGTTCATCAGTTGTTGGTGCTGATGAAATGTGAAAATCCAAGTGAGGTTTCACCAATGGATTTTTCTGTCTAAGGTTGTTTTTACTAATCCAATGGCATCTTTTTCACATCCTTAAATATTAAATACTACTTTTACTGCATTAGTTTTCTCATTTTAGAAGCTTTCTCTGCTTGAGGAGTTCTGGAAAGCTCTGCAAAGAGCACACATGGACCAAAAGAAATGTTCACAAGCAGAGCAAACCCATGCCTGAATTCATGTCATGCTGTCATTTCTTGTGTCTTGGAATGCAACCACCAGCATTTTCATTACAGTTCTACAGGTCTGAATTCCAGTTTTCCATATGGATGGAAATTTTATCTAATGCAAACCAAATGCCTCTGGTGGTTCTTGGATGGTTGAGAGGTTTCTCTGGTGCTCTGCTCCTGGGCAGCTGCAGCTATTCAGGATTTGTGATGTGTTTGTGGTAGGATTAAACATCAGGACTGTAGATCCCACTGCTGTGCTGCATAAAAGGGGAATTGTCAGTGCCTCGATTGCTGTGGTGCCTGAACTTTGCAGATTGTTGCAGCTCTCAGCATTCCCAGAACAAATCCCCAGGGTTAGGAAGGGCTGGATTCTCCACTGCTCAGCCCTGGAGCTCCGGGCTGGAGGGACACCTTGCTTTTCCAAATGTGCCAGGCTAAGTGGTCAATTCTGAAGGTTCTGGCTGCCCCTGATTTATTGCCATTATTTTTGTGACATCTTTGTGACATCCATGTGCAGAAACTGTCAGTGGAAGAGCTGTGAGCTCACCAAAATTGCCGTGGCTTCAGCCACAGGAGTTGAGTCAAGTGCTGCCTTTGGTTCCCAAAAAAGCTCTGTGTTTGCACTGCAGTCACTTCTTTTTATTGCAAGAACTCTGTCAGTCAGTCCCTGGGAATGACATTTGATTTGTGGTGAGGTTTGTAACCTCCTCTGGCAGTTGTGAGCACAGCACACAGAGAACAATGTAAACTGGAAATACAGACTAGGATAAACAGCACACATAGAACAATGTAAACTGGAAATACAGAACAATGTAAACAGCACACAGAGAACAATGTGAACTGGAAATACAGAATAGGATAAACAGCACACAGAGAACAATGTGAACTGGAAATACAGAACAATGTAAACTGGAAATACAGAACAATGTAAACAGCACAGAGAGAACAATGTAAACTGGAAATTCAGAATAGGATAAACAGCACACAGAGAACAATGTAAACTGGATATACAAAACAGTATAAACAGCACACATAGAACAATATAAACAGCACACAGAACAATATAATCAACACACATAGAACAGTATAAACTGCATTTACAGAATAATATGAATTGCACATAGAGAACAATATAAACTGCACATACAGAACAGTGTAAACATCATATACAGAACAATGTAAACTGCACAAATCGAACAATATAAACTGGATATACAAAACAACATAAACAGCATATACAGAACAATATAAACTGCATACACAGAACAATATAAAATGCATTTACAGAACAATATAAACTACATATACAGAACACTATAAAGAGCACATACAGAACACTGCAAGCAGCCCATACAGAACAATGTAAACTGCACATACAGAACAGTACAGAGTGCACATACAGGATGTAAACTGCACACACAGAACTATCCAGACTGCTCATGGGGTCCCAGACACGCTGTGTGAGCCTCCTGTGACATTGCCTTTAACTCTGATCCGTGGTGGGTCAATGGGGGGTGTTACCAAGTAGAAACATTGCCTTGTGTCTTAGAGGCTTGTACCAGAAACATGAAATACCCCATTTCTAGCAGCTCTGTGTAAACAAAGCAGAATCAGTTCAAGATAGGAACAATGAAGCAGAAGTCGTAGGTTATGTGTTGATTTTTTTTTTTTCCAAGTGACTTCAGGAAGACTCTCATACTTTGTAATTAATTGGCCAACAAGGGAGATCTGCCATAGGAATAAATGCAGTTTTGAGTAGTCTTTCTTACTAGATAGCATTTGTTGGGAAATCTTTTTTCAGAGACTATTAAAACATGCATGAACAACTACCAATTACTTAGTCCAGAGAGAGCTTTATACAAAAAATAAAAAAAGGAAATTATCATACAATGGTAATAAAAACAGTGAATGTGTCACCTAGGGCATGAACGTGTGTGCTTCTAATAACTTCAGGCTGTAAGCTGTCTGCCTAATTAAATTCATCAATGTGCTTCAATATCAGTTTAAATGGTTGATTCCAAACTTGATTTGCAGGAATGCAGAGTTTCAAGCCTCAAAGTGACATTGGATGTTTATCCAGAATGTTGTTTTCCATTCCTGTGAACTCTCTGTCTCTGTGATTTATAAGAAAAAAGCCTGATACAGATAAAGAATCAGCTTTTCAGGGAGAAGGTGTGCAGTTACCTTTTGTTGTGGAGGAGGGAGTGGCTGGTGGGTGACCACATCCCTAATTCCTGAGCTGCAGGACAGAGCAGGAGTGCCCCCATGGGCTCTGTGCCATTGCTCTGGGGCTCTGGTCGCTGCCATTTCCCACTGAGCAGGCTGCCAGGGCAAGCAGTGGCTGCTGGGAGGGAGCCAAGAGGTGCTGAAATAAAAAAAAAACCTCGCTGCTTTTACCTTGGGTGGGTGATAAAGTGAAGCTGCTCTCCCTTGCAGCCAGAAATGAAGACTGAAACAAATGAGGGAAATAAGATGTGCATCTTAAGAGATGTAAGAGAACAAACACACCTCCCTCTCTTTCTTTCTTTTCTTTCTCCCCCCTGCCTACTGATGTATAATTCTTTCTTCCTGAAAATTGTGTTTTCACATGGTTGAAGTGTACACCAGGCTGCATCTCTGTGTTTGTGGTGTTGATTGACTGTTCAGGGAAAAGGGAGTTGCAGAGGAATGGAATGACAGTGCTGGCTGTCTAATGGTGTGGATTCTAGATGAAAGTGGGAAAGCACATTGGTGTTTCACAACAGAGGTGATAAAAGGAATATAAATTGTGGCTAAAGGATAGAATTGCCAGCTTGTAATTAAAGATCTATGCAATGAATATCCTTCGAGCAGAGTTCCCCCAGAGACATCTTCCCTTTACACCAGTATGTTCTGATGGCCCTAGATCTTCCTGGCTTTCATCCCTGCCAGGGAGAAGTGGTGTGTGTGTTCTGGGGCTTTGTCCCCCCCTCTGCCCCAAACTGCTGTCTGCAGATCCTTCAGCAGCAGGAACTGCTGTGGCACAGTTATTTCCCTGCTTCTGCCATGTTCTAGAAACACTCTGCAAAATGGCCCAGAATGAACAAAACCTGAGCAGTGCAGGGCTGCCTCGTCCCAGCTCTCTGCCAAAACCTCTGTCTTCTTCAATCAGTTCTGGGTTTATGATCCCAGACTACGCAGAGCATTTTACCCTGAAACAAAGGGGACTCATTGGAGGGCTGTTCCTCTGTTCAGCTTGAAGGAGGAGCCTGGGCTGAGGCACCACGAGCAGCTGAGCCAGGATGAGCTGTTTGCTGCTAGCTGGGATGAGCTTCCAGCCCCTGAGCTCCTGCTGCCCTGCAGCCCCTTGCCCAGAGGTGCCTCTGCTGGGGTCTGCACTTGTGGGTGAGGAGGATGCAGCAGGGGCAGCAAATGGCTCATGAGAGCTGGGGAAGGCTGCAAAGTGAGCAAACCCCAAGTGGGAATAGTGTAGGGTTTGTGGCAGCAGTTTGGTAGGAGCAGGAGGTCAGGATCACAAAATCCAGAGTGCAGTGGTGCTCCACAGGAGACTGTGAAGGTTTTAGAGCTGCTCCTCTTAGCAGCTACTCCTCCAAACCTGTTTCTTCACATTTGTTGATGAATGGAAGCTCTTATTCCTCATTTGAAAGTCTTAACGTTGCTTTTCCGCAATATTGAGTATTGAGACAGAAGTTGTGCATGAAATATGGTTTTTCAATGCCATCATTATGCAGTGTTTTCTGAGGAAAAACAAAACAAACTCCAAACCACAGCTTGACCCAGAAATCTCTCTCAAACCACTTGAAAATCTCATGGTTCTATGTGGGCATTTTATCACAAAGCATAAACACGTGTTGGGATCATTGGCAAGTTTGTCTTCATCAGGAAACTCAAGGGAATATGAGCTTTGTTTCAGGAAAAACTTGGGCAATTTATGCTTCTTTTTATTGAGGTAATGTCTAATTTGTGAGGCTGCATGGGTTAGGTGTGAAATCAGATGAACTTCAGTAGTTCCAGTTACATTACACTGTGGCTAATGCCAGAGACACCCTGTGAAATGAAATTGCTGAATTTCACACAGCACATGTACGTAAGAAAAAAAGGAAAAAAACCCTTGACAGCCAGTAGAGAAAAATCTACATTTCCCTTGTTCTAGTGGCAATAGAATAAAGGATTTCTTCTCAAAGTAGTATTATGTGGATATTAAATAAACCCAACCATTTAATTCTATATTCTAAAGTAGCTTAGTCTCTTGCTTGTAGGATTCTGCCAATAAATTCAAACTGGATCAGATACAGCTTGCAGAATCTTTCAACCATTTTACTCTCATTACAAAGACTGATGCAGTATTTCTGAGACTCCATTTTTTGGCTTTAATTAATTTTTTTTTCCAATTGCAGCATGCTTAAGTTTATACTGAGTTTCAGCCTGGATATAAACATATTTCCTAAAAATAGATTTTGGAGAGCAAGATTAATGTTTGCCAATAGTACACAGAGTTATTAGAAGTTAATGTTTAAGAACAAGGCTATGTCATGGTGGTTATTTTGGGATTCTGTTCTCTTTTGTCAGTCTGTTTTCCCTGAAGTTATGTAAGGCAGCTCCACTTGAGGAGTCTTAGGAAATCCATGTTCTGTGTTTTCTCCTCTAGTGCTGATCCCTGAGGGGGCTCAGGTTGTTTGAGAAGGGGCAGAGCAGGGTCAGTGCAGCAGGCACAGAGCTCAGGGAAGGGGAAATCCCTGGATTTGTGCATGGCAGGGATGAGCCATGGACAGCCCTGGATGTGGTCCCTGGTTCCTGCCCCTGGGTTCTGCATTCCCAGCTTTGTTTGGTGATGTCCCTGTGGTTGCCCAGATTTGTTTGATGATTTCTCTGTGGTTGCCCAGCTTTCTTTGGTAATGTCCCTGTGGCTTTGCCCACAGGGGTTTGTGCAGCACCACATCCCTGGCTCCCTGCCTCGGGGGGTGTTTGGAGCCCCCAGCCCAGGGGCAGTGGGCAGTGGGAGCCTTGCTGGTGCCCCTGCAGTCTGAGACCTGCTGGCCCTTGACACTGCAGACACACAGGGCTCTGGAACCCACACAGCCTCTCTCTCTGGGACAGGGTTGGTATTCAGAGGTCATTTCAGCTGGGAAGAGTTGGGATTTCGTTCACATTTGGTGGAAATCCTTAAGGCTGCTCCATCCTTTGGGATACTTACCCACGGGCATGTGGTTACTCGGGCAGGTCTTGTTTGTAACCTGGGATTTTGTAAATCATTTTCTGTTAGAGCCAGGTTGGAACTAAGCAGTAAAAGGTGGAGTTTGTGGTTGTGTGCAGTGTTGTTACCCCTGCTGTAGGTGAATTCTGCTCCTCTGTGTCAGGATTACCCTGTTCTGCTCCTTTGTGGCTCACAGGCAGTGTCACAGATCCCTGAGTGTCACAGAGCACTCCCAGCAGGTAAAGGATCACCTGGCTGCTGCTGGGAATAAAACAGGCTGAGAAACTCCTGCTGCCTTTGCTGGGCTTTCCAGCAAACCTTAAATCAAACTGCTGAAGGCAGTGGAAACACGAGCTGTGTCCCTTGTCAAGCGTTCCTCTGCAGGAAGGAGATCCAATAAGTGCACAAAAGCATGTGCAGAATTATTGCAAGCCTTCTGGGGCTGCTCCAGCAGAGCTGTTAGTGCTCAAGCACCTTGTTTTTCACATTGTAAAGCTGCCCCTTTAACTTCTCTTTGAAGGACAAGGCTAAATGCAGAAGCTGAAAGATCTGCCAGGGTGCTCTGTAGTGCTCGTGGGAGTTCTGGGCGTTCAGGGTGGGTCTGGGTGAAAAGTGTAAGCAGAAACAGAGATTGGGATTGTTTACTACAGACAACTATTTACACTGCTGCTAATCCATCTGGGCTCAGCTTTTACAAGGCAGAGGTCACCCAGGAAAAACCAAGTGATCTTTTCCCCCCAAAGTAAATAAAAACAGCATTAAAAAAATAAATACAAAACCAGAGATGATAAGTTTATGAGTTAGAATATTTCAGCTTTATTTGTTCATTTGTTTGTTCTATGTAGGTGGAAGGGAGATTGGAATTTTCCTCTGCAAACTTTCAAGTTCAATGAGTTGGGGTTTTTTAATTTTGAATTTAGATCTTTTTAAAGGAGAGGGGAGGACATTCAGGCAATTTCCCAACACCATCTATATTTAATTTAGGATTAGCAGTAAAAAACATTAGGTTCACACCTTTTCTCTCTCTCTCTTTGCTTTTCCTGTCACCTCCTTAAGAGCTGTACTGAAGTGCACCTTGAAACATGGTTTATGACACCAAGATCTGGAGGAATTCAGGGATCCTGAGATACCCCTGATTTAGATGATGATGAGGGATGTGTTTAACCAATGTGAAAAGAAAAAAATAAAATGCCAGAACACAAAAAAATCCCACTGCTGGATGTGCTAGGATGTGTTAAGTGCCAGTGAAGGGAATCAAATGAGAACAGGAGCTAAACAGACTCTCTTTTCGTTCTTCTTTTACTGAATTATTATAAATACACTCTGTCAGGTGTGAAATCAGCATTTTTGTTGGAGAAGTAAATAAGGTTGCAGAAAAACACTTCTGTGTAAAAGCATCTATGTAGCCTAGGGCTGTTGGAAAAAATGTGAGCCAACTCCATAAAGGCATTAAGTTACAAACGGATTCAGAGAATTTAGGAAATTTTTTCTTACTGTTCTCTGGAGTGGTTTTTGTTAGGTATTTCTTTGTTTGTTTGGGTTTTTTAAGTGCTTAACTATACAATTTCTAGTGACTTTGAACTAACTAGTTGAAAACACTGCAAACCCTCTGGAGATGACAATAACGAGCTATTAAAATACGGTCTTGGCATTCCCATGCAATTTGCCCATTTTCTAAAGTTTCTCTCAATGGGAAGATTATTTTTTTTTCTCTTTCTTTTAAAGGGAGTTAAAGGAGAAAATAGTAAGTATATTTTTGGAGAGAGAATGCCTAAGGAAACCTTAGTAGTAGTGAGGTGAGTGGGTTTGTCCTTGCAGAAGAGAGGTGCTCCCATTCTGCTGGGGAGGCTTTGCTGGTGCCCTCTGGGCATCCCTCTGGAGTTTGCTGCCAGAAGAGCTGAGGTTTGCTGAGGAATGCTGCAGCTGCAGTGTCCTGGAGCCAGCACTCAAGCAGGGGGTGCTTGATTTCCCCTTGGATTTTTTTATGGGGGCGAAGTGCCTTGGGTTTGCTGGAGTCAAACCCAGCCAAGGGCAGGGGCTCGTTCAGGGGCTGTGGGGTTCCTGGCCAGGGCTGGGCTCTGTGAGACTCCTGGAAAGCCATCCTCTCCTCCCAGCTCTCCCTTTGCCCCTTTGATCAGAACACTGCTATGGCTTGGCCCACTTTCAGCACACGCCTACGGATCTGCTGTTGAGCACTTCAGTCTCCTCCTGTCTCTTTAAACTCATCTTTTCAAAGTGCACCAAGGAGAACAGTTTTCACATCAATAGTGAGGAGCAGCTAAGCAGCAGATAGACCCACACGAGGATCTGGTATTGGTTATACATAAAATTTTAATCATTAAGGCAAAAAGCGCTTTTCATGTAAAAGATGCTTGAAGAGCTGTGCTATTTTTTTTAATTTCCTCAGTTTAACATCCTATTTATAAAACCTTTTATGCATCTGAAATGACCCTTGGTAAGAGAATCTCACAGTATATCAGTTCAAGCTTTGGTTAATTGTTCCCTGTGTAGAGGGTTTAGATCTTAGTGTCATCCTGATTCTGATTTTAATTGTTCAATAAGAACATATGATTAACATAACGTTTTTTCCACTCTTTCCAAGTTCAGTGTTTATAACCCTTTTGGTAGCAAGGTTCTGTTGATAACTAATGGAATCAGGATGCTGAGTTTTATTTGTGCTGCGTGTGCAGTTTGTAATAAGGGATATAACTGTTGTGGGCTCATATTCTGAAGCTCTGTTTTTACATTTCATTCAAAAATTGTGTGCAATTGAGAACTGGAAGCAATAGACAAATAGGGAAATGGAGAACTTCATTTCAGTCTTGAACTTTCATCCAGTTCTCAGTGCATCTTTTCATTTTGAACATTGGAAAAATTCTATTCAGTTCTTCCTTCACATGTGCAGTTCTGACATTGTGAGAAGTCCAGCAGAAATTCCTCTGTGCAGTGAATCTGCCCTAAGAGCAGGGCAGCTGAAGTGATGCAAGCATTACATGTTTGTTATATCTGATATTTGGGCTGTTCAGGGAGGGAATTACACGTTTCTTTAAAGTGAAATTTCGATCAATGGTTTTCCTCTGAACTCAAAGCTTTCCAGCGTTTCCTGCTCTAAATGTTGGGCTGCACTCAGTTGCTAACAGTGATTAATGATCTGTAATCTGTTGGTGGGGCTTCACCCTCACTCTTGGCTTGTGGAATCGAGGAGCTGGCTTTCTTCAGCACTGTAAATAACTTTTTTATTATTAAATAAATAATAGGAGGACAGGGAGTGACAGCCATTATTTTGAATGCTGGGGCAGCTGTGTGACACTTGTCTAAAGCCACAGATGGGAAATGCAGAAGTGCTGGAGAGCCTTTGCTGCTTCTCTGAGCCAGCAATGCCCTGGGGATGTCAGCCCTGAGCTGGGTGCCTGCATCCCCAAACCACAGCAGGGGCAGAGCCACAAATCCCTTGGGAGCACAGGCAGAGCCAGGGGTTTTCCTCCTGCTGAGAGGAGTGAGGATAGAAGCCTTGGGAGCAGACGTGTGTTGTCCCTGAAAATCAGCCTTTGATTTGTTTTGGTGTAGTGCAGTCAGTGCTCATGAATTGTGAGATAAACCAGGATCATGTTTGCATTCCTTTGTGAAAGATCTCACCTGATGGACTTCTCAGTGCCCAGTGGGGATGAGAGGTGGGAACTGCTCTGTGCAATCTCTGATCACTGTCCAGAGACTGAGAGATACAAAATCAACAATAAACTGGAGAGTTCTTTTCTTCTCTACCTGAACCCCTGTGTGTGTTGCTGTGTTCCCTCTGTGTCACAGTGACAAGCTGTGCTGAGGTGGCAGCACACCTGAGCACAGGGTGTGGGCAGGTGGAGATCCTGTCAGTCCTGTCAGACCCCTCTGGGCTGGGGGGATGGCCAGGGAAAGGCAGCTGCACTCAGAAACAAAAAGGAGATTGCAGCTGCAGGATGGAGTTTCTGCAGAGGAGGGAATTCTGCGTGGGAATGTCGGGATTGAAAAGCATCACGGAGTTCTCAAAGCTAACAAGTTGTGTAATGGGGAATGTGTGTGCTCTTTGTGAACTGCTCTCTTTTAGTTCTAGGGTATTTTAAATAATGTTAATGTGAATAGTGTAGATAATGTTTGACTGGTTGCTAAGGGAACCAGACTCACTGGATTTCTTTTTTGTTGTTGCTGTGAAAATTGGTGTGGATTTTAGAATGGTCTGGACAACTGAGCATTGCAGCTTTCACAGGACTTTATCTCTGCAGATCATCCAGAGAGCTTGTGAGAAAAATACTTTATTATTTGGGTCTCTAGATACAGTCACTGGCAAATCTTGAACTTCTGGGTCTTTATAAAATTCCTTCACCCCTAAGACACCACCCTAATAACTTCATATAATTTTGAAACAGGTAAATAATGGATTTTGCTTGGAATTTTTTGGCAGTTTCAAAATACTTGATGAAGAGATCTGACTTATCAATTATATGTCAGTATTCCTGGAGCAATTCATTAATGCTTGCTCCTTCTAGCAGGTGCATCCGTGGCCACTGTGCTCAGAATTCAGGCAGGATCCTCCCAGGAATCACAGTCCTTGCCTCTGCACATGGCATTGTTTGGTGCAGACTGGCTTTTCTCGTTGAAAACCTGCCATCTTTCATCCATACAAACATTTTTCATGGCTTCTGTGTGCCTCTAAGAAGGAACAGTATGCTGGCAAATAATTATTTCTTTCAGACAAATTTCCACGAAGGCAACTGCTCTAAGCATCTGTGTTGCTTTTGACTGGAGAGTAGCTGTGTATTAGTGAGGAGCCAGAAGCCTCTCCCATCAAACTGGCTTTTGATGGCACTTCTCTTTCAGTCTCCTGCTTGAAGTCGGTTCCTTTTTGCTGTTGGGAGCTGGTCTTCTGTTGCTGCAAAAAAAGAAAATCTCTCTCAGTAGCAGGAAAGAGCTTCCCTGTCCCCTCCCCTGGTGCTGTGCCATGCAGAGGATCCTGTGAACAGACTGTTCCTTGCTGCTGTCACTTGGCCCAGCTTCCTGCAAGAGGAAGAAAATTGTCTGTGGCTTGATGTGGTGAATCTTGAAATTTGAGACAGCAAAAAAAAATTCCTGTTGCTGCCACGACAGCACAGGAAAGTCAGTGCCCACCCTGCAGGAATCCCTGACCCTCCTGGTGCCTGTAACTTGAAGGTTTCTGCTCTGCAACCTTCTTCTGGCCAGGAGGAATCACCTGCACAGGAATTACTGACAGAGAGATGAGCTCCTTTTTTAAAAAAAATAAACCAACAAACCCCAGCCCTGTCAGCAGAGGCAGGGATTTACTGAGGGTCTGGGTTCTGCAGCTGCTGCCTTTGAATGTGCAGGGGGGTTGATTCAGCCACACAAGATATTATGGAGCATTTCATTTCCCTGGAAGGACATCTCCAATACACAATTCACGTTGGGAAGTAGCTTTTTATTAAAGGATTCAGGGGTTGGCATCGTGAAGCACTGAAATTTTATTATTTGGATTCTGAGAGGTCTGGGGATGTTTACCAGCCAGATCATGGATTCCACCCAGACATTTGTCTGCACAGAGATTTCTTCTGGTGTTCTCAGTGAAATACATAGTAGGATTTGGCCTGTCAGTTCAGTTGCTGACACACAGATGCCCAAATTACAGAAGCCAGCAGTGTTCTTAATATCAATTGGATGTCTCGTTAGTGTTCATAGCTGCTGGGTATGGAAAATCACCCTGTGAAGACTGTGCTTCATTTAGAACTAATCATCTTTAATTTTCAGAGAGAAAAAAATATTCTTCTGGCTAAAATACATCACTTGAGTTTTAGGTTCTCTCATTCCAGATCTTGATTTCTCTTTTTTTGGGTAAATTTTTGGTTTTGGACTCCAAGAAATGAGATCTGCCTGCTGAAAACTTCTGTTCTCAGGTTTGTTGGAAATTGGAGTCAGGCTGAGAGTGGAGGCACCTCTGCTTTCTCCTGAACTCTCCCCTTGCCCCTGCAGCTCCAGGACACGTGGCCAGGAGGGGTGCCACGTGTGGGGTTATTTGCCATAGGAGTTTTCAGGATAGAACAAACTATTTTAAACATAATGTGATGTTTAAATGCACATTACTCCAAGCTTTTCATAATCAAAAGGACAACGAGGTCACTTTTTGTGGGGTTACCTTGCAGGTAATATCCAAACCTTTGATGTAAGCTGTGCAGAACCAGAGCAGCCCTGCAGGTGTTCAGGTGTTAAAACAATGTAAAAACAATGTTAAAAGAATGTTAAAATTTTTTTCACAGCCACACACAAACCTGAACAGAGGCTTCCACCTCAGTGGAGGGATGTAACTCTGCTGCCTCGTGGCAGAAACCTCATCACAGTTATTTTAGAAAGGGGTAGTTGGATTTCTGGACCTATATTCTATTTGGGGTACATCCACCAGTGTGATTGCATTTGTTCTCCTCTTTGTGGTTCAGGGAGTATATGGAGAAGCAGGAGGTGTATATGGCAAAAGCAGCAGGTATATATGGCAGAAATAATAGGTATATATGGAATAAGCAGCAGGTATATATGGATAGGTATATATGGAATAAGCAATAGGTATATATGGAATAAGCAGCAGGTATATATGGATAGGTATATATGGAATAAGCAGTAGGTATATATGGTATATATGGAATAAGCAGTAGGTATATATAGCAGAAGCAAGAATATGGCTTCTTGATCCTCACTAACCCTGGGGGGAAATCCATGCTGTTTAGGCACCTTAGTGGAGGGGAAATAATCTTCTCCAAAGCTGCTTTGCCTCTTCCCTTTCTTGTGCCACTCTCCTTGCCTTTACCCTCTCTTTGTGTAAGTGTAGGGAAATGAAATAGCCTTAATGATATGTATAAAAAAAATCTACTTTATATAAATCCATTTGTTCACGTTCATCTTGCATTCACATAACTCCCAGCCTCAGAATGTCAGTGGGCTGTTCTGCAGTTTAGCCACATTCTTGTACTCTTTTTGTTCTTTTTTCCCCAATCCCTCATTTTATTTCGTTCTTTCTGCTCTCTGAACACAACTTTGGGAGCTAATGAATTAATATTGGAGCTGCTTAGCAGTCTGTTCTACTGCAGCCCTTCTATCTCTGTCCCTACAATATCCTGGAACACTTTATGTGTGGAATAAACTGCCTTTGCAGTCCATGACTTCAAAGCCTGAGTGCTCTGCTACTTTACTGAATGCAGTAAATTTTAAGATAGATTGTAATCACGTTGGCTTTTAGAATGCCTAACAACTTTTAGAAACTACAAATCATTACAAAAATGGAATAGAACAGCAGTGTACTGAACGTGCAGACATTTTATTGTGCAACCATTTCATTGTGCAAGGAATTTATATGTCTGTGTAATCCTGCCATAAATACACATCTGCCAAATATTCTTTAACTTAATGTGGTACACAGAACTTTACCATATTAATTCCTTTCGCCCTTATAACAATCACGTTTTAATATGAGCTGATGGAAGTTGCATAGACTGCAGCAAAAGATTCATTGGATTCTCTAAAAGCCTCTCATAGCAGCCTATACCAAACCATATATTAAAAGTTAAGATTTTGTGTAGGAATAAATCTAGAATGCCAATAAGAGCTTGAAAGGCAGCAGCAAGATTGCATCTTACTTCAGAGGCTTGCTTGGTACTGATGGAAATTCATAAATTTGTCTCATAGGAGAGAGAAACCAGCGTGCTCCTAAGCAGGTGAATGCTTTGTAATCCAGATCAAACCTGATTTCAGCTGAGCCTGGCCAGGTGCCTCGTGTGCAGATGTTGCCCAGAGCACAGTGAGTCTGCCTGTGGTGTGGGAGCTCAGGCAAAGTGCAGAGTTGCAGTCACTGCTCAGGGGACCTGGCCTGGCTGCAGTGTCCAGGTTCCACCATGGCCAGGTGGCTCACAGTTCCTGAGTTACTGTTCCAGTCCCTTGTGTGCTCTGGGGACAATCCATGAGCATCCTGTGGCAAATAAACCCAGGGGAGCCCCTCAGACCCAGCCTCCTGCATCCAGCTCCAGGCTGGGGTCACAGGTGGAGGCAGATATTTGTGTTTTCAGCTGGGGCATTCTCACCTGTGCTGAGCTGGAATGAAATTAAGAGGCTGCAGAGCAAACTGTGCTTCCTGTGTGTGCTTTCTGTGTGCTGTCACATCTCAGGGCACTGGAGCAGTCATTTGTGTACAGCCAGCCATAAACTGAAATAGTTGCAAATATCACTTGTATAATTGTGTTTATTCAATGTGTGCATTTCTGTCCAGCGCCAAATGTCATTTCAAGGCACAAAGCTTGTTTTCCAGGACAGCCAGAAGAGGAATTAGTGTAATATTCCCCAGAAAAGTGGAAAAGGGCATAGTTGGTGAGCAGTTCCTATTTTACCTTTTTTCTTCAGCGAATAAAATATACAAATCTTGAGAATTTGAGGCCACTAATACATGGTTCTTCTGTTGATTTGAAGACATTACTGTGGATATTTTTTTTTATGTGTGTGTCTGGGAACAGTTTCAATGGCGTTTTTTCAGCATTATCAGCAGTTGTAGTCTCAGCAGTGTGACAAGGTGCATGGCAGCTCCTGTCAGATGCTTCCTGAACACAAAATGTCACTCTTTATCAACCCCTAATAATCCAAATTGGCTCTCCATCTTGGCAGCCTAGCAGGCTCTTCACACAACGCTCAGCTCTGGGAAACATTCACAAACTTTTGCAAACCTTTGTTGCCACCTTCACTAATTGAAGGTAATTTAAATTAAAAACTGATTTTAGTCACTTAGGCTGATCTGGCAATCACAGTTATGTATTTTTGTCACGGCTGCATATTTTTATTTCATATATTTGAGCATAAGCATGTTGAAGTGTCTCTCTTGTGAGCTGAAAAATCTGTGTATTTGTTTTCAAGTTGAAGGTTCTTTGTTGCTGCTGCTGAAATAACAGGTTGGGTCATATTGTAAATTCTCCCCCTGGGGATTGCTGAAGTGTTCCTGGGAGGTCACAGTTCAAGTCCTTCCTGCAGTGCTCACACACAGGTATTTCTGTCCGTTCTGGCCAGGAATTTAATGAGCCTGGCCCTTTTCTGGGCGTTTTCCTGCTCTGCTTTATAAATGCTCTCTGGGTTGTGCTGAAGGACAGAGGAACAGCAATCTGGAATTGCACTGCTTCTGCTGATCAGTGGAGAATTTCAGTTTCCACTCTTTCTCATGCCTTCCATGGCTTCTTAAGGAAAAAGGGCCTCTTCTATTCCCCATCCATCACACAATTATTCAAACTGGTGGAGCAGGTAGTTCTCCTGCTCCTATTTGTACTGCTGATTTAGCTTGTTACCCAGCTCCTCCATGCCTGACAGCTCTCCCCTGGAAAATGTGTATTTTAAGACTGCTTACATGAATAAACTGCCTTTAAAATTCAGGGTTGGGTGATAGTACTATGAAAAGCCAGCCGGGTACAAACACTGCATAAAAAATCTCTAGTAGGAAGCAGCAGATTATTTGGCTGAGATTATGCAAGTGCCAATTATGTGCCTTGCAACATGCGAGTAAAAAAAATCGTCCCTAAATTTTCCTGCGTTTTTGGGATAAAACTGAGCCCTGCAGAGTGCATTTCAGAAGAGTGAGGAGCATATGTTATTGAAGAATATTCAATTCTTGGAAGAACTGAGTGCAGCCTGGGATGGGGGTGGCGTTTTGGTTTTAAATGAATTCAACTCTGGAAAGGCATAAGAGAGAAAAAAAGGGTGAAATGTCCTGTGTCTTCGTTTGCACTTGTTATCTCCCGTTCTTTCACTCCAAGCGGCCGTGAATTAACAGGATTTTAGGTTTTAAACCAGGTATGTCTCTGTCAGGAGTTTATTCAAAGCTTTTGGGAAAACCCATCCTGTTTTAAGAACGGGAGATCAAAAATTCAACTTAGAAATCTAATTCTTTCTTGTTGTAAGACTTTGTTTTGTGAGTTTACGCCTAATTTCTCTATATTTAATAGGAGAATAATAAACCTTTTCCTTATTCCGTGAGCATAGTCTGTCTATTCGTAGAGAAGGGTCCTGATCCATTAAAAATGTCGGGTTTTTAATGAAACGCTAACTGATGCCTTCGGGCACAATTCCTACTTTTAGACAATGCACAAATGGATGCTTAAAATAAACATTTCAGTCACCGATTTGCTGTGTTTTTCTGAAAATGCTGGGGTTTTAGCAGATTAATTGACTTGACAAAATACATCTCTGGAAGCAGCAGTCCTTAATGCTTCCAGTAAATATCTTCTGCCCTCCTTTTTGGTGGGAGCTGTGTTGTGTCTGGACGATTTTGTGTCAACGAGGTGATAACGAGTGGCTGCAGATAAAATGAGTTTTTGTGCCAGGAACTTCAGCTCCGAGGGCACGGATTTGTCCCCCAGAATTTTGGTGCTCTTGAGCCACATTTGTTCCCTCCTTTGAAGTGCCAATTTTTTTTTATTTTTTATTTTTTTTCTAGCGTGTACATTAACCTAGAAGAGCTTTATTTCTTTCTCTTTCGAGAAACAGAGGGCGAGTGTCCCCTGAACGAGCCCTGTATGACTGTGTAAGCGTTAACTGCATTAAATGTGCTGCCGGGACAGCAACACCTCGCTTCGATCAATGAGTTGTAATCACAGAGGTCAGCAGGTCTCAATTCTTGTTCTGACCCTAAGAAAGCCCCCACACCTTCTCCTTTCCTACCAGTACAAAAGAAAAATCAGCTGAGCAAATTCAAAATTACGCTTTGTTCCTTTTTGCCTCCTCAACAGTGTACAAAAATGAAAACATAAACGTATTTCTTGCATTCTTTTTCTAGATTTATAGGGTATATTTCACTTTATATGATGTCTGGCTCATCTAGTCTATCACATATGAGTAATTTTTTTTTTACTTTGTGGAGCATATGTTTCTTCTGTCTGCAAAAAGTTCTGTGGGTTTTCATCCCTTCCCATTTTCCCAGTTCTAAGCTGCCCCCAGTTGTAAGAAAGCAGAGGTCATAGAAAGTGGCTTTTCAGAGTTTGCCTGCTGTAGCAGCCTCACACTTTCCCTGCCTGCTTCTCGGCTTTCACAGTTTACCTGGGAGAGTCAGGATTTCTCAGACGTGGCGATGCCAGCCACAGTTTGGCTCAGTGTCAGTGCTGTGGATTCTAGACTGGAGCTGTCAAGCCAACCCACCCTGCAAAGGGAAAAGGAATTATTATTCCTCCACTTAAGATGGTGTTTGCTGTGTCTGGAACTCTCTGTGTCAAAATACGTGCCTGAGCCCCGTGTCAATATTTCACACACGAGTGCCTGAGCGCTCTCTGGATCTGCCCCTGGCCTGAATTCCTGCCAGGGGGATTTGCCCCAGAGCTCCTGGCAACCCAGCTGGGGATGGAGACTGCAGGGAGTGGCACTGCTCCACTGTCAGGACCACCTGTGCAATATCAGAGGATTTCAGACCCAGGCAGGGAAGCAGCTCCCAGCACAGAGCCCCAAGCACAGGGTTGTTGGAACCCTGGGCACAGAGAATTTCAGGCTTTCTGTGCTGACAGAAAAAGATCCACAAAGATAAATTGCATTTGACCTGAGGGAAAGGCTTCCAAACCTGAGTGATGGCAGAGTCTGTGGAGTTGAACAGAAGTGTGTTATATCACAGGGTGAGAAATTTAGAATTGAAGGTGATTGGTTAAAATAATGTACATGTAACAAGATGGAGGGTTTAGGGCATAGTCTTCCTCTTCTTCCTCCCAAGTTCAGGTGATTTTGTGTGATTGGTTGGGAAGATCCACAGTGTGGGACATGGGTAGCTAGTTCTTGGATTAAAAACGAAAATAAATTAGTTGGCATCTCATAATTGGGTAGTTTAGGCTCAAAAAGACCTCAAAACTTCACTCTGTACTGCATTTTTTGCCTTGTTAACTTGGCATGCAGAAGCACTCACGGTCAGTGAGGCTGGAACTCACCAACCCTGCTTTGTCTGCCTTGTCAAACCACAGGCTGGGAGGTCAGTCCTGCCCTTCCCATTGCCTGGATTTGGGGTTTTTGGTGGAAAGCAGCACTGGATGGGCCGTGTTGTTCCCATGGTGGGCTGGACCAGGTGCTGGGAGCCGAGGGCAAGCACAGGGCCAGCACTCAGTGCCTGCTCAGTGGCCCCTGGCTCCTCTCCAGCAGCAGCATGGCCAGGGATTGTCCCCCTGCTCAGCTCCTGCTTTCCTGAGCACAGCAGCCACCCTGTGCTCCCCTGTGCACCTGCCACAGCCCCAGCATCACCCTGTGGGGTGGGAGGACAATCCCCTGGCCCTGGCAGTCCTGCCTTTTTTCCAGGGATCTCTGGAAGAGCTCAGCCCTTGAGCAGCAAGGTGTGAATCCATTCAGCACAAGTGTTCTTGCTGAGGCTCCCCAAATACATTTTCCTTGTCGTTGTCCTTTCCTTCCTCAGTGGAATACGAACTGATGGACAAAGACAAGGGCTGGGGAAGGAGGAGGAATGCTCAGGAATTCAGTCTTGGGAGGGATTGGCTCCTCAGCCTCTGGAATCCCAGGGTCAGCTCCTGTCTCTGCCCCACACTCTCCCTCTTTGTACAACAACGGGAATTTCAAAAGCCCTGCACATTTCCTCTCTTTTAGTACAACAATTCCTGGGGGCAAAATTTGTTCTGCAGCCCATTGAACGTGGTGACTCTGACACTCCTGGGATTAGCAGAGCCTGGTGCTGAGTGAGAGGTGATGGGATTGTGGCCAGTGAGACAGGCACAGGTAATGCTGGCACCTTTTCTCTGCACATTTTCATCCCATAACAGAGTTTTGAAAATGCTGGGTTTACCGTGGTTTCTTCCATGAGGAGAAACTCAGACATCTTGGAGTGCTTGGCGGGCACATGATTACAAAATTGATTTGTGCCTAATGGACTTGGGCTTCCTGCAGTTTTTCTGTTAGTCTCCTCCACTTCAGCACCACGGTCCCTATTTTCGGAGCTCTCCTGAAGTGTTAACAAGCTCATCCATTTCCTCCCACCTCCAATTGCCCCTTCTTCCACAGCCTTTTCAAACCCTTCCCATGTTCTAGCTGGAAAAAATAGATGACAAGCACCATAATTAATCCCGGTTAATTATTTGTTGGAGAGGGAACGACGGAGCTGACACAGAAGCCTTTGCAGTAAGCAGATGCACTAATTTTGATATTATATCTCTATCACTCTGCTCATTCGCTGTCCCCAGCCAGATTTCAATGATCTGAGGCTGCTGTGGTTTTGTCACCGTGGTTGAAATTGGTCAATCAGCTCCAGGTTATCAGGTATGACTGACATCCAGCAGAGCCTGGGTGCTGAAACTGCCAATTTGCACGTCACAGTGGCAGCTGGCTTTCCTGACAAAAGGAGGCAAAAATATTTAAAATGCCCTTCTAAGAGCTAGAGACGGCCTCTGGTGAATAGCTGGAGGTGTTTTTGTGGTGTCTCCATAAATCTCTGCTCGGTTAGGCTGCAGGGCATGGGAGGGGGTCACTCCTGGAGTTATTATCTCATTTACAGCTCACCCCGGCCACTTCGAGCACAGTTGTTCTGTGAGTGGAGGCAGAGCTGGAATTATCACCCTCCTGAACTGTACAGATGCAGAGGTAAAATCCGGCTTCAGCCAAGCTTGGAAACTTTGTGCTAAAGAGCAGCAGCTGATGAGCTGCTGTTATTTATGTTTTTGCAGCCTCGGTCCGTGTATGTGGTGCTGGCTTACACATTTAATCTTTTTCTGAGCTGTTGGTTGACTGCTGAAGGAGGCAGTGCAAATACAATGTACAGTGCCACAAAAATCAGTCTTGATCTGAAGGCTGAATTATGGGTTTGTCTGGATAGGTAGTCAGGGGGTTTACTGTGTCCACAGCCTCAGCACAACAATTCCTGAGAATTTCTGTTGGCATTTAATGTACATGAAGCCACACATTTTGCACAATTAATAACTGAATAATTATTGGATAATAACAACTTCAAATAATTCACATTTTCCAACTCCCCTGGCAGTCTGTGTTGGAGACTTTCCTGCCAGAGCTCGAGGTGAAGTCCAGCTGTTGATATTCCATGTATTAGTGTTTCCCTTTGCCTGTCTTACTCTTGTGCTGGCTGGTGGCACATTCTTGCCACATTCCATATTCAGCTTCCAGGTGTCTCCTTCCAAATGCAGTGGCAGGGCTGCCCGAGCTGTCTGGAGAGTTCTCCACCTGCTTCATGACTCTCCCTTCCAGAAAAGAAAGGGCTGAGATAAGTGGGTGTGGGTGAATGTCAAAAAAAACCAAAAAACCCTCATGAGATTTTAATTGGAACGTCCAAACTCTGCACACATTTAGATTGTACCACTGTGGGTTATTACACAGTTTCTGCTGCCTTTAGCTCCTTTAGAGAAATTCACTTTGGTAGCTTCTGGAGAAATACCTTGAGGAAACAGGACTTTTGCTTTTTAAAAACTTTCTTGTGAGTGCCTTTTTCCTTCTGTTCTTCCTCTTTTATCCATTTCCATACACTGCAGGAAAAGCACTCTAAATGAATTGATAATTCCAGCTAATCTGAAACAAAGTATGTGGAAGATAGAAATGGCTAGACTGAGAAAACTACTCAAAATTGTGAGCTTGTAAATATTTTAAACCGATCTTATGCAAAATTCATCCAAAACGTGATTATTCTTCTTCTTTTCCATATTATTTTATACCTTCCTAAATCACTACCTCTCTTTCCCTTCCCTTGCTGAAAAAAAAAAAAGTAAAAATAGTAAATGAAGTCATGTATTTATGCAGTTACAATTCTGAAAATACAGGGTAGTATTTGCAGCCTTAGAGCCGTGTCAGGTTTCAGTCATCGCTTCCTACTTTGACATTCCTTTTCATGTCGAAATAATCGCAGCAATAAATGATCTCATTTAGATGTCTCTTGCTGGATCTGCATCTGAAATGGGTGTGCAGTGACAGGGAGCTGTGCTCTGCTGGAGGGCTGGGATTGCACAGTGCCACTGCTGCAGCAGCTCCGCACATCCAGCCCGGGATTCCTGCCAGGGAAAGCTCTGGGCGAGCTGGGAGGGCTGGGAGGGCTGGGGAAGGGGCTCTGCTTACCTGCTTCAAACTCCTCCTCAGGTGATACAGCATCCTGAAAACGGCAGGAAACTCCTTTTCACCAGCCCGGTGAAATCTCAACAAAATAACTGAAATGTTAAAAACCCCGCATGCCTTGTTGTCCCTTGAGGTCCAAGTTACCTGATTGCTGCTTTGGGGATGTGATGCTGATTCCCTTTGGAAAAGGGATGAGGCTGCCAAAGTAGCTGTGAGGTGAGGAACATGAAGGACTTGCTCAGTATATGATCGAAGCCCATTTCCATTAAAATAAGTTCAATAAGTTCCTTTCTTATTCTGTTATTTGCACAGCATTGCAACGTTTTCCAAAATGTAATATTCTTTGTTGTCACAAGGAGTGTGTAGCTGTTTCTCCCATGAAGTCCATTCCGTGGTCTCCATCTGCAGAAAGAGGAGACATTTCACATTAATGCCAGTGTCACAACTTGGTGTCCACACCAGAAATATATTGGTTTCCATGGAAACTAATTGTTTAACCAAGAAAGGGGAGGAGGAGCAGCAGCAGATTTTGGTAATACAATTGAAAATAAGATCAGGTCGTAGGAGTGATTCTAAAACCTGTGGAACTTTATTGTGTTCTTTCCAGACGTGCAAATATGTCTGATGTATAGAATTTTGTGTAAGAGCATGTGCTCAGTAACCTACTGCCAGCTGTGTGTTGCTCTTTTCTCCACTGTTCCAAACTCTCCTCCTGCCCAGGCTGTGTTCTCCCAGTGAGCCTGGTGATGCTCAGGCTGAAGTCCTGCCCACGCTGTGTCCCACGGGAGGGGACACCCAGCCGGCCTTTGTGTGATGCTCTTTGTGCTGATTCCTCCTCCCTTGGAATCCTCCCAGCTGCTTTCTGTCCTTGGTGAAATTCCTACCCCAGTTCCCCACCAGAGTCCCGGCTGTTTCCAGTGCCCCTGGTGTGTGCTGGCCCCGAGCTCCAGCCCCTGCAGAAGCTGGGATTTGTTCCTGGGGTGGCTGCAGCTGCCCAGCTCCCTCCCCTGGTTTCTGAGCAGAATCTTTCTGGTCCCCTTACCAGCAGAAGGCTTTGCCCTTGGCAGGAGCAGCTCCCCTGGGCGCTGTGCTGCTGCAGTGCTCTGGGGAGCAGTGGCCGCTGCAGGAGCTGCTGGCTTTGGGCAGGGTTGCTGTGCTGCAGGGTGAGCTGTGTGTGCCCTGGGGGTGCCAGCACAGCCTCCCTGCCAGGACTGTGCCCTGCCAGGACAGCCCTGCTCCCTGCACTCTGCATCCCTCCCTGCCGGAGGAGACGTGGCAGCACCACTGGGCAAAGGGAGAGGGAGCAAACCAGGGCTGGGTTCTGTTTGCAGGCAGAACTCTGGGGGTTTAACCTGCCAGGGGCAGGGCTGCGTGGGCTTTGGGCAGGAATTGTTCCCTGGCACAGGGTGCCCAGAGCAGCTGGGGCTGTTCCTGCATCCCTGGATGCCCCAGGTCAGGCTGGATGGGGCAGTGGGAGGGGTCCCACCATGGCAGGGGGGCTCTGGGGGGCTCTGAGCTCTGGGATGGCTCTGGATGCCCTGGGATGAGCACAGCCCTGGCAGGATTGGCACTCAGCCCTGGCAGGGTTGGCACTCAGCCCTGGCAGGATTGGCACTCAGCCCTGCTGCTGAGCCCAGGTCACCTCTGGGTGCTGCTGGTCTCAGGTGCAGTTGTTTCCAGTCAGAATTCTGCTCTCTATTATTCATGAAAACCTGACTGGATTTACTTGTGATCTGCTGTGTGCAGTATATAAATATTCTCCATACGGGGATTTTTACCCATTTTTTAAAATATGATGTGTAACAAAAATTATATGAAGTCTTCAGGACATCAAAAGATGTCAATATGTGAACCAGGTACATTCTATAGTACAATCAAAATAGATAAAATTCAGTACAGATCAAAGAAATGTCATAAGCCATTGCTACATTTCAGAAGTAAACATTACTTAAAAATTTATTAAAATACATCAAAATTATTTCAAGGCATAATTTGGAAGAGAACTTGATATAATTTGCATTTGATTTTTATGGAATTCTAAGAATAAAGGAAATTTTTCTTCAGTGAGTCCATTATTTCTAGAAACACGGCCTCTGTATGACAGAAAAATCTACTGCAACCATAGAGGAAACAAAAAATGTGGGAAACCAAAATTGCTTTAACAACCTCTGCTTGGTTGCCTTGCCTTTTTTTTTATTCCTTCCTTTTCCGTGTTCTTTTTCCTTGCTGTGGAAAGTCGCTTGAAATTAAAAATATTACATTTATAAATCAGGTTGTGGAGAACAGGAGGAGAGACTGAAATTTATGGGTGACTCAAAAGTCCTTTTTCTCCCATTATTTTTATTTATACGCACGTTCATGCATTCCAGACTTTTAATTGCTGAGGTGTTGCTAAGTAAGCAGGTGGTGGTTGATTTAAGGGGATGATGTTTCCCATCTCCCTTTTCTGGTGGTCACTGAGTGGGGAAAGGATTTCCTGAGCACTGCTGGACGTGTGTGGCACAGGAGCAGGGCACAGGCATGGAGATGGTCTGGCCTGGTGTCACATCCCAGACCGAGCACACTGAATATTCTGGATTTTACAAGAAACAGGGATTTCTTTTCCAGTGTTTAAAAAAGAAAAAAAAATGTATATAGGAAAATACCAATTTAATTTTATTATTTGTCGTGTTCTCCATTTCTCTGTGGAGCAGTACAGCAGGACAAATTTGTTAATTTTAAGTATTTTTTAAAAATACCCTAGTATCAGTTTTTGCCGTTTATTTTGATGCTTACAGTGTTCTGTGGGGTTTGTCTTGACTCTTCTGCTGTGGCAGGTATTGTCTCATTCTCAGTGCTGCATCTGGTCTTGCTTATGGATCTCCAAATTGCCCAGCAGAGCCCAGCTCCCCTGGAGAGAGGGGTTCTGGGCTGTGCAGCCAGCTTTGAGAGGTTTGGCCATGAGATTTAGAGGTTTAATGAGAATAAACCAATGAGAATTACGTATTTTTAGAGGCCTCGTGTTGAATCAGCTCCGTCATTCACCCCAGAATAACCCCAGGTGATTCCTGGTGTCACTGTGTGTTCTGTCCCTGGGGCACCTCGTAGCCAGCCCCAAGCTTGGCTCAGTTCCTGGCCTTTTTCTGGCCATTAAATTGTGCTTCAAAATCCCTTCCTCCCCACTGATGAGGAGTGTGGAGTGTTCCTTCATGGTTGCATAACCTTTGTCATCAAAGCACTTTACTGCCTTTTATTCCACCACTTTATCCAGCTCTGATGTTTGCCTTCTCCCTTTCTCTGCAGTGAAAGCAGAGCTCGTAGCTAATGTCCCTTAAATCCCACAGGAGCCCAGCGACAGAGGAGAAAAAAGACAATTCTGATGTTTTTTAACTTCCTGACCCTGAGAACAGAGAGGCAGAAGGAGGTGCAAGGGCTGGCAGGGCTGTGGTCACCATTGGTTAGGGGGTAAGGAGGCAGAAATGCTATTTTTTGGTGGAGGCTGCTGACCACAGCTTTAGGAGCTGGAGGAATCATAGCTAGAGGTTTAAATAAGCCTTTGTTTTTTTAAAAAAGTCAATGGCTGTTAAGGCTGTTGAAATTGAAAATTGACTAAGCCATTGACTTCTGGAGAAGAAAGGTATCATGAAAAATTCTCTGAGAAGCAGGAAGATACCAGTTTTAGAACCGGAGGAAAATAATTGGCAAATGAAAATGCTTATCCCTTCCTTTGGGGGGTTTGAAAGTCTTCCTGGAGGGTCTCCTTCCTGTCAGATTTGCAGCTCCTTTTGGCAGCCTGCTCAGTGCTTTTGAGGAACCCTTGCAGAAATAATATTGGCAGTGAAATACTTGGAACTTCTGGAAACAATTGAATCTTTCAGTATTGCACTGTTATTTTGTGGGATTAACTGTTTATACAAAACCAGCATACAAAAAAACCCCCACAATTCTTTTCCTAAGGTGCAATCCTACAGGAGGCTCAACCCCAATGCCCCTCTTTTTTTTAATAGTTTCCACTAGATATTTCTGGAAGATATTCTCACAAGTTTCAATTTTATCGAAGCTGGGATGGATGAAAGAATAATTTAAAGAAAAAAAATAAAACAACTTAGCTGATTTATTGCCTGGAAACAAAATAAGCTAAATCATCAAAATGCTGAGAAAAAAAATTTGAAAAAATATTTGGTTTTTCCCATGGAAAGTATGGGGATTGATTCTAAGTGAATTTCTGTGTTAAATGCTTTGTGGTGCCTACAAGTGGAGGTGGACTAGCTAGTTCTACTGAGTAAATAGAGCAAAAGAAGGCAAAAGAATCAAAAGAAATTTGGGGTGAAGCCCAAGTGCTGCTCTGGATGCAAGGCCAGGGTCTGTCAAGGAGGAAGCCCCCAGCTGGTGCCAGTCTCCTGTCTCACTTTTTTCAGCCCATTGACCATAAAACATGGATTACTTACATAGGAGAGTTTTTACCCCTTTTTTTTTTAAGTTCTTTTGGCACCCAGTCTCTCTGACCTTCTGCTCAACTGCTCTGAGATCTTCTCCTCACACATCCGTTTGTAGAGCAGGTAATTTTAGAAACAAATCCTGTAATCCTGTGGTATTATTTCGCTGCAGAAACCTGCCAGCAGAATTCCTGTTGGAAGAGATGCATGGTGCAATTTTTGCTGCCAGATTTGTTTGGTTCCTTTGCATGCTGCAGCATTCCTGGAGAGGCTGGGGCTGGGCAGAGAGGAATCCCCTTGCCCTGGGGGAGGATGGCTGAGCCATGAGCAAGGCTGCTCCTTCTCAGGGACAGAGTCAGGAGGAAATAAACCCCTTTTGGGCAAGCTGAGGCAGGAAAATAGTGCAGGAAACCTCCAGTGCAGGGGCTGAGGCTGCTGAGGGAGCACATGAAACATTTCTCCTGGAGACACACCAGAGCATGTGATAATTCTGCAAGCCCTGAAGAGCAGCTTGATTGAGAGCAAGCCTGGGAATAAGGGAAAGCCCTGCAAGGATGCAAGAGGAAGATGGTTGTTTACAAATCTCCTTTACTTCTGATCTCCCTCAGTCATTTTTAATTCTCCCCATACCAAAAATTATTTGTTCTGTGGCGTATTTTCAAAAAACCTGGCATTTGAGCTTGAAAGCTGTTCTGATCTTTTTAGATGTGCTTGTTTTTAAGAAAAGGTCTAGATGGATTTTTGTCAAAGCTCCAGCCAATTTGAGCTCCTGTCTGGGTAATAGGTGCTGACTTGTTTGTCTATACTCTCAGTGAGTATTGCTGTTTAAAATGCCATTTGTGCTTGCTGATGTTTTTTCTGGAATTATGGGACTAAAGAAATTAGGTTTACGAAAACTGTGGCTTTTGGTCTATGGTGTAGTAGCCCTGGATTTAAATTTTCCTGTTCATCATTATTCAGTGAGTGATGGGTAGATACTGAACACTTGGAGCAAAGAGGAGAAAGGAGCCCAGGAGGTTTTGGGACAGGATGGTGAGTGCCTTTCTCAGCTGCTCTGGGAAGGCTGCAGCTCTCCCTTCCTCAGTTGTTGGTACCAAGCCAGCACAGGGCTCTGACATCCCTGTTTGGATCCTGCCCCTGAGCAGTAAACTGGGAATGGTGTTAAAAAACTCTTGTCTCAAAGGGGGGTCAGCTGGTTCTGCATTTTTTGGGGGGGCATTTATTGCTGATGCCATAAAGGTTGTCAGATGCCTTCTTTACTTGTAGGCACTATCCAGAGGTGTCAGTGTGTTCTGAGGATTAAGGAATATTAGGAATAATCTGCAGCTTCTGCTCTCTGTGGTGTGCCTTTGCATTCCCACCTTGCAGCTTCTGAAGGAGATGGGCTGTAAAGGTGGAATTGCCTCCAGGAGGAGGAGGACAAGGTCATTGCTCTGTCCCAGCACCTCGGTGTGAATTCTTCAGCAAAATATATTTTCTGCTGGAAAAACGCCAGTTATTAGGTTCTTCCAGGTCTTGTTAAGTGCTTTAATCACTGGACCAAATCTCATGCTAGGGAAAGTGTCAGTAATTACAAGAAGTGGGATGCCTCCTAAAGAGAATGAGAGCTTTTAGCTTCAGTCTGCAGCACACAAGGAGAGCTCAGATAGCCTGGGCAGGTGTGCAGCCCTCCCCTGGAAATAATGAGCTGGAGAAGGGGCTCAGCTGGGGGCTCTGGTTAGTAAAAGCTTTGGAACCCCTGGCCACAGGAGGCTCTGGATGTGAAGAGTTCTCACAGATTCAGAGAGAACTGTACAACTTCTTGGAAGAAAAATAAACCATTACAGTCTTGCAGGCTGCTGGCTACAGAAATGTGTAAGGTGCTGAGCTGCAGCTCGTTGTCTTACAGGTGAAGACATGAAATATGTGACTTCTACTGAGGTAAATAGGTCAGTGTGGCTGCTCTTCCACTCCTGGTGTGTTTATTAGGGAGAGCAGTGATACCAACATGAGTCTGCCTTATCTGCAGGATTTACAGTCTGTTTGTGTGGGCTGCAAGATGTTTTTGCAAAACATTTCTAAACTCTCCGGCTCTTTGTTTCTCACTACATTGAATTCTTGTTTTCTAGTCAACCTTTCCCTTAAGCAAAGAAAAAACCATACAAAAGGTGGGGAAGGAAGCTGCTGGATGATAAACAATGGCTTGGTGGTGAGGCTCAGTGAATGTGCAGAAGAACCACTTTGTAAATCAGGAAATAAATGCAATTTTATTATATTTTGCTGTATTTTATTGTACTTTTGATGTAGGAGGGGCAGGGAGAACATGACAGTGAGGACAAAGAGAAGCAGGTGATTATTTCTTAGAAGGAGACATAGCAGGCAAGGCTGTAGCAGAGGGCTGAGAGCTCCTTTCCCTGCTGAAGGGTCTGGCTCACCTGGGTGAGGAGCCCTGGCTGGGCTCTGTCTGGAGCACTCTGCTGGGTGGCTGCACTCACAATTGCAATTATTACCCCAGCACAGCAGAATTGCAGTTATTCCCCTGCCTTGCTTCTCTCCCCTCACTCCTCTGCTTTCCCATTTTCCACAGCTCCCATGCTGTGGAAAAAAAGCACACATATATTCCAGAGGAGAGTTTTTTTATGTGGAGTTGAGTGGTGTTTTGTCATTAGTTTGTAAGGAATGGAATGTTTGATTGTGTTGTTTCTCTTGGTTTAAACTCTACGTTTATGAACGTTAATCATGAGCACAGACCAATTTGTCTTAGGAAAAAAGGGAAATAAAATCTTGATAAAACCTCCCAGCTTTCAAAGCTCCTTCTGTTCATTGTTTATGTATGGTTCTGCAGCCCTGGATATTTTTAGATTGGTACTCCCATTGAAACCACCAGTTTTGAAAGTTTAAAGAATGCAGTAATACATCTTTATTGAGATCATCTTTGCTCCTACCTTGTTCCAGTTTCTTTGCATCTACTCATTTGGCAAACTTAAAACTTTCTATCTCTTTTGCCTGGCTTAGCATACTTCTTTTTTTGTTTGCTGCCTTAAGAGATATGATTTTGTAAAGCAATAGCAGAGTTTGCAGGAAAAAACCCAAACAAACAATAGTTTATTGACTTGGAATGACTTGGAATATGTACCTTGCAGTTTGCTTGGCTAAACCACATCACAAGAAAGTCCTTTTCTTCACCCACACTGACCACTTCACTGTGCTATTTGCTTAGGATGCTCTTCTTAAGCTTGCACAGGAGTTTCTCATTTTTCTCCCCTCCTCCTCCTCTGCCCCAGGAGCACTGTTAGTCTCCCAAGCCTGAGTTCCCTGCAATGCCACCATCAGTGACCCTGCCCAGGTCTCAGGGTGATGCCGTGAACATTTCCTGAGTGCATTTCCCAGGGCAGGTGTGTTAGAGAGGAGCCTGTCCCCCTGTTCTGTTCACCACACAGGTGAAGCCCACCCCGTGGGGCTGGATTTGCTTTTCCTGGCTCTGAGGATGGCAGCAGTGAGGTTCAGCAGAGCACAGGGCTCCATCCAGACCCTGCTGCTGCAGGTCCTGCTGCCAGTGCCCTGGGCTTCTCCAGGTCACTCAGCATGGAGAGCAGCCCTGCTCTGGCCCCACATGGACAGCTCAGAAGCTGAACAGATTGGCAGGGCAGGGTCAGGATGCACTCTACTCCTTGAGGACATCAGCTGCTCTTTAGCCAATTCAAAGCAGCTTGACATTCCTTCCACCAGTGACACTTTATTTCTCTGTAATGGTTCTGTCACAAAAACTAACTGCAGCAGACAGATTTGATATGAATTTCCTGGAGTAGTTTCTGAAGAGGTGGACAGGGTTTAATTCTAATATATATTGTGCTTTGGTTGGTTTGTACAACAAACTACACGGCTTGGAAGTGGAATAAATCTCTGGCTCTTGCAGTTTTTCCTGAACACATTACTGGGTCATGAGGGAAGAGATTATGTGCTTTGAAGTATTGTGGTTTAGTAGTCAAATCACAGAGGTGATAGATGGGCCTCCTGCATTCTATTTTCATAAGTATTATTTGCTATGAATAAAAATCCCATTGCACTTCCTCTGACTCCTCTCCTGCATTCCATGGCACGAAGTGAAAAAGTGGAGCTGCAGGGAGGGAGGGACCCCAGGAGGCTCTTGGGGCCCTCTGCTTGTGCAAGATGGAACCAAAGCACAAATAGATGCTGGCAAAACTCATGCTCAAAGATCTCTGGTGATAGTAACTTCACACCTTCCCTAAGCAATCTGTTCCAGGGCCGCAATAATGTAATTTTTTTAGGCTGTCTTTTTAGCTCTTCTAACCATGAAAACAATGTGGTACAGCTCAGGAAGGAAATGGGTGGATTTTTGCATGGAGAAACATTGAAGTTATTTTTTTCCTAGACAGCACAAATGTTGCTTCTTTTCCCATTTATTGTTATGGTAAAATATCCAACCAGACTTACCAGTAGAGTGTGTGTGTGCATGTGTGTGAATTCACATATATATAAATATATTTTTATATATACACACACACTGAAAACCGTAACACCATCAACATTGCTTGGAAAAATACCCAGTTAAAACTGTTAGAGATTTATATCCCTAAAGCTGAAGGGCTGGGGATACAGAGATTCTATTCCCAGCAGTTCTCTTTGCCAAAATTTGAGCTTGTTGGTTTGTCCATCTCTTGCCCTCACCTCTAGAGATGATCTAACACTCCGTGCTGCTGTGGAACATCAAGAATCTGGCATTTATGATGTGTTTTGTTCTGCTATTTCTCCTTTCATATCAGCTTCTCAAGGGGTTTGCTTCACTTTCATCTGGTTGGTTTTAACAGAGCAGAATTATCTTCTCTACACAAAACAGAATTGTATTTACTGCTAAATACCTGTGTTAAACTGCATGTAAAGGCATTTCATGTAGAATATGTGTATTGAAGGGGTGTGTTAATGGTATTTCTTTTTTCTCCTGTGTACTTAGAGTCTCCTTTATGAGACTCATCAGGGTCAGTTCTGTGTTGTAACCCCTAGGCAGAAGTTTCCTGATCAGGCTGGAATTGCTGTGAGTGCACCATGAATAAATCTGGATGTCAGCTCATGGTACAATTATCCATATAATTCATTTATAAATTGACCTGTACAAGTGTTGTATATTTTTGGAGCTCAGTTGGAGAAGAATCTGAGCTTTTCCTGCTGTTCAGCTTGAAGTACAGGATTATTGAGCTCAGGCACTTCAGAGTTTCCCTTAATCTCCACAAACTCCTGTTTCCAAAGGCATCCTTGATCATCCATCTCCAGAACTGTTCCTCCTGTTAATGACTGCTGCTCTTCTTCCCCTCCCACTTCTTTGTTATACATTCATTTAGATGTACTGATTCTCTGACTGGTTTGTCTCCCCCTCCCTTTGGAAACCAAGTTTTCACTTCGTTTCTTTTTGCTTTTCAGTTTTGCTATAAAGATTGAGTGCAACCATAAATCTAGGGTTTCAGAGATCCTAGATTTTTTTTATTATTATTCTGTTTTAATCATCTGCTAGTGAAACAGAAAAAACAGCACCAATTTTGGCCAAGGCTCAAATATCAAACTCTGTCCTATCCTCTATTTTATGCTGGTTTTAATCCATAGAACAAGTTGTTCAGTGGCATCATTCTAAAGAGTCCAGCGTGGCATGTGGAATATTTGCTCTTTCTCTGTGTTTGGGGTGCTCTCTTCTGCAGGTAACAAACACTTGGTGCTGCTCCCCACACTGCCCTAAGAGCTCCTGCAACAGCAGGAGAGTGTAAAACACCCTTGTACTCCTCCTGCTCTCATTATGGAAAATAAGGATTTTTTTTTTTTTCCTGCACTCATTAGCAGACCTGTATCCTCAAACAATCATTTCCCATCTCAGGTTATTTTATTTTATAATTCCTTGCTAGGAAAATTGGTTTAAGTCCTTGGCTTGCTCAGACAATGTTTAAATTTTAATCTGCAGTGAATAGCAAGTGTGGAATTCCTTTGTTATCCGTCAGCACTTTATATCATCCAGTGGGAATCTTGTGCAGCTTCACAGGAGGCCCAGCTGTTTTACTGCTCTTCTCATTCTGCCAATCAAAAAGTCACTCCTATTGGTGAGAAGGGGCACAGGTTTTTGGGATTCCCAGAAGGGAACGAGCCTCCCCCACCCCATCCCATGAAGAGTTGGTTCAGTTCTAGGGACTTGCAATTCCTGAACAGAACCTTCAGTGAGTTACCTCCCAAGTCAGATTTTAATGAGCTGATGTAATAACTATTGACTTTTCTTTAAGGATATGCCAGTGTTATTGATATGACAATTAAAAGCAGAAGGATTAGTCTATTAAAGGAGTCCTAATTGACTTTGGTCTTCCCAGGCTGAACGATTGAGAGCTGGTTGGTCAGGATAAAGTGAGCTGTATCTGTAATTACTGAACTCAGGCTTTCACTTCTTCTCCCACCTTTTTGGTTTTCAGTGGTTTTGCCTGAATAATCTGCTGAATTGATAGATATTTTCCAATGGGTTTTAACTGAGTAGCATGAATAGAAATTGCAGGAGTTTGTGTTTATTGTTGATGCAGCAGTGGAATGGTTTTTAGACAAAGAAGAAAGCTTTCCAGAGATCTGGAAATTGTTACATTTTGATGGTGCTGGTTGGCTTAACCATGTTTTCTAGTAAGATAATTCTTCATTGACCTTAATTTTGTGTCTTAACATATTGACTCCCTGTGATGTAGTGTGGATCCTTCGGTTTGCAAAGTGGATGCAAATTGTCTCTAATGATGATATTTGTCTGGAGTTGTTCCTCTTGTCATGACAGGAACCTGGGTTCCTTTTGCCTGCACACAAATATCTGCACAAGATCCAAAGGACTCTGTTGGGTCATTTTGCTTTGACCTTTTCTGCCTCATCCTAACAAACACCATTTTTTCATTTGAAGTAAAACCTCAAATCCTTTGTTGAAAGTCACAAGAGTCATCCCTTGCTGTTTGAGAAAAAACAATCTTGAAATCTTGAAAATGAATGAAATCCAAAATGGTTATAACAGCAGAAGTTTTATGACACCAGAATGAGTTAACACAATTTTTCTTCTATGCTATAAAGTTAGAAAAATAATTTTTCCATTAGAGTTAAATTTTGGTTTTGTTGCTGATAGAGAATTGAAATATTTAACTGCTAAATTGAAATTAAACTCCTGCTGACAGCTCTTATTTATCATTTGCAATAGTTTTTGTGTACTAAGCATTGCTCTCCCTTCTTTTCCCATCCAGGTATAAAAGGCACTGGTGGAACTTCATAATCAAGATCTGGGAAGACAAGGTAAGACTCGAAGGATATAAATTGATGTTAATGATCTTATTTTGCTGAGTTGGATTCAAATTTTGCTGATTGCTGAGAAGAGTTTGGATTCTTCTTGTGAAACTGTAATGTGATTTTATTTTCATGAGAAAAGAACGTTTGGAATTCTCTGCCAGTCTTTCTCCTTTCTTGCAGTTTGCACAGTTCTGTTTGTCCTGGGTGCTGTGGGACAGGGCACACCCTGGCTTGCTGATGTTTTCACACCACTCTCACAGCTTAAGCAGAAATTTATTTAAAAAAAAAAAAAAAACAAAAACCAAAACCTTGGCGTTTTCCAAAAGTTTCCTTTTGGGTAATTTGTGATGCTCAGGTGTGTTCAGTGCTGCATTTTGTGTCCAAGTAACACAGCTGAAAGTGTTCCCAGCGTGCCAGGGAGGCAGTGCAGTGACCCAGGGCTGCAGTGCAGCCCCTGCCCAGCCCCTTTGCTTTGGGCTTTTGCTGCTTTTTGCATTCTCTGCTGGTTTTTGTGCTGCACTGTTGTTTGGGGTATTTTTAATGCCTGTCCTGTGCTCTTCAGGAGTGGCTGAGGTGCTGCAGGGCTGGCTGGGAGCAGACCCGGGGTGAGGGAGGGTGGATGCTGATGTTGAGGAGGGGAGATGGGCAGGAGGGCACAGGGGCCACAGCAGTGCCTCCAGCTGTGTCTGCAGGAGCTGTGAGCCCTGCTGGGTAGCACAGCAAAGGCAAGAGGGGAGCAGGGTCTGCTTTGCTCTGGAGCTCCTCAGCTGCTCCCCAGCAGCCCAGCTCCATCCAGGGGTGGCTGGGCAAGCAGAGGAGCCAACATCTGCCCAGAGCTGCTGCCCCATCCAGATGTGGTGCTGAGCAGCAGAGCCAACATCTGCCTAAAGCTGCTGCCTCATCCAGATGTGGTGCCAAGCAGAGCCAACATCT
The DNA here is from genome assembly GCA_013400255.1 of Sitta europaea. Taxonomy (NCBI): domain Eukaryota; kingdom Metazoa; phylum Chordata; class Aves; order Passeriformes; family Sittidae; genus Sitta; species Sitta europaea. Next base: position 1,900,086 of record VXBS01005601.1, read on the forward strand.
GCCCAAAGCTGCTGCCCCATCCAGATGTGGTGCCAAGCAGAGCCAACATCTGCCCAAAGCTGCTGCCCCATCCAGATGTGGTGCCAAGCAGCAGAGCCAACATCTGCCCAGAGCTGCTGCTCCCTCCCCAGCCCAGCTCGGGGCCCCTGGGCTGCACTCACAGCACTTCTGGCTCTGTGCAGCCCAAAACTGCTTTGTGTTTCTGTGGAAAGGACGAAATAATCATCTCTGAGAGAGAGAGATGGTTTAGTTTGAACTGAAGGGACTTGCCTTAAGTGACTGAACTGAAAGTGCACTTCATGCAGGGGGTTTAGGAGGAAGAGCAACTTTGGAGTTCAGGGAGTTGGTACTGCAGAATACAAATACATCTGAGCAGAAATTGAGGGAGAGGCAAAAAGAGATGTAATCCTGTAGCTCTGACCCAAACTTTATCCAGAAAGTCACTTTGTCAGACATTTAGAAAATAGAATATCATGGCATGAAAAGCAGATGTGAGATCTTGGTGAACTGGATGAAAAATTTATACCCAAGGGTGTGAGGCACTTCCAAGCACTGAGGCATATAAGAAGTTTTGCACAGTATGAAAGTTATTTTATTCTTTGCACAGTTTAAAAGTTATTTTATCCTTTCTCTGGATCACACTGCAGATGGAGTTGGGGTTCTTGCCTGTTGTGGAGTGGGAATATCAGTCTGGAAGGAAAAGGAGAGAACTGGGTTCTGACACTGCCAGTCACAATTCAGTGATGCTGCAGAGGTTCCTGGAGCATTATCTGAGCAGCAGGAAATATGGCACTGCCTTGTTTTTTCAGTCACCAAATAAGAAATCACTCGTTTCTAACCATAACAATACTGATTTTTTTTAAAAAATGGAAATAACATGTTAGGTTTTCTATTATCCTTTTAGCTGAGCATTTTGTTTTGCTGAAAGCAAATCACCCGAAAAATTACCTGCTGAAGGAGAATTTTTTTTTCATTACGTATTCTCACAAGAGACTACTTTAAAACACACTTGATTTGACAGTCTAAAAACAAAAATTCGAATAATTATCACAAATGCTGTGTTCCTTAGATTATGCACTCCACTTTATATTTTTCAATGCAGGCCAATGTTCTCCCAATAACCATTTCAAAAATCTTTAAAAGTATTTTTAAAAGAAACAAAAAGATAAAAAAAACAAAAGAAGTCCGAGAATCTTTTCAAAATTCATTGAAGTAGCTCTCTAATTATGTATTCAAGCTGAATTATCTTCTCTTTTTCCCTTCATTACATTCACAGTGAGAAACAACATGTTTGATTTAAATAAAAATCTCAGTGTGGTAAATCAGACTGTGTATTTATATAGGACTTTCAAAGAAATCTGGGCATTGACTATTCCAACTGTAGGTCAATTATATACCTTAAAACTGAACACACAGTGGATAAATAGTGATTTAAATTGACAGTGTCAATCCATCTCTGAAGACATGGAATAACGTGGTATGTGGGAGAAAAATCATCTACAAACAACAATTGAGAATGGCACCTAGAGCAAATCAACAAACTACAGGTAGAACTACAAAAAAAGCTGGGTTTGGAAAGTTTGAAAACTAATAACGTTTGGAATGTTTTTAATTAAAATTTAGTGGCAGCTGTTCAGCTATGAGGTGTTGCATAATCCCGTGTTCATTTATCTAAGTGGAAATGAATAAGAAAATTGATATGAGGAAAACCCTTGAGGTGTGAAATTCCCACTGTTATCTATAAAAAGTTACAGTTCTATCTTTCTGCCTCTCCTAATAGCAGTAGAAGCCAGGTAAGAAGGGCAGATTTTTCTGGTGCTTTAATCCAACATGCCACAGTCCCAAAGGTTTCTTTGCATCATTCCAGCAGGTGCTGAGTGCAGAACTTCTCTGCAGGAGCTGTTGAGAGGTTGTAGGCTGGGGTGGTTTGTGTGATTTGGGAATTCAGAAGGCAAAAAGGGAGAAGAGCTGGCTGCTGCAGTTCTGGTGAAAGCGAGCTCAGAGTGATTGGCTGGTTCCAGTTTTCACTTGGGTCACTCAACACCCAGCTCTGCTCTCCAGAGCTGCTGCACAGGGGCAGGTTTGTACTCAGGACATCTGTGGCCATTACCAGTTCCTAAATGTTTGCTGCTTGTTATTTGATACCATTTGATATTCAGTGGGGAGGAGCCTAGCCTGGAGCTCACTGGACATTTTTTAATCAGTGAGGTATTTTCCTAAAAGAGATTTAAAACTCAGTTTTGAAGTGTCATTAATACCATTACCTGCTAGGCTGTGTCTTCTGCTGGGAATTTTTTAGGGCTGTAGAACCCTGAATGTCTCTGGAAGCACAGGAAATGCTGTGGCTGAATTTTTTAAGGGCTGTAGAACCTTAATGTCTTTGGAAGCAGAAGAAATGCTGTGGCTGAATTTTTCAGGGCTGTGGAATCCTGATTGTCTCTGGAAGCACAGGAAATGCTGTGGTTGAATTTTTCAGGGCTGTGGAATCCTGATTGTCTCTGGAAGCACAGGAAATGCTGTGGTTGAATTTTTCAGGGCTGTAGAGCCCTGATTGTGTCTGGAAGCACAGGAAATGCTGTGGTTGAATTTTTCAGGGCTGTAGAGCCCTGATTGTGTCTGGAAGCACAGCAAATGCTGTGGCAGGTGTGCATTTCCTGCATGTCCTGCATGTCCTGCACTTCCCAATCCTGCCTGGGAAACAGGTGGGAAACCTTCTCTCCTGTGAGGCACAAGTGGAAATGTCCCCTCACTTCTCTTCTCAGGCAGGGCTGGTTTGAATCTTTGCTGCTGTGAGACAGAAAGAACAAAGCTAAAGAGGAATAGAAGGAGCTGTGCAGTGCTTTAGCCAAGGTGTCTGTCCTCACAGGCTGCCTCTAGGAGGATCCTTCCCTGGATCTCTGATCTCAGAGGCCAAGCAGCCTCCTGCCTCCTACTCAGGATTTCTTTCTTTTCTGTTTCTCCCCCTCCTTTTATCGTTTTAAAGGTTTTTGTCTGCCTTTTCAATGCAAAGTGGGTCATCTTCAACTGCAAGCTGTTAAGCTTTTGCAATCCAATTTTCAAGAAAATTAACCAGCTCTTTCTTACCCAGATCATATGGGAGCCCATGTAGCCTGAGGATTTCATCTTGGATCTAGCTCACAAATATTTCTACTCTGGTCTGTAAGATTTTATCTCCTTTCATTAGACTTGTCTATTCAGACTTTTCCTCAGCTTTCAAAAAGTTTCATTTTTTGTCTTTCTATCTTATATTCCCTTATTTGACTCTTCTCAGGCTCTTGAGATGCCCAAGCTCTCTTTGACACCGTTGTTTTCCTTAAAATCTACAGGGAAAAAACATTTTTAGGAACACTTCTGATCTTTTTTTGCTAATTAGCTGGTTCTCAGCAGATGGTCATTGTCTCTCTGCAGGGCTTGGGGGGTCGTGGTCTTGATGCCCTTTAGGTTTTGCCTTTTTTTTTTTTTTCTTTTCTGTGTTCTCTGTATTCTTCAGGTGTATTTGTAGCTCTGTAGCCTGTTGTATTAGTGACCAGTGTTCCCAGGACTTTCCCTAGGCAGAAAGACAAAATAAATTCCAGAGCTCCAAGCCCTGGCAGGTGCAAGGCTCCAATCCTACCCTGGTTTTTCTGGGAAGCAAGGCCAGGAACAACTCTTGGAGATCCATCCCCATGGGCAGAGCACAGCCAGGGCTGAGGGGGCTCCAGGGCAGGGGCTGCACCTGGGGGAGGGATTTCCATCCCCCCTTGTCCTCCTAATGGGTGTTTTATCAATTATGCTAATTTCCTCAAACCTCTAAAATGTACTCACCCCCGTGGGGCTGAGCTGTTCTTTCCCTAGCTGCTCCTCCACATAAAGATCCCCTTTGAATTAAAATTAGCTGAAATTATCTCCAGCTTCATTTCCAGGCTGGGAAAAAGGCAGCAGCCTGAGAGGTGGAGCAGGGACCCAGCAGCTGGGCACTGCCCCAGCCCTCCCTGCAGATGACTGGCACTCCAAATCTTAATTGAGTCCTGCAGGAATTAATTATATTTTCATTGGAAAGGAAGGAAATAGTGAGATCCAAACCAGATTTGACAAACAGATAAAATGCTGAAGAAATAGGGGGGGGGGAAAGTACCAAAAAAGGGGAAAGAATCTTCAATTTAGAAACAGTTTCACATAGATTGGAAGTACATGGAAATGGTCACCAGTGCCTTCCTTCAATTGCCATTAAATAGTTAATTTAATACAGGACATTGCTAATTTTGTCTAAAGAAGGAAGGTATTACATTTACTGTGGGTGGAAAGAATTATATCAAGTAAAAATGAGGATCCTTTGCACAATTCTTATTATTTATTTTCTTCTCTCCAGAATTAATTCATGTAGTAGGTATGCATTTCAACTCTGGGTGAAATTCTCTCTCTTTATCAATTTTATGGGATGCTGCCTGGATAATGAATCTGGTTTGTAAACATTTAACCACAACATTTAGACATTGCCCACTGCAGGACCTGGGCTAGGCAGTTTTACTGCTCATTAGTTGTAGTTAGTTTAACTTTTTTCCTCAGCAGCCTGCTGTGTCAGATGATGATCAATAGGAAAACTACTCCAAAACTACTGCCTGGGGAAATGAAAGTATCCAGAATGAGAATCAATGAACTTCAAACAGAAATAACTTTCAACAAAGTCCTCTTTAGCTACTGCTTCTCTATGCAGTTGCAAAATTTTGAAGAATATATATAGTTATTGCATCAAGGTCTCAGGTATTTCTGTGTTTACTCTCCTTATAAACCTGAATATTTGTGGGAAAACATTTTGACAGCTGAATTCTGAGGGTATGATTAAATATTATTGTAGTGGTTCTCCTGTAGATTCTTCTATTTTGATTTGTTTATGGGTTGTACACAGTGGGAAGGTGCTAAAAATCCCCCTCTTTTTGTTTGGCATAAAATTCTGGTGAATAGCTGAGGGGTCAGGAGAGAAGTGAAGCACTTCAAGGACAAGTTTAAGGCACATCTTGATTTGTGTGGTGTCAGCTTCACAATGTGGAAAGCTACAGCTGGGGGCTGTCTGCTCTGCAGAGAAAATGTACTCACACTGTCAAAGCCTATGAACAAAACAGGAGTGACACTGGGCAGCACAGAAGGTGCCAGACAAAAGAAAATCCAGTGAGCTCAGGAAATTACACAGGTGGTAGCTCTTTGTACTACCATAATGTGAAAATCTGATTAATTTCACAGCAGATAAGGTGAAAAAGATGATTTTTCATACTGGGAGTCAATAGAAAAATTCTCGCACCTGCCCTTGCTTGGCTTCTTCCACTGCCCCACGGTTTTGTGCTCTCTGGATGTTCATCTGCAAGATTTTGGTCTTGGATTTTGCAGCACAGCAGCCTTTGAAAATAAACCAAGCCCAAATCCTGCCATCCCTCAGATATCCCTTCAAAAGTTCATGTTCTTTGGGTACCCACGTTCTTGTCCCCCTGCAGCTGAAGCACAGGAGCAAACCAAAGCCCATGGGGTGATACTGGAGTGGAATTTGGCTCTGCTGAGCCTGTTGCTGTTGATGATGGGAGTTAAACACGAGCAGGATTTAGTGGGGACAAGGCTCCAGCGAGTGGCTGGTACCTTTGTACCTCCTTACATCCTGTGCTTTGCTCCTCCTGTGGTTTCAGTCCCACGTTTGCTGGCAAGAGGGATGAGCTCTCAATCACCCAGGGATTTCCCTTACCCACACAAGGCCTGAATGGGCACTTTTTGTGATGGAAGCCAGCAACAAAGACAACTCAACATCTGGAGCTGCAGTGGGCTAAAGGTGCTGCTGCTCCTGGATGTGCCCCTGGGAGCAGCTGTGCCCCTTTCCTTCCCTCCACTGCTCCAGACAGAGCCCCTGGCAGTGCCTTCCCTCCTCATCCTCATCCTCATCCTCATCCTGTCTGCATCCTCATCCATCCCATCCTCATCCCAACTCATCCTCATCCTCATCCCCATCCTCATCCTCATCCCATTCCATCCTCATCCCATTCCATCCTCATCCTCATCCTCATCCTCATCCCATCCCATCCCCATCCTCATCCTCATCCCATCCTGTCTGCATCCTCATCCCATCCTCTTCCCATCCTCATCCTCATCCTCATCCTCATCCCATCCTCATCCCATCCCATCCTCATCCCATCCCATCCTCATCCCAACTCATCCTCATCCCATCCTCATCCTCATCCCATTCCATCCTCATCCTCATCCCATTCCATCCTCATCCTCATCCCATTCCATCCTCATCCTCATCCNAAACTAAAAACATCAGAAAACTAAAAACATCAGGTTTGAAACTAGACTACACTCATCCCATCCTTATCCCCTTCCTCATCCCATCCCATCCCATCCCATCCCATCCCATCCCATCCCATCCCATCCCATCCCCTCCCAGTCTGCCTGGAGCTCCTTCCCTGCTGCCTCAGGCTTTGAGGGATTTGCATTCCTGTGGGAAGGGGCACTGGGGGCACTGCTGGCTGATGTGAATTGTGTGGCACACAGTTCTAGACTAGATGTGAATAAAAAATAAAGATACAGCCCAGCCTAGGCCCCTTAATGCTTAACATATCAGAATTAATGAAAAAGTGAAGAGGAAAATCACCTCTTTTTGCCTGGAGAGCTGTACCAAATGCAGTCTGCTAAATAGAATTCAGAGCTTCTCCAGGAAAAAAAAAATCACAAAAAAATTAATATTGAGAACCATAAAATTTGTTGTGGGATGAACCAGGAGAAGCAAAGCAATGTTTTGATGCTGGTGGGAGATGGTGTTGGGCAGTCCCAGTGAAATCAGTCTGTGTTCTGGCTGGTACATCAGAAGGCTTTAATAGATAAGAACAATAAAGCAATCCAGTTATTAAAACCCTGGAGGGCAGTTAGGAAAAGCAGATAGCAAAATGCATTGCTGATTTAGAAGAAAAAAAGTCTGCAAGAGAGCCAGAACTTTGATCTTGGAGGAATTTTATTCTGGAGATTCTGATTGTGATAACTGTATTATTTCAGATATATTTTTGGATGACAATACTGCATTGCTTAGTGAGAGAATTTGTGGAACAATCCATGGTGATTTGAGAGCTAATCCTGTGAAAAAAGACAAGTCTCACCAATAAAGGAGCAAGTAGGAACTAGTGATAACAATATTATCTGAACAGGCACGTTAAGAATAAAGAAAGAAACAAAAGTTTGATTGTGAAGCAGCTAATGGTGAGGGAATATTAAATTGCACTAAGATTTTAAGTATCCATGTAATATATAGGGAATCATTTAACAGAGAAATTTGAAATGTTTCAGAAATTGTTAGCAGTAATGATATTGTAACTCAGTTTAATTAAATTGAATTAATAAAGCAAAAGAAAATGATTATCTGGTGAGCATAAAGAATAGTGTAAACAATAGTGAGATTAGTTCTTCATGATATCTGCAAGAATAAGCATGGTAAAACATTTAGCTATAAGGAAAAATACACGAAACTTAAGATTGTGAGAGAAGTGCAAAACTTGGATCTTAAAGTACAAGAAAGAAGAAGTATTCCACTTTTATTGAGTATTTTGCTAGGTTTCATTTAATGGTGGGTGCTAAAAGCCAGTGGTGCAGCAGAGAGGGTCTGCTGAGGTGCTGAGTGCTGTGCTGAGCTGCAGTGATGGGCTGAGCAGAGCTGGGGAGATCATCAGCCCCAGATAATCCTCAAGGCACAGCCCTGCTGGGCTGGGGCTCCTAGAACTGAGGTTTCTGAGGTTCTAAGCTCAGTTTCTTGGTGATGCTTTGGTTTAGGAGGGCTGGTTCTCACAGGGCTTGCTCTGTTCTGTTCTCACAGCAGCTCTGCCAGTGTTTTATCACTGGTTTAATGGTTTGGATTCTTTCTGTGGGATGGACTCTCTGCTGTCTCTCAGCTTTGGCCAGTGTAGGTGAGGAGTTCTCTCCCTCTCCCCACCAGTGAGAGTGGCCTGTGCAAAAAGGTACAAAAAGGGGTCAGGTTTTTCTAAATGAGGAATCATGTCGTTTGTTATCACCTCAGCATCAGCTGGAGTCAGAAATGTCAGGAAACCCCGGGAAGCCCAGACTGCCCCTGCCCTCTCTGGTTCTGGGGGAAGTGGGGTTTGCAGCCCAGGCTGGTCCTGCAGCTCCTCAGGAATGGGAATTCCATGGATGGCTTCTCAGGGGTGCTCACAGCTTGCTCAGCTCAGCACCCATCCCAGTGTTTCACTGGAGGCATTCCACCACCACACCCCTCCTGGAACGGGGTAAAGTGGAGCAGAGCAATTTAAAACTGCATCTGTTCTGCCCCATCCTCCCCACAGCAGCTCCTCTCCCCAGGGCTCAGAGAACGTGCATCCAAATGCCTGCTTCAGCTGATTGCATTTCCTTCCCCACGTGCACTCAAAAATAAATGTTGGAGGGAGTTAAACATCATTTGGACTTCTTACTGTGAGGGTGTATATTAATTTCCTCAAAGCTAATCCAATTTCTTAATTGTTGTGCCTACAGAATGTTGCCTTTCTGCAGTTGCTCACAGGAAGGTGTTCCTTCCTCTTCTGCTCCTGATTGACAGAATGGGCTGTCACCATAGCAACAGAATAAATTAATTAAAAAAAAAGAAAAGTCAGGTTGCTAGACTTTAAAACAGGAGATGGGAAGCAAATAATCTAAACTGATTAAAACTAAATAATCTAAACTGAGATAAAACTGAACTGTCTGTCTCCTGAAATTTGGTGACACCCCTGATGGGCTGGATCTGCATTTGGGGACCTTGAGGTACATGCAGTGCATTTGAGCATCAAATTGAGACTCTAAGATGTAAATTAAGGCAGAGAAATGTGGGTTTTTTTCATCAAGGGCCATGCAAATGTGTTTTCACAACTACTTTTCAACCTGCAAAAAGAGGAGGAGTGTCAGCTTTGCAGTGCCAAGGGTCCAGGTTGCTGGGGGTGATGCAGGAGCTGGGGGCTCTCCTGTGCCCTGCCCGGAGAGCAGAGCCCTGCTCAGTCAGAGGGCACTCCCCTGCCAGCAGCAAAGGCTGAGACCCCTGCCAGCAGCTGGGAGGCTGAGCCACCGAGGGACAGGCAGAAAACTGAGAACCGTGCTGCTGGCCTGAAGAAGAGGGACCCAAAATCTGAAATTCAGTGTTTCAGGCTCATCTGTAGGAAGTGAAAACGTGTGTCCACCTTTCTGCCCCCGACTAGAAATTCTATTATGAAGCTGATAAAAACCATTTTCAGATTGGCTTCATCAAATTGACACTTGGAGGTAAAACCTGGCTAGTTCTAGCAGAGATGACTGCTTAGAGACAAGGAAATTGGCTGAGCTTTGCTTACAGAAAGCTGCATAAATCCTGTTCACACCCTATAGTTTTTCTCATCCCTCTTTATCAGTTTTAGCAGCAAATACCAAAAGTAGCCACTTCTTAGAGGTGTGACTACTTAGGGCTTTAAAACTCTTCTCCCTGGCCATCGGGGGTGCTGTGCCTGCTCTTGCTGGGAACGTTTCTGGTCTGTGAAACCCTTCAGCATCAGAGCTGAGATTCTCTCCAAGCACAAACTGCGCTCTCTTGAGAAGGGAGTGCTCGTTCCTTGCTGGCCCATCTCTCTCATTAATCTAAAATTGCATTATTTGGGCTGGAAACGATTTGCTTTTAGTGACAGGAGTTTCAGTATGACTGTTCTCAAGGTATCTTGGAGGGATTTTGCATTCCTGGTCTGGGTTTCTGTATTTGAAAATGCCAGCTGTTCTATCCAAGGGAGAATCACGCTTCAGGGTTCTGAGAGATTAATTGGGAAATGTGTCCTCTGTATAGCCTAAATTACCAACTGACATAAGGCAAATAATTAGCAACAAAATGTGTTACTCAGAGAAGTACACATTTGTGTTCTGTCTGTCTGAGGAACGTTTCAATCACGGAGCTGCCAGTGCTAACTCTGGCAGCAATCAGGAGTCAGAAGCAAAATCAAGATCCAATTGTATTCCGTGCAGCATATGGGCCAATTATGTAATTATTCTTAAAAAAATATATCATGGGAGCACTTTGCAAGGGGAGGAGTGCAGGTTGCCTTTCATGTGGCATTTTCTGTTTTCTTAATTGCCACTTTTTAACGAGAGAGCTGATGCTGCATGACCCCAGTTAATGATTTACATCAGTTTGCTCTCCTTTTAACTGGTTCTTCAGAGAAGGGGTTTTGGTTTAATAGTTCTTTTTTTAATAGTTCCTTTTTTTTTTTTTCTTTTTTTTGCCTTTTCTGCAAACTTGCTTTGCTTTGTTTTCTTGAATTGGGTCTTAGTGAGGTTAAGAGCAGTGCTAAGGCAATTCCAGAGCAAGAAAGCCTTTCCAGGAATACAGGTATAACGAGATTATTCAAGTGCTGAACTTTACAACCTTATCAGTCCTGTTTTCACTTTATCACAAACACCATTATAGCTGTTCTTAGCTATTGATTTGACCTTTGTTGTTTTTTGGGGGGGAGAGGGGTTCTTTTCTTATTTCCCTAAATATCAATAAATCAGCCCTTTAAATGCAAAGAAAATTCAAAACTTATAACTTAGCAAGGCAGTCTGAGAAGCAGATGGTTGTAACCTTTATATATCTTGATTACAAGAAATTGTGATGCATATGTCTGAGTTTAGAAATGGAATACAAATTCATCTGATGTCACTGTGTGCAGAACTGGGGGAGCTGAAACTGAGTATACTTCTTACTGTATTTGTAATGCCTTTTGCAAATTTTTGTGTGCATCAGCTTTGTTATAATTAAATTCCCATATGTTCATTAAAGAAACAAACAAATTTTGTTTTATAAATGGGACTTAGCAGCATTAGCAGCAGTGATAGCACAGTGAACGTTCCAAGGCTGGAAACAGGAGTTCTGCCTTTTCCAGTTGCAAATCTGATTCAATTCAGACATTTTATTAATCATGACAGTCTGCTGCTGACATTTCAGCAGAGTTCAGGTCCTGTGAGACAGCAGCAAATCTCACTGAGGCAACTTTGCTACCCCAGCCAGCCTGTGGACAGTGGTGTTCTCACATTTCCTTCAAATTTGTAACCCAAAAGAAATAAATATATCAGGGGAAAAAAAGCAAAATGCTCAAATCACAGCAGAGCCTTCCTGTGTTCTGTGATTTTCTTTGTCTACCCTTCAAGTGAACTGATGAAATCGTGTTGGTGCCATCCCAGTTGTGTAATTACAGCTGCACAAAAAGAGCTGCTGTGGCCACAATCAGAGATTAGATTTTGAGTTTGAGGAGCAAGAGGCACCAAGGTATTTTTAATCTTCAAGATTTCTACTCAAACATGGCAGCAAAAAGCAGGAATAAGTTTAGGGAAGAGCCATGTTACCTGTAATAATTAAACATCTTCACTCATGAAGTTAAAGGTGAATGAGCCCTTAACTCCTTTTAACCCTTTGGCTTGCTTTTATATTAAGTAGAAATGGTGGAAGGGAGAAGAAAGGATTTTTTTTCTTTTTTTTTTGTCAAGGAAACAGAGTAAAGAAAGGGAAGATCACTTTGAAAGAAGTCCTGCACCAAAAGCAGGAAGAATTCCTTACCTCCTGTTCTCTGCCCCAGCCACTCTCCAAACTGGTGAAGGTCTCAGCCAACACTGGAACAATGTCCAGGGACTTTCCACTGATATTGTTTCACTGTTTTCCAAACAGTTCTGCATTGTGAGTCTTTGGGAATAGTTGGTTTCAAAACAAATCGTAAAATTGCCACAAATTATTCATAATAAATATTTTTCCAGCTTTCACTGCATCTGTGGCTCACATTGCAAAAGCACCTAGAGGCCTGAGCTGACATTAAGACAATCAGTATGCTAAAAGCTGTGTGTATAGACAGGAAAATGAAATATTTATGTGAAGAATGTCTCTACAAATAACACTTAGGGCCAAAAAAGCATCAGCACATTTGGGGATTTGCTGTTGCATTTGTGTTCTGTAGGATTTGCTGTGCTGTGGCTTAGGGTTGTCCAGGCAGGAGAGTTCCACAGATTTATCCCATAAAAAAAAAGGACATTTTCAGGTGTTATCACTGCAACAAGACTTCTGTCAGTCTGGTATCAACACAGGTTCTAAAACTCTGAGTGCTTTCAGTGAAATGTCCTTGGCAGTCCAGTGGTGCTTGAGAGGTCTCTGTGAACACAGGAAGGCACTGGAGAGCTCCAGGAGTTTGAATTTCTGCACAAAAAATGCCACTGACTGTGAGAAGCACAGAAAAGGCAGTGTCTGCCCTCTGCAGCAGTCCTGGCCCACACTTCTGTGCTGCAAGGCTTGAAAGTGTTCCAGATGAATATTTTTTAAATAATAAGAATTTTGGAGGGAGCTTCCAGGTAGCTTTTTTCAGACCAACTTCTTTGGGAATAGTATGGAGGAAAAAAAAAAAAAACAGAGCAGCAAATCAGATATTATAATTGTACCTAGAGGTGCCTTTTCAGGATCTGTTCTTTTCCAGTGCCTCTTTTTTTTTTTTCAGGATCTATTCTTTTCCAGTGCCTCTTTTTTTTCAAGATCTGTTCTTTTCCAGTGCCTCTTTTTTTTTTTTTTTTTTTTCAGGATCTGTTCTTTTCCAGTGCTCTCTGCTCAGGTTAATGCAGTGTAGCTGTCACATGAGCTGGTTCATGATAATTTTGGTGGGATTCTGTAGGGATCCAGTTCAGGTGCCATTGTGACAGGAGATTAGAGTGGGGAAACCCAAGGGGCACAAGAGAATTCATTAGGATGCTAATTTGATCCCTCTGTGATTATTGCAGTGAGGTTTCAGTGGGAGCCTTTAGAGAACTGGTGGTGAGGTGGAAATGGAAAGGTGTCAGCGTGTCACTGTCATTAGAAGAGAACTCAAACTGAGAAAATACCCCGAGAAGAGCACGGGGCTGAGTTGGAATGCAGACTGGAGAGGTTCTTGGGGTTCCCATTTCATCTCCTCTGTGCCATGTCCTGTGTGGCACAGGCAGGGCAGAGATTGCTGCCTGATTTCAGAACTGAAATTTTCAGATTTCCCCCACAGGAGCCACCCTTTGATTCAGATTCCAAAACCTCCCCTTCTCCTGGCAGCTCCAGGGGTCAATTCTCCTGCCTGGTTCAGGGAATTCGCTGGGCACTGGGAAGGGCTGCAGTTCCAGGAGCACTGGGGGTTGGATTTGCTGCCTAAAACCTGATTGTAGAAACTTTCATGCCAAGGGAAACCACACTCTTCCCAAAATTCGGGATTTTAGGGGGTGTTTATCTGGCCAGAGATATATATACCCTCAGTTAGAAAGAACTGCTGCCATTTCAGAGTGAGGGAGTAAAACACAAACAGGTGAGTGCTTGGTGTGTACTCTGCCTGAGATCTTTTGTGGAACTATTTGGTAAAACAGAGATGTGAAATTAAAGAGTTTTAGCTATTTTTTTTTAGTTATATGATTTTTAAGTTCCTGTTTGGTCATGATGATCTGGAGTCGTGCAAGCAGCTTGAAAAATAGAGTTTGAGCTGAAGGAGAAAAAAGTTTTCTGAGGTTTTTTCTGTATCATGTTCTATAAATTATGATTGTAGGTGGACACAGATCTTCAGGGACTTATTTGCATGAGTGTTTTTGTGTAATAGGAGCTGTGTTTTGTGTAGCTGGATTTTTTCATTTCTCCAAAGTGTTTTGTGCCACTAATTCCTCACTGCAGTGTCATGTTCCATGAAAATGAGCAACCTTCATTTCTTGTAGGTAGGAAATCTGTATTTTTTCCATGTGGCTACTGTTGCTGATAAATACAATGGGATTATGGCAAAGTGTTCTGTAAACTGGAATTCTGTCCTGTGACAGGAGCCTGGCTGGAGATGCTCTGTTAACTCTGGTCTTGCTGCTCATCACCTGCAATTACTGTTCAGTTATCTGTTATTAGCAATAATAATTTGATGTTTGGCCAAGGTGAAGCAGAACTTTCTTGGTCCTGGGTGACAAAAACGGCAAGGAAAAGGAGATTGCAGCACTTCCAGAATCTGTGAATAATTTGAATTTATGAGGTTTTGTCTTTGCTGGGAGATCTCCCAGTGCAGGTTTTCCAGGGGTCTCCTGTAACAGGTCTGCAATATTCTGTGTGTACCACGGCACACAAGGCCACTTCTAATCCCCAATAAACCAGATTGATGCAGGAAGGAAGTGGCAAGGCACAGACAGATTTGTTTCCTAAATGTAACAACTACTGTCACTGTGCACCAGTGCTCCTCGGGGAAAGGCACATTTCCTCTGCAAGATAACTTCTGCTAGATAAATTCACTGACTGATATATAACAGATGTATTTATATCTACTAAATCAAACTTATATTAATGATATCTCTAATAGATTAATCAGAGACTGAATGCACTGTGACAGAATTAAAGCAAAGTTATTTTTAGAAATGAGGTTGACCAGAAATGGTGAATGTTTGCAAGTAGAAAATAGATTAAGGCCATGTTAAACTGTAAAATAAACAACTGGCTTTTTCTGTGTCTTGGCTTGATCCAAACCATGCTCTCAAGCATTGCCAGAATACAGAGATGCTCTGAAGGAAAGCAGTGTCTGTCTGGATGTAAAATCTCTCTGTCTGCTGAGACAAAGAGAAACAGCCCAGTTAATTCCTGGGAGTGCCTCTGCTGGACCGAGATTTGATTGTGGCAGCCCAGAGCCCCTGGAGCATCTGCAGAGCTCTGTCCTGGCCCTGCCTGGCTCACAGAGGGGAAACCAGGCTGGGAAAGCTGAGGGTGAGCTTGGTGGCTCTGAGATCAGGTGCAGACTCTGCCAGGCACACAGGTGTGTGCTGAGCTGCACAAAAAATCCTCCGTGCCCAGGCTGCCACGGGGCTGTGCCTTAGGGTCACTGACACTGGGGGTGCAGCCACAGGAGGGGAATTTCAACACATCTCTCCCCCAGTTCCAACAATTCTTGCCTGGGAGCATGTGTTGGGTTTAAACCTTGTGGAAAAACACCGAGCTTGTAATTTGTGTTGTAGGCAAAGTTTAGAGCAATCACTTTTTACACAATTTCACAGTTCTTCATTTCACACACTTGTGTAGCTACTTAATAAAAATACATAATGCATGACTTCATACTATAAACTGTTAATTTATAATAATTTTATGTCATCTACTGTAATTATGGCACTGTGCAATCTGTAGTGGTTGACAATATTTTGGCAGAAGCAGCTACTGTAATATTTACAAGGCATTTCTGGCTCCGTTTAGTTTTCATTGTGCTCCCAGTTATCCTCCTGAGTTATTTGGATACCAGTATATAAAAATGTCTGTTGTTTGCTTTGCTTCTTGACTAGTTAATCAAAAACATTTTAATATTATGGAGCTTTTCAAGAGAGAAATTATACTCCAAAAAACCCATTATGCACAAACAGAGAAAGTAATGAAGTTCTGCTGGTCCTGAAGTAATTTCACACCATTTAAAGCTAAGCTCCATTGTTTAATCATTTCTAATCATTTGCTTGTATAAATTCCAGTCTGTCTCAACCTAACTCTGTGGAAATTTTTTTGCTTAATTTTTATTTCCATTATCCACTGGAGAAGTGGTGTAATTCCCAGACCTCTGCAGAAGTCACAGTTAGTTTGGGGCTGGGCTGAGCGTGCCTAGGGACCCTGGGCTGCAGTCACAGGCTTCTACAAGAGCTCTGCACATTTGGAACCGTGCAGAAACTGTGCTCTTGTTTGTTTGTGGTGGGTGTTTCGTTACCCAAACGGAGACTGCAGCTGCTGAGCACCTCTTGAAGCAGAGCTCTCATTTCTGTACTGATGGGAGCTGCTCCCAGCTTGAGATCAGACTGCTGAGGGCATTGTAATGTAATTTATCTGAGTTCCCCATTCGCATTTCCATGTCACTGCCTACCCCAGGCTGGAGCCCTTAGCTCAGGTGTGGGCAGAGGGGAGGCTGTGAGCCCTGCATCAGCACCTGGCAGGAAATATCCTGCACTCTGCTCTCTTAACTGCAGCTCCTGGTTTTTGGGGGTGTTTTTGGCTGGGGGGCAGATGAGTGAGTTCCCATTTGCAGGTTGTGGATCAGGAGGGTGCATTTGGAGAAATGTCCTGGTCTGCTGCAGGTGATGCCCTGCCCGGGAACCTCGAGCTCTCCTGGGGCCAGGGGAGGAATTCCAGGAGCCTGGAAAGGTTTCCTTATTTCCAGATTTCTCTCCTGACATTTCTGATTTATGTCTTAGGGCATAATAAATTTTCAGTTATAATTGAAATTATTTTTGTTTGTGAATTTTAGTTGCCGTTCCAACCATTATATAAATATTTTTATGCCCTGGAGAGCTCTCTTTAGCAAATCAACCAACTTGTGATCTATACTAATTGAATTATGAATCATTTCAAAACCAACACCAACAAAGAAATGTGGTGCTTTTATTTTTTTATTTTTATTTTGTCCTTTTGTTTTTATTTTTCTGTGTACTGTTTTCTTTTCAATCCCTTTAATTCACTTTATAAGTTTCCATTATCCAGAGACAGGATCCAACACTAATGGATTATTTTCTCTCCCAGTTCAAAGTTTTGTACGTGAGAGACAGTGAGAAATCTGACACAATGCTAAATTTAAGAATGAACAAAAAAGTTTGCTCCTGCATCAACAATGAAGATGAAAATATTAGATAACTTATTCTGTGCACAAAGAAATAAGATTTATCTGTATGTAGGAAGACTTCAGCAGTTATTGATTCTGAGGATGGTTCCATTCATTTATTCCCTCCCAAATGTTTTATTTGTGATCACAAGAGTCATCTAGTGCAATTAGTGATTATGAAAACTGCCAGCATGCAATTACTCAGAATAATATAAATATTCAAAACAAGAGCCAGAAGAATATGCAGCAAGCACAAGAAATTTGAGGTCAAAATGAGAAAGGGTTTGTTTTTTTTTTTAAACCAGTTAACAAAAAGCCCAGAGAAACTATGAATAAATTTGTCATTTGCCCTGAGACAATAATAATGCACTGTGTTTGAAGGTCCCACATCTGGGCTTTTGTTGTGCTGAAGGGAAGCATACTCCAAAGGTACAGACTTTTCCCCAGGAAGATCCTGTTGCCATTTCTGACTTCAATTATTTTATGCCAGCTATTATTGCAATGCAAAACTGCTTCCTCCTAAACAATTAAATATTCCATTGGAATCTGGAAAAAGCATTTGGAAGCTTTTAATTTCCTTTGATGGGCTCCGTAAGAGGAAGAGTGAAAACCTGTGTTGTTGTGAACTGGGTTTTGTTGATGGTTTCAGGCATTTTAAGTTGTTTTGGGGTAGACTTTGGTTCAATGAAATTGCATTTGGAGTCTGATTTTCGCCCCTGATCCTGCTGCAAGGCTCCACAGCTCCTCTTGAAGTGTGTTTTGGAGGTGTTTGATTTTCCTCGGGGCTGCCACAGCTGGTGTGAGCCCGGGGTTATTTCCTCTTTCACATCCCTTGTGCACCTGCGTGGGACCCTCCCCACGCTCCTGGTGTGCTTGGGGGGAGAAGCACAGAAGGGAAAATCGGGCAGCAGGGAGGCTGAGAGAGTCCAGGAAAGGGCTCAGATGCTGATTTTGCTTTTCAGGTGTTCCAGGCCTCCCTGCAGGAAGGGATTTTACAAATTCCTCTCCGCAGGTCTGGGCAGAGCTCAGCCCAGCTCAGAGCAGCCCCTGGTAAGGAGTCTGTGCCTTGAAACTGGTTTTGGGCAGAATGGGATTCCTGTTCAGCATTTCCCACCTCCAGAACGCTCCAGCAGAGCAGCAGTTGACTGAGGAACTGTTCAGGGCTGGGTGGTCTCTGTGCCTTCACCAAGGAAGAGATTCCCCAGTGTGTGTGATGGTGTCCCCCACAATTAGCAGCATCCTCTGACCCCATCCTGCTCAGCCCCTCTAAGCATTGAGCCAGTTTCAGGCTCAAGCCCTGATAACTGAGGTTTTCCAGCCTGCTGTCACAGTATCCTCTGTGCCCAGACAATAATTGCACTCCAGGTCGGAGCACAGAGTTCACAGACCTCTGCCCTAGAAGTGCCCAAATTTGGGCTAATTATATAATTATTATAATTTGGGCTGGGTTAATTATAGCCGAGAAGAATTCAGAAAAGACCCAGAATTGGTGAGCTTGGATGCTTGTCTCAGCACATCATATTCTCTACAAACTATTAATGAGTCTTGTACCCAGTGAGAGCTGTATTTTGGAGTGTGTTCTCTGCCCGAGATTAATGTTGATGCAAGTCTCCTGACACTATTAAGGTGTTTAAAATAATACATTTCTTTCATGTAAAACAGCTTCATTGATTTCAGAGGTTTATACTCAATACAAAACCACTTGTGCTGTCGTTTGCTAATTAATTATTTAGAAAACAGGGATTTTGTTGAGTTTGGATTTGCATGGTTAATAATGAACTTAACACCATAATCGAAGGGGGTTCTATTTGTGCTGTGGGAAGCAAGGACGACTGACTGGGGGACTCAGAAAGCTGAAAATTGCTTTAGAGCAGAGCCCCTGCTCTGGGTGCCTTTTAAATAGTGCTACCAAAAGGAATTCTTTTGACTGCAGCCTAATACAGCACCCCTGCCTCCAGTTAGGGCTGAAAATTCTCTTTCTTCCTTGTAAGAACCAGCTTGAGTTGTTGTTTCAGCCAGCCTGTGCAAAAATGATACATCAGAAAAGAAACTTGAAAGCATTACATTAGTAGATACAAATCTGGCACAGAAAATCCAAATGAAACATTGCAGTACATATTGAGATAGGAAAATGCTAAACATGGGAGGCAGGATGAAAAGTGGAGCCAACTATTTTGACTCTAAATCCAGTGAAATGCAGAATTAATAATAAGATCAATGTGTTAATTTTTTTCACAGATATTTGTTTCAAATTTTTAAGCCTGCTATTGTAGAGTTAAAACTTTCCTAACTTTCTTTTACATCTGTGAACAAAAAAAATCCTAAAACAACTGCAGAAGCTGAGGCTTTCAAAGTGTTGCTCTTCTGTCCTGGGCCATAACAGAAGGTTTTGCTGGAAGTCAGTAGGGCAGAGAGTCCTGTCAGAGATGTTTATTCTTGGCTAGGTGTAGTTTGGAGGCAGTTCTTTATAATTAAAATTAGAATGCAGTTACCATGTTAGAGCAGGTGAGTTTCCTCTTCAAAACCTGAGCCCAGCAGTGTTCCCTGCCCTGTGAGAAACTCCCAGAAATGGCTTTTCAGAAATGGTAAATTGTGAAAAAAGCCTGGAAATCCCCCTGGCCAGCAGCAGCCCCGCAATGCTTGGGAGCTTTGGGAGGATTTCACCTTTGCCATGTGAGCAGACACATCCACACCTGAGAGCCCCACTCTCCAGAGCTGTCCTGCTGCCCTCCCTCCCCCTGCCAGAGTGCCAAGAAGATGAGCATTAAAAATGCTATGTTTTTTAATTACTAATGAATTAGTCTCATTTGTCAGATGTCTGAAAATGTGAACACAGGTTTTTTTTTTCTTTCCAAAGCCCCATGGCTTGTGTGAATAAATAGCTAAGTGGTCTTTACCTCCCAAGGGGAGTGCAGTCAGGAAAAGGCGGAATTAGGCAATTAACAATAGAAGTGCAAGCAGTAAAATAAGAAAAGAGGCTTCTGAAAAAGTTGGTGTTATTCTGAACTCCCCACAGCCATTCTGTGGGGTTCCACTTAATTGAGATGAATAACACGGTTTCATAAGGAGACCAGTGGAAGGTGCCTATTTAAACTTTGTAACTAATTAATAGTTTCTCAAGGATGCTCAGCAGTGAAGTGGGAGTGCTGCTCACGCTGTTGCTGCCACGTCTGTGGCTGGGTCTGGTTTGACTTTGCACAGGGAGAACAAAACCTCTCTGCTAGCACGGATTTGTCCATCTGTCACCGGGGGAGGGGGTCAGTCGCTGTCATCAGCCTGTTCTTTCCATTTCCGAAGTGCTGTCACAGTTTCAAGAAAGTTCTCCCCTTTCAGACCCTCAGAACAAGAGAAGAACAAGTGTGTAGGTTTAATAGTTGTCGTTTTCATCTTAGCATCAAACAGGAATAACAAGATAATGCTTCTCAGGGTTGAAATACTTGTTCCTCCTGTGGTTCCCTGCAGAGGACTTGTTGCTAGAGATTTGCAGGCATTTGTGGACGTGACCTGTCCTGGAGCCTGTGACACACCCGTGAGCATTTCACCCTGCCAGCATCTCAGAGACCTTTGTGCCTTGCTGGAATATTCCTATAAAATAGCACTCACCTTGTTGAAATTGGTTTTGGAGTCTGTCTCTTAGAGCCAGCAGGCAGCTTGCTGCACATCTGCAGCTCGCCTTGTGCAGCAGCTGCTCAGGGCAGGAGCTGAGCATGGCATTGTGACCCTCCACCAAAACCCTGGGGTCACCTGCAGAGCTCCAGCTCCTCCCAGGGTTTCTGAAGGCTTGGGTTTCTTCCTCCCATGCCATGGGGTGGGTTTGCCAGCACAAACAAGGGCTGTGCAGGGCTGGGGGGGTTTGTCCACAGCCCTGGCTCTGCCCCTCCCTGGGCTCAGACATCCTTCCCCATCCTTCTGGCCCAGGGAGGAGCTGCTGCGGGCCTGTGGGTGTCAAACATTCCAGACTGCAGGAGAACCCCCCTGGGACTGCGAGAGAACCCCCCTGGGACTGCAGGAGAACCCCCTTGGGTGGAGGTTAGGGTTGCAGGAGGAGGGATGCTCTGAATTTGAGCGACAAACCGCGCGGATTTCACCTCGCTGGAAATCTCTTTGCTTACCAAATGAGGTGCTAAGTTTCAAGGAAACAATTGTTACTATCTTGCAAAGTGTTTATGGCTCTTTTTTATTATATATGCTTCCTTCAGGATCTCTCATTGTTCTGCTGGATGTTGTTTTCCCTTCTCCCCAGCTATGGGCCCCTGGTGTATTTTTCCAGAGGAACTCAGATAGATATACACCAATAAGGATTTGCCATGTAGCTATTCAGTACATTATTTTTCTTGATGGCATGTTTGTTTCCTAAGCTTTTTTTCTTTACTACTACTTTTCTCTGCTTCCCCAATTCAAGTAGACTTTCTGGATGTCACATTTACTTCAAAAATATTTGGCAAACAAGTTATTTCTCACTAGAAGAAGCAACAAACTTAATCCAGGTTATCCCCTGGCTCCTTGAGAATAGATGCCTGCTTAATCCTGTAGAGAAGTAAATACTGTCTGGAACAAAACATCTCTATGCTGTAAGATTGCTTGATTTTTATTTATTTTATTTTTTGGTCCAGAGAGGAAGGGAGATTTTGCTTTAACAGTTGTGTGAAGAGCTGAATCAATACCAGATAAGACCTCAGAGGCTTTTTCCTTGTGTTGAACTATTGGATAAGGCAGCATCTCTTTACTCCTTGGTGTGCCAGCTGCCCTGCTTCTCGTGGCTGTACCAGGGGGCAGAGACACCCCAGGACAGAGACACCCCAGGAGAGAGTCACCAGGGCACAGAGACACCAGGGCACAGGGTCACCAGGGCACAGGGTCACCCCAGGAGAGAGACACCAGGGTACAGAGTCACCAGGGCACAGAGTCACCAGGGCACAGGGTCACCCCAGGAGCTCTGTCGAGGCTCAGGGTGCACAGAGCAGGGCAGGCAGCAAAGGAAATGCTCATTTTCTGAAAGGTCTGGCGTTGGCTCAGTCCCATGGCTGTGCTCTCTGCACCTCTGGCAGTTTGTGTTCAGAGGAGGGTCCTGTTCACAGGGGTGCTGTGCTGTGCTGTCCCTTCCCATTGTTCTCTGCACCTCTGACACGTTTCTGTTAGAGAAGGATCATATTAAATGGGGTGGCTGTGCTGTCCCTGCCCCATATTCTCTGCACCTCTGACACGTTTCTGTTTCTGCTCAGAGGAGGATCCTGTTCACAGGGGTGCTGTGCTGTCCCTGCCCCACAGGTGTCCGTTTTCCCAATTTAAAATGGAGCCTTGCCAGGAGCAGCCTGCCCAGCCCGAGTGCAGCCCAGGGCAGCTGAGGGGTGAGAGGAAAGCCAGGGGAGAAGTGAAATGTGAATTGCCAGGGACACCTTGAGCAGGGGGTGCCCTGAAGCTGGCACAGCAAAGCCTCAGAAACCCCCAGGGAGGCAGAGCCAGCAGCTGCCCAGAGCACTGCTGGTGTTTGTGCCCCATGAGCTGGGGAGGCTGCCTGGCTCAGCCCTGGCATGGAGCTCCTTGCATAAACCCACTCAGTGCTTTAGTGTCACTTCGTGGAACCAACTTGATGCAAAGGTGTTTGACTCTTTTGTGACTAGCATTTTATATGTTGATGTAAAATCATAGGGATGAGTTGGTTCTCTGGAAGATGCTAGACGTATCTTTTGTTTTTTCTTGGCATTTCTGATCTTCTTCGATTTTGAGCTCTTGTAATGAGCTCAAACACTGTAACTCAAATTCCCTTGAAGTGTTTGTAAAACCTGCAGAGCTCAATCTCTTTGAAATATGACACGAAAATTCACTTTTCTACTTCTTACTCTTATTCCTGCCTTTGCTTTAGATGATGAATCTTGGCTATTGTGAAGAGTAAGGATGAGTCAGCTGGGTGAAGGTTTTTATTTGGCAAAGCCACAGCCAAAAATCTTGGTAGGCATTGCAAAGTGATGAGCAAGCCATGTTACTGTTTTCTGCCTTTTGGAAAGTTTAACAAAGTTCTCATTATTTGTTTTCTTGTATTTTATCTCCTAAGTAGAGGAAGTTTCTGCCATTTGGGGAGCACCCCTGCTAGGTGTCTCACAAGTGCAGATTCATTTTTCTCACCAAACAGAACTGTTAAATGGTGTATGCTGGAAGGCCAGTAGTCATTGCTGTCACATCCAGAAGCTGCCTAAGACAAACTTTTTGATAACAAAATTTGATAACAAAAGTAAAAACAAAGGAGAAAGCTACAAAGAAAAATATTGAGGTGGATGCAGAATCACTGTTTATTTTTACAGAATATTTTCTTGTTTTCCTAGCTGTGAGCAGTTTGAGGGCTTTACTGGTTGATGTGGAAAGAATGCTACAAAAATACCTCTCTTGCAGAGTTGTTTCCTGCCTTTTGAGTTTGCTGTGCAAGTGCAGAACCTGGACCTAATTGTCCAAATCACTTTTCCCCTGTCATTACATGGGACAGAGTTTCCTGAGGCCATCAGGACTTCAGTGCATTGCTCTGTTTATCTCCTTGCACCTTTTGGACTCAATTTTAATCACGGAGTCTCAATTTTATATGGATTCCTCCACATGTGTATAAAATCTTCTTAGTTTTAATATTTCACTTT
Source organism: Sitta europaea (assembly GCA_013400255.1). Taxonomy (NCBI): domain Eukaryota; kingdom Metazoa; phylum Chordata; class Aves; order Passeriformes; family Sittidae; genus Sitta; species Sitta europaea. The sequence continues at coordinate 1,923,274 of VXBS01005601.1, forward strand.
TTAGCATGAGCTCTTTAGAATTTTTCTTCCCATCCTACAAGAAGCATTCACTACCTTGTAATTTCTCTGCGTGTCATTCAAAAAATCTTATTTCATGGGAAGATTTGTCTGTGGTAGGAAATCAGCTTTTTGATTATTTGACAGATCCCTGAGTCTGGTATCTCACAAAGATCACATTTCTCAGGGAAACGCTGCATCTTGTGAAGGCAAGATTAAATGCTAATTGGATGGCAGTGCAGTGCCTGTAGCCCTCTGCCTGCTTTGCCAAATCCCCTCTCCCTCTGTCTGCAATGTCATTTCAGGTTTTTGTGCACAAACCCAGGGGCAGGCATCTCCCTGCTGGTGCTGGTGCAGCTCTGAAGTGCCTGTTGAGGCAGAGCTCAGAGTTCCAGGCGCTCTCTGAGGCTCTGCCACGCTCAGCTCAGGGAAGTGATGCACTCAGAACAGGATTGTGTTGGCGTTCTGCTCTCTTGAGAACATTTTCTGGTAGAAAGAAATAGGAATATTTAAAGCGCACATAGGAGCCTCTTCAAAATTCTCTGCAGCTGTAGTTTGACAATATTACACAGACTGAAATGTTTGCTTATCAGAAAAGCTGAAATGTTTAAAGAACATTGATCTACATTTCTTGTCAGTTTACTGTCTCCATTGGCACAACAGTTGGAGGGATTCTGATGTTCTGAAATGGAGAGTGCCTCAGACTTGCATCTGCAGTGACTGCTCTGTTACCTCTCTCTGAGCCTTGGAACAATAACTCCTTCCACCTAAACACTCCCAGAATGTGCAGCATATGAGAGATCTGTGCAAGTTGTGCCTGTTTGCCACCTTATGTTATAATGGCAACTGCTGCCAATCAGCAAAACAAGGAAGTTGGGAAGTGGGAATTTTCTGTGGTTGCCACCGGCTTCCTTAATTTCCTTGAAATTAAGAACAGGCTCTGCTCCACTGCTGGCATTTCTCACAGCTGAGGCAGCGTCAGTGTTTCTGACACAGGATGTTTAAGTGCTTATATCAACTTTGGTGTGTGCTCTGAGGGAGCCCTGCCAGATCACATGATGCATTTTCTGGTATTTCTCCAACCCTGGCCAGAAGCTGTGATAAAGGAGTCAGATGGAAAATTTCGATTAGAATGATTTTTTTTTTAAAGATTCTTTTTTTTTTTTAAGTAAATGAAGCACTTTTATGATGGCTTGCAGCTTTTGCTGAGCAAAGCTGTGATTAGAAGGTTGTTGGGCAGGACTTTGACAGCTGACTTGCAATGAGAATTAAGAGCACAGCACTGACTGCAGACACAGGAATTGTTGGTCCTTTCCCATGGTTTCCACTGTGTAACCCCGTGTTTCTCTTTAACAGCACTGCTCTGCAGCTCTGGGCTGAGTGGATCTCATTGGAGGGTGTCTCATTGCTGTAGAACCACGGTGTTTTTACAGTAGTAAATGCTTAAGAACCTGATGGGGAAGCAATAATGGAAGTGTTCCTAATTTCACTACAATAACTCTCCATAATCTGCACAAAACACTGGCTGCTTCCTCCTGCTTCTCAGCAAAGATTTAAAAGCTGAGTGAGTTGCCATGTTACTTAAGACTTCATTATTTTTTTGCAAAGTATACTCCAGAGCATTTGCTAGAACATTATGAAGTATTATCATAAATGATTAAGCTGAACTATAATTGTCAAAATATGTGAAAAAAGCACATCTGGCAAGGCTGGTTTTCCCCTCCCTCCCTCACATGAGTCAGTAATTCACCGTGGATCCTCCTGGCTGAGTCACTCTGGGGCTGCTCAGCTCCCTGGAGCACAGCAGGCACCTCTGCCCAGCCCCTGGCAGCCTGGACCTGAGCTGGGAAAAGTCTGACTGGTGGATTTTGGGGGTCACCAAATCCAGGCTCGTGCAGCCAGGCCTGTGGAACCAATATTTTATATTCACTAGCCTAAATAGTTGTGGTTTCTTGCATCTGCTGTTCCTGCCCCCTTTTTTCTCCTTGCTTGTTTGATAGTTACACTGTCATCTCTAATCTAGGGTGTGTTTGTGGCCAATTTATAACATTTGTTCTTGTGCCAACATCAGCCTTTAGTTAAAATGCTCTTTTCCCTTGTTGCAGGTTAGTTACATGGTGAGGAAGAGTGAAAAATAGATAGAATCCTTCTCAACTTTCAATTTGTGAGGTTATGCAAACCAAAAGCCTCCTCTTTAAAAGAAGTTTTAATTCCCTCAGTCATACTATCACTAATGCAGATTGAATTTATTTTCCTTGGGTGGAACCTTTCACTCTGCTCCAGATGAGGCCTCACTGGCACTGCCCAAATGCCTCTCCTGATGAAACCTCTCACATCTGTATTAAATTACACATCCTGTGGTGATTGGACAGTAGATCCACATTTTTTGTTCCAAACAATGAATGTTGTTGTAAGTCTCTTACAGGATTATGTCAATATTATGGGTGTCAAAGAGAATATCTGCTAAAGCTGTTTGTGATGAGATTGTACAGGCAGGAGGGCTGAAGGGGGAGACCACTGAAACACAGGAATCCCCTCCAGGTGATATTTGCCCAATGCTTTCCTTTTTGTTTGAGTTTAGGGAGCATTTTTGACAGAAGTTATCTTTATGGTAACATTAAGGTTTCAGCTATATTCAGGTTTGATTGTGGAGGTCTTTATGGACCTTGCTGTTCTCACTGTGTGTCTCTGCAGGGATTTTCACTGCAAGAGGTGATCTTGCTGCTCTTTTCCTGCCTCTTCCCAGTGTTCCTGCATGAGGTGACTCCTCTGAGTCCCTTCTGCAGATTCCTTGGTCTCTTTTCCTTTTCTGGTCATCACCTGCTGTGTCCTTCACTTTTGTTATCTCTGCATTTCTCCTTGCCTCCTCCACTGTTCCCTCACCTGCCCAGCCCTTCCACACTTCCATTCTCCCTGATTCCCAGTCTCCCTGTCTTGGGATCCTGCTCACTTTGCCTTCCAGTGTGGCAGTGGGCTCATGTTTTTACACTTCACAAACAAGGCTGTGTCCATGCTGCTTGTTTCATCTTGCGTGACTTTTGCTGGACAGAAGCAGGAGCTGAGTATTTTACAATTATTTAACTCCTCAGTGGCCAGAGCACCCCTGGGAGCTGTCTGTGCTGAGATCCCACCCTCGTGGCATCATGTCCCACCTTGCAGTCTGCTTTCAGGCCTGATGTTTTGGTTTTCTGGTGTTCTTTCCCAGGATGGTGGGATAAACACCATGGGATGTTTTTGTAGTAATATCTGTGTTATTCATTCCTTCTGGGAGAAGGGATTTCTCTTGATGGGGAAGACTTCTTGATGGGGAAAACCCTCTCTGGTTTAACCAATGTGATTGGTGAAGCAAAGGCAAACCCCTTCACACACACTGGTCAAACCAGAGGGACAGCAGGAGAAATCCCTCCTCCCAGAAGGAATGAATAACACAGATATTATACATAGATATTATTACAAAAGCATCTCCTGGGAAAGAACTCCAGGAAACCAAAGCCTCAGGCCTGAGAGCAGACTGGAGAGGCTGTGGGGAGCTGGGGGCTGTGCCTGGTGGGTCTTTGGGGCTGCCCCTCAGCAGAGCCTCAGGGAAATGGGAATTTAGAGTGCTCTCAGGGGCACAATGCAGTCTGGGTCCCCTAGAACTGAGGTTCCTGAGGTTCTAAGCTCAGTTTCTTGGTGATGTTCTGGTTTAGGAGGGCTGGTTCTCACAGGGTTTGACATAAACAGTGCCAGAGCTTTTGTCACGAGTTTAATGTTCTGGATTCTTTCTGTGGGATGGACTCTCTCTGTCTCTCAGCTTTGCCCAGTGGGGTGAGGAGTTCTGGCATCTCCCTGCCAGTGAGAGTGGCCTGTGCAAGAAGGTGTAGAAGGGGTCAGTTGTTTGAGTAAAGGATTTAGAGTTCTCTAGACTCACAGCCTGCGTGCCTGAGCTCTGCCCAGCCAGGAGAGCTGCCCTGGGCTCCTGAGCCAGCCTGAGCTCCCAGCACGTCCCTGCCAGCCTGGAGAGGCTGAGCTGGAGCTCCCCGAGCTGACAGCAGCACAGTTAGGCATGCTGTGTACAGAGGGGGGCAGTGAGGATTCAGCAGCAGCCTTAAATTGTCATTTCTGAGCAATTGAATAATAAATTGGCCTGGAACGTGTTGAATATTTCAAGGCTTTATAAATAACAACTGGGTTCTGCCTTTTGTGCTGGGTGTTTGCTGTTGCTGGGCTGTGGAGGAGCTGTCCAGGTGCTGCTCAGGGCGGGCTGGGTGCCCGGGGTAATTAAAAACTCATTAATATCCCAAGGGATGAGCTCTCCCTGCGGGCAGCCTGGGCTGGGGAGGCACGGGGATGTTTCAGGATGCTGGGAAGGGGCAGGACAGAGGGGATGAAGGAACAGAGCTGGGCAGGCACAGCCAGAGGTTCAGCAGCTGGCAAACACCAGACACCTGCAGGAGAATTTGGTGTGCAAATAACGGGATTTTTTAAAATTATTTTTCTTTTTTGGTGTTTCTCTTGGCAGGTAGTATGTTTTTTATTTAATACATCTTGATGGATTTTGTTTTCTTACATAAATTCCTGTCACTTTTAAGCCTTGTAGGTTGTTTTATGTTAGTAAATAACCTTATTTTTGTATAAATACCACCGCTTGTAAATTCCAGTGTTGTAAAATCTTGGCAAATTTTTGTCCTCTTTTTTAGCTTCTTTTTTTTCTGCCGAGGGAAAAAAAAAAAAGTCTCTAGAAAATTTTTCTCAGCAAGCAAATATAATCTACTTTTTAATGAAAAAGCAAGTATTGCCCCTTTTTCATGTCAGGGGCAACAACAGACAGAACAAGAGGACACACTCTTGAGGGAAATATAGGTTGGAAAAGGTTTTTCACAGAGAGTGATAAAGTTCTGGAATGTTCTGCCTGGGGAGGTGGTGGAGTCACCATCCCTGGATGTGTTCAAAAAAAAGGACTGGATGTGGCACTGGGTGAGGGGTTGGGGCTGGGTTGGACTCAGTGATCTTGACCTAGAAAGATGATGATGATGATGATGTTGATGATGATGATGATGATGGCTATCATTATTATTATTATTTTATATAATAATAATATTTTTATGTTATTACTGGGTGCCAGGGTCTGGGTGAGGTGTTGGGGCTGGGTTGGACTCGGTGATCTTGACCTAGAAAGATGATTATTATTATTATTATTATTATTATTATCATCATCATCATCATCATCATCATCATTA
>VXBS01005616.1:0-24926 GCA_013400255.1 Sitta europaea
GTCCGTGGTCCTTGCGATCATCATGTCGTCGGTCACCATTTGACAGAAAACAGAGGGAGACTGACACCATCCTATAATGCGAAATCAGTCCCAAGTTTATTAAGATCAGAAGGCTACATTTATATTGTTGTTAATTAGCTCATACATATTGCAAAAGCAAAGCTCATCATTGATTGGCAAAGCTCATGTTGGCTGTTCTTCCAAAAGTCAGCTCCTCCAACATTTGTTCCTTCTGGTCAACCTTGCAAGTATCAATTCCTTGATTTTCACATTCTTGTCCATATACTCATCCTGCATGTTGCTCAAAGTCATCCTGTCCTTGTGCTTCAGATCTAAACCCTTACTAACTGAATCTTGTCATGTCCTTTGCTTTTTAGCCACTCATTAGCCAGACTCTCCACAGTTCACCAACTCCCATCAAGTTGGGTGCCACATTACCAGGTGACTTCTGATTATCGGGTCTACAAGAATTTATGTTGTAGGGTATTACAAGAAAGATTATAAAGTCAGATCTGCCATGCTTCCATTAAGCAAAAGGCTCATAGAAATTCTTCAAAAATACTAGCTAGGACACACAGTTCCAGAAGGTTTTAGCTCTTTGGATAAAATGCAGTGCAAGTTGCAAAGGAATCATTCTCCAAGCCCTTCAAAACCTTTACAAACTGTGTGATGATGCACCTTTATAAGGGTAATTGTAAAGATGTTTTCAGTTAGGAAAATGTCCCAAGTTCTTGTTTAAAAATGTATGTTTATAAAAATACATGTCTACTCTAAGGAAAGTACTAAAAATAAATTTAATTTTGCTGATTAGAAAAAGAGGACAAATGAAGCCCCAGATTTCCCTCTAACTTGAGCTTGTGAATGGCTTTTTTGGTGTCCAAGTGTGTCATCTAAAACCTGTTCTCCTTCACATCTACCCAGTCCTTGAGTGCCAACTTGACTTTTCAGGTGAAAAATCTTGATTAAAAAATTATCTTCTACCCAAAAGGAAAATAAAAAAGGCCAGGGCTAGAAAGGGGGAAATAGAAGTTTTTTCTCTGTGGGCTATGATCTTACTAGTCTTGGTTTTGTTCCCATGGCAGTGGGAGCACTCAGTGTACCCTCTTCCAGTCATGTAATTCAATGAACATTTTGTGTCTTACACAGGCCTTGACCAGGTCAGCAGCTCTGTTCACCAGGTGTACAAGGCAGTAAAATAACTCTTACTTGGGCAGCTTCCCATATTAATATGCTACTTAATAATCAAATCCTGTACATGTTATTTTGATGTTGTGTAAAATCACATTCTGTGACTTCTGCAATTGGGGAAGGGAAGATTCTTTACTTAGACAATATAAAAATGAAAACACAAAGGATTATATCCTCTAGCCTTGGCCATAATCAAAAATTCAATTGATTAGGCCTTGAGACAGCTCAGCTAGTCATGCACTGCTTGCAGAGGCAAATATCTCCAGAGATCCTGTCTGATATAAGCTACTTCATGAGTGTTTATGGCTCCAAGAACTTGGACTTTATTCATTCTAGGTTTATACCCAAGTATGCTCTAAACTTGCTTGGGATAGAGTTTCCCACTCCAGGTAGCGAAGCTCTGCTTTCCTATCTATAATCCATGCAGAGAGCCTTCATCTCCTCACTGCAAAGCCAGCTCCTGAGCCAGCCCATTTAGTCTGATTACACTACCTGATTCTTACCCTAGACCTCAGAAGCTGGAGAGTTAAGATGACCACCTATATCCCAAGTTTATGACTCACCAGAGCTTTGAGTGAGAAATGCCTGGCAGCTGCAATTACCCACCAACTCTATTACCAGATTAAAAAAAAAAAAACAAAAGAACAAACAAACCAAAAGACAACACATCACTTCAATTTTTTTTTTCTGAAGCTCTAAAGAGAGAAAATGACAAAACATCATTGACACAGAATAACAACAAAAAATTCCTTGTCCAGTGCTAAAGCAACTAGCTCACAGCCCTTTCTCTCTGTAGGTACGTGAAAACTGCTGCTACTGAGGTAAACCAGGATTTCTTTGTGAAGGTGCCAATGCTCTCAGCTCAAGTGTGGAACAGGTTGGCCTAGCAGGGCTTCCTCTTCCTCCATGGCTGGCACTGCAGTACCTGCCCTGGTCCAGCACACGAGTCTGCTTGTCCTCCCACACATATATTTACATATTGCTGGCTAATTACCACAGTCTCTCCTTCAAATCACTGTTTCTGCTGAAAAATATTAATTGTATGATCATCTCATTAGATTCTTCATTAATATTTTGACAGAAGTGTCACACAAAACTAGATGATGATGTGGCAAAGCTGAGAAGTGAAGACTCTGTGTGGCAGCACCTCCCTTTCCTAGCCTTGGCTTCACAGATTCCTCCTGAGAACCCTTCCCAAATGCACTGAAGTCACAGCAGCCCAATATCCTGCAGCCCACTGGGGCTGAGTGTTGGCAGCTGTGTGAATGCTTGAGTTTGGCCTGCAGGGAAGTGAAAAGATAGTTATAGTTACATTTAAAAAACAGCAGCATTACCAGAGGCTAAGGCTCATATACCATTAACACAGCTCAGGTGATCTCTTAAACTAATCATGAACCTGAAACCTTATCTGTTTATATTGGAGTGATGATACTCATCTGTCCAAAATCCCCTGGAATCAATGCAAACTCTTTCTGCATTCAGTGCCTTATGTTTTCTGCTACAGCCACATTATTTACTTTGGTTATGATCACTTTGTGTACCATTAGCTGAGCAAGCAGAGTGATGCTGAGCATCTGAAATGAGACCAGGGAGATATTAAAGCCCTATAGCACAATCAAATGGCCTTGCAGCTCCCTGCCATCTCCTTTCCAATCCTTTTTAACTAGCAATGAAGTATATAGGAAATAAATCCTAAAGAACTGTCCAAAAGATCCCATCTTACTATTGAAGTAAAAATCTTTAGAGCTCTACTGGGGTGTTATGAATAGCCTTCTCTAGCTTTTCAATTTCTCTCAGGCTAGAAAGCTAGAAGCACTGGAGTAGTTAGCCAAAATGAACATTTAGTTTACTGAACAGAGTACTGTAGATAAATTGTCATCTATTGTTTGAAGAGTCTCAAAAGAAAATGGGGGACTAAATGCTCCCATAGTACCAAGAAGAAATAGCCTTAAAAAAAAAAAAAANAAAAAAAAAAAAAAAAAAAAAAAAAAAAAAAAAAGTAGGAAATTCTAGCACTACCTACCTATATTTCCTTTAATTTACAGATATAATAGTTTGCTCTGATGGTTCATGAGACCTTCATGGTCAGTGCCCTGTGGTCCTTGCAATAACATGGTGAGAGTCTTAAATTCTCAATGAAGCTTCTCAATGATCTTGTAGTCCCCTCTCATTTTATTTAAATACCATATACAGTGATTATTTCCTTCTTCCCCAATACAAAAACTACCAGGAAGCATATTTCTGTAAAAGAGTTTTCATCAGAAAGTTTGTTAGCAAAAACTGCTTAAGAATATGTCTCCCCAAAATCAGCAGATCAGATAAATGCAATGAATATTAATTAAACATGCCAGGGAGATCAGCCATTAGGCTTTCCTTTCTGGAGGGAAAAAAAAAAAATCATGCAATGAAAGCTTTGTCTAGTCAGAACCAGGAGTGGACCTGCAGCTGGTCACAGTCTGGGCTTTTTCTAACCCTGTACACATTGGATGACTTTGCGCAATGAAGCTTTCTCATGGCTTGGAGCATAGGCAAATTCCCCAATGATTTCTTACTAAAGCATTTACAGATAAAAGAGGTTAACTGCCCTTTTGCTACCAGGAGAAGGAGAGGCCTAGTAAGATTCAACCTTTTTCAACCTCTATCAAGAAAAACTGACAAAATCATGCAGCAGATCACAGCAGTTTCCTGGCTCCTGCTATTGGCAGCATATGAAGTGCTGAGAAAAAACAAAACGAACCAAATAAAATAAAGCAAACAACACAAATATGTGAACAAAACTATTTGCAGAAGTTTCAGCAGTTCTCTGAAACCCAGAAACTTGGCTGTGTGTGCTTCAAGGTATGATTTGATCTCTATCATTCACCACAGGGCTGAGTTTCATAGAGCAGATCTCCAGCAGCTCTCCCTGCTCCCTTTTTACCGCACTTTCAGAGCTCTGCAGACACAGTCACAGAACAGAGAGAGCCAACAGTGGTCCAAAACTCATGTAGAACCCACCTGCATTGCATGCATCACTGGTCTGCTGCTACAACACATAGACAAGGTGTTCATAAGCATTTTCCACTCTCAGTAATTTGCTGCAGTTTCAGGAGCCTGAAAGACCAGGGTCGCAAGCAAGTGCTATCCAAAGCCACCATTGAGAGGAAAACACAGAGGCTGCAGCTTTGATTTATAGTTACTTTGAAACAGTACTAAAAGTCTCTCTATAAAAAACCCAACAATTTCATATTTCAGAGAAGGATCTCTGCTTTTTAAGATATCAGGATGATTTGAAGGACTACTAAAATGCAGAGCCTACAGACACGTACTTTTTTTCTATAAACTGCTAAACCTGGCTCACAGTTTGGACAAAAATAACCCTATTTTTAAAACTGCCAGAATATATGGATCAGAAATCTTTCAGGTTTTAGAAACCTAGCATTTTGTTAAGATGAAGAACTCTCAGTGTTCTATTCTAAGTTTCAAGAAAAGCAAGCTCCGGAATTCTTCATAAATATCATCCTTTGATTCACAAGGGAAGTATTCTACTTTTATCTCCTTGTAATTCAGAAAGAGGAAGGCATTTAGAATATTTTCCTCCAAAATAGAATTCCTCTGCTTATCTGGATCAGAGGTCTGCCTACAAAAGTGATAATGAAACTGCAGAACTATTTCAGTAGAATCTCAGCTCCAATAAATTATGTGTCTACTTTAAATAGATGTTATGCATCAAACTAAAGTTCTCAATCTTATTTTAGCATAACACCATATTCCAAGAATATTTTATCTGCTAGTTATATATTTAACTTGCAGTTTAAATCAATATATAAAGGAAAATTATCGCAGGACTTACTTGTTCTTGTACAAAGCAAAATGCAGAAGATTAAGTTCCTAGAAAGCAAAATGTTGGTAAGAAAGCGAAGAACCGGGGACATTCTGCTAATTTATTTTGAATCTGTGTTTGATCTTTTTTACTTTTATGTCCCTTGAGTGCCCTCACATGTAGATTGTTCCTATCCTGAGGCAAAACTTTGCTCCTTGGGAAGTGGATGCGTGCTGGTTTCTCCAGTTCTTCACCTTGCAAACATGAGCAGATTTCAAGGGGAGGTATTTCCAGTTCTCCTTCTTTTCCAAGAACATATTACAAGAAATTCGAGATATAAGGAGCAAATCCTCATGCATGAGACCAAATCTGAACAATTGCCTTTAAATCACACTTTGAAAACTGTCTGAAAGGTTAGAGTGGCAGGGCAGTTCAAGCTGTGAAAGTCCGTGAGCAAACCACAAGTCAGGTGTGAACAGGGCAGAGCTGAGCAATTTCCAAATGCAAAACCAGAAAATACAAAGCCAAAAAACATTCAATGAAATGAGAGTGTTTCTCTGTGAGCTTCACAAATCAGTATGCACTAGGGAAGTGATATTCACATTCAGAGCATAAGGGGGTGGCAGGGCGGTGGCTTTGTTTTGAGAATTGTCATATTTCTTCTGGCAGTGGTCACACCACACAGCTTTGATGCTTTTATTTGCCATAAAGGCTTCAGCACTGCCTACTGCCTTCCTTCCTCACAGAACAGCCCTATGAAACCTGCTATCACCTTTCCTCCACCTCTTTTACACTGCATATATTCATGGTCTGTGCATGCTTCTCAAAACTTCATGGAAATATGATGAAAACAGTAACTTAAGGCACACATTGAGGGCTTTTAAAAATAATTTATTCAAAGCTAAAGAGGCAATCTAAGGTCACAGCCGTTTAAATAGCAATTAGCAATTAATATTTTGTTACTGAATTTAGCTTTTCTTTTTCTGCTTGCTAAATATGTAGGAGTAGAGTACAAAAGTGTCATATTTGGCATTACTTACTAATTTTTACACAAAATATTTGATAGGAAGATATTTTCAAACTTCAGGTGAAAATATGCAGCATACAAACTTTTAGGCATGCATTCCTGTCATGATTTTGTTACCAATGAAATGCTATATAAATCAGCACAACACAAGACTCCTTCCCAACTCTATTTAAATATATATGTTGAATTCCCATTCACAAAATATGAATATGGGAAATTAAGCTGATTTTACATAAATGTGCTTGCTACAAAAAATAAATATCTCTAGGCAACGAATTTTAAAATAGTTTTTCTTTTAATAGTCCAAAAGAAAAGGCAGTACTTTAGACTTGTATTGTCAATATCCATATCAAAAGACTGTGCTTGCTGAATGCTTGATAGTAATAGTTTTCAAAACAGACAGATTATAATTACCAGACTGCTGATTTGCTTCATATAGAAAAAGTCAGTGGGAAAAGACATTGTTCTGCTTCCAGGGTTTTCCCCCTGGAGAACATGGACGGTTCAAAGTTGTTCAGCTTCTCGAGGCTGAGGCAGGGATCCCCCACTGCCTTCAGATAGGGAAACACAGAAACCCCTTTCCCATGGCTCCTGGACAGACAGCAGCCAAAGAAATCCTGCTGTGTGTGAACTGGAAAGCCCAGGCTTTACTAAGGTTATGGTGTCTGTGGGTGGGATTCAGAAAAACACTGCCCTTAAAACTGACCAGGGAAGAGACAGATGGACAAGAGCTACTCATGGCATTAGACAGCTTGTGCTCAACGCATGCCATCTTCCCTCTGCTGACATTCTCTAAACTGAAAAAGGCAGTGGATGCAACTTATTCAAGTTCTATGAACTGGGGTTCCTTAAACAAGTTTTCTAAGAAATTCCAAATCATGGAAGTTTTTAAAAAATAGGGTTTGATCCGATTCAGACCAAAACCCAAGAAAAAGAAAGAAATCAGACAGGGGAACAAGTGAAACCCCACAAAAACAAAACACAACCCACAATCCTGCTATTTGGCCTAATTCATGCTTCTGCTTAAATTAAGTATCTAAGAAATTCATACTTGACCCACATTTAAACAATGCCAGTATTTTTAAGAGGTCTTCTTTGCATAAGCAGAAATGTTCAGTTGTTTGAAAGACACTTGGAGCTCAAAATGCATTTGCTAGGTTCTGTTCATACTAAGTTTATTTAGCTTTGTGCACAGCACAGGGCCTCTCCCCAAAGGTAAGAGCATGTGAACAGCCAAGAACACTATTCCTGTTCTCTGTCACCACCCTGGGAGCTCCCACAGAAGGAGCACACACTCCCTTGACAAGAGTTGTCATTCTGAGCTGACCTGGAAATTACTCTCATGATGCTTTATGGCTACATGAAAACAAATATTCTGAAAATATAAACCCACAATTGTCCTTCTCTCCAAGTGAGCACTCAAAGCAGAGGAATTGCATAGATTCTGGCTCAGAACTCTGCTACGGGATGCTGACCTTCACTTACACTGGCAAAACTATTACACTATTATTTATGTTATGTATATGTGTAGATGTTCACTCTGAAAATTTATTTTCAAGCTTCTAAATAGCCCTATAACTATCATACTTTTGATAAGGTTTCAGAAAAAGTCATCAGAGCCTTTTTGTCCTCTGACACCACGGAATTCAATTTCCCCTATAAAACATCAGTGTGCTTTTGCTTTGTCCCTCGTCCCTTTTTTGCAGGTCATAAAGGAATCCCTGAGCATTAGCTCAGAGAAACTTCCTAGAATACATTAATTTTGTCACCAAAGCAGGTAAAAAGAAAAACAAACAAAAAACTCCCAAACCCCATAGACCACCTCTCACCCTTTTCCCAAGCAGTAACTGAGTCAGATTCAGACTATCAAAGTATTCTAATTTTCCCATCCTGAAAAATAAAATGCTTCAACTTTCTCCATCCAGACCTCTAGAAACTTCTTCACTAGTTCTAGTTAGCTTCACCATCATACCTTGGTTGTTGTAAACACTTTAATTTGCTGTGATCTGACATTATTTTGTGCTTTGTTCTGCTCTGACTTGTTATGAAGGATTTAAGAAGGGTGTCTGGTAAAGCATTAATACATTTTATCTGTTTTGTGTGAAGCGAAACAGCAAACTTCCTTTTTCATGCACTGGAATTAAAGTCAACATGATCATAAGAATATGTTAGCATAGTAAAATCTCTGATGAATAATTCACTTAGGAGTGAAACACTCTAGAAGACAGTTTCAGATGACTGTGTTGACAGGCTCTGATGTCCAATATGTTCAGTTCAATAGAGAATGAGTTGGAAAGCCCATGGGTGTAATTTTTCTAGTTCATTTACTTCTCAGTAATAATAAAGGGCATCATGTTTTCATTTAAATTCCATACTGGAATTTAGAACTGGAACACTCATGCTAGAAATGAAAAGTGCATCACAATGACGTCAATACCCAGATGCAGGAATGAGTCAGTTGTATGCTACTAACTGAGACAGCATTGAGAGGAGTTAAGAAAAAATATCCCAATATGACCACAATATTTACAATAAGAAGTCACATGTGAGTTAATACCACGTGAATTTTCTCCTCTGTTGGCAAGTTCAGGTTGCTATGAGATGTTTTTTCTAACGCCTTTAAGGTAGATGCTAGACTCTGGCCAGGCTGCCCATCCATATGTAAACTACAGTAAATAACTCCTGAATTTGTTTACATGCGGCCTTTTATCCTTCCCAGATTAAGATTTCGTGAAGTCAAAACAGATTGCCTGAATCTCAAAGTTTTGAGGTGTTGGCCCACTGACTGATTTTGCAAACAGAGACCAAGGCAAATACAAATTACAAACATGAAGAGCAAAGCATTCAAGTTAAGCTTTTTTGTGCCAAACAAACCATTAAAATCCTCCCAGAAGATGATCTGTAGTCAAGCTCATGGAATCACAAGCATCATTTAAAATAATTTATATTTTATATAATCATGCAAAGGTCTATTGAGCACAATTAACCTCCACTGCTAAATCTCTCAGAAAAAAAAACCAAAAAACCACCAAACCTTTCGCTATCACACTTCTAATTAGTAAATATCAGATTTCTCTAATTGCTAGAGAAACAAAGCTCACCCATCACAGCAACACCCTGCAAGTCGGCAGCACAAGGGAAAACAGGCAGCACAACGGCACTGCACAGACCTGAAAGAGCTGTTTTCACAAAGTGGACACATCACACATCCCTTTATCATCTGCCTCAAAGCTGTTCCTTAGGAAAGGGCACCTCACAAGCTGCTGAAAGCTCAGATCTGTCAACTCCCTTGCTTTCTCCAAGCTTCCTGGCCTCTCCTTGCAATACACAAGCAAAGCAAAGCAGAGTTATAAAACAAGGGGTGTTGCCCAATTGCCTCCAGTGCCCATCAGTGGCTGGTCAGACAGAATAAATCTGTTCCCTCTGCAGATCCAGTCAGAGATTTTCATCGGGCTGCCTAGGACTCAAGGACCATCACGCACTTTAATGTTGTTACCCATCATAGCAAATAACGTTTTTTGAGGAGAAAACCAAGCTCCTTGACCCCTTCTTAACACTGAAACCAGTCAACCCACACTGATTCTAGAAACTTCTGACACATGGTAGCATCTTTCTGTGTACAAACTCCAAGGCTGAGCCAGATGCTGACTGGTAACATGAGAGCTGGTTTGCAAAGTTCCAGCTCTCCTTTGGCTCCAAGTCAAATGCATACAGAAAATGTGTCACAAATCCCAAATCTGAAGCACAGACCAGTGGCTTATAGATTGGTGCAAAATATAAGTCCCTACAGACTGGATTTTTAAAGGCATTTTGCCAATTAAAGCAATATTAAGACGTAGATATTTGCACCTGAAAGCTCCGGAGGGATCTGAACGTCCAGCTTGGCAACTGTCCATATCAGTGCCCCATGAGAAATATTTTTAACTTAGCCTTTCATACATAAAGCTGTCTTTCCAACTCTGCAAAATTAAACAGCTGTAGGATAAAACTAATTAATATTTTGACCACAAAGTCATAACTCTGACAAAGATGTAAGATTAAAATTACCTTTTGTATTATTTCAACAGGAGCTTATTATTAAAATGTCAGGTGCAATCAATAACATTACCTTTTGGTATATCCCAGTGTACATTACTTATTTGCACTAATGTTCCATAATTACAACTAATACAAAACGACTTATCAAATTCACAATCTGACACTAGTTTGTCACAGATAACAAATCTATACACAATTTCCACCTGGTGGCTATTTAACATATTTTTTAAAGCAGTCTCATGATCCTTAAACAAGCCAGTGAACCATGGTCCTTCATTATTGAAAACTGGATAGCTGCTGATATATTTGACGGCAAAGAAGCAGGAAGGGTTTTAGAATGGGTTAAACAAAAATGTTTAATCCAGCCACACGCACAGAATGTCCAGGGTCAAAGGCGAGACTCATGGGGAGGGTCCAGGTTCGAGTATAGGTACGGTAGGGGCTGAGAGAGCATCAGAGACCAATTGTCAGGGGGCATGGGGGTGGTACAAAGGTGGGATTAGGGTTTGGGAGCCAATGGGGAAATAGGGGAGGAGTGATTGAGGGACACAGGGATGGGTAAGGGGCTAACAGGGCTGACTGAGGGAACAGAACAGGGTACATTGGCAATAAGAGAACGGGGTATCCTGTGGGAGAAGCCTCTTGTGTCATGCTAACTTAGGGAATGCCTCTCAGGGTCCACTGGCCTTCACACTTCATGTAGATTTTTTTTGTGTGTGTGTGTGTGTGTGTGTATATATGTGTACATATATATATATATATACACACACACGAACGCACACATACACACAGAGAACTGACCAATACCTTCTGTCTGCCTAGTAAAATGTTTTACAAACTTGAAAATTTCACACCAGGTGAAACACTTGAATATTTGACAAGTAACAGAAAACAAGACAGCTTCTACTTCCTTTCAGCTTGTGTCATTTATTTTATTGGACTACAGTTATGAGGAGCTGGGGGAGGAAAGTGGGCAGGAGAAGGGGGATTAGGTTTCGTTGTTCAGCCAACAATGTAACTTACTCATTTTGGCACGTACTCCAATGCCTATTTTTACTCAGCCCATCGCTCCACTCTCCCAAGACATGCCTGCACCCACACACCACTTGTGCACTGTACAAGTCACACTCCTTATGTAATGGTTTCGGATTGGGTGCCCAGGCTGGTGCCAGAGCATGTGGAAAGGGGAGCAGGCTTGCAGAAAGAAACCAGCTGGAGGCTGGGACATAGGACAGGAGGAGCAGATTGGGATGCTCCCAGCTGGGGGGCTGCTCATGGCTTTGGAGTTCCACAACAAAAACTAGAATGAAAGGAATGAGCATGGCAACACAACCTTGAGAGCACAGATCAAAACAAGCCAGTCTGGTAGGCGAGGATTTACAGCATGAAAGTCTCTTTCACATTGTTCAAAATGGCCAGTGGATTTTTTCACTCTTTTAATTCTTTTCTGCTTTTTTTAAATACCTCTGTTACAATACCATATCATGGTATTAGTAATATATTGCTATACTTCTGTGCTTTGGAACCACCGACTTTTACTCCCTACGCGTAAAAATAAAGTTTAAAATTAAAGGGAATCTCTCCTTTGTCCTATAATATAAAAGCTATAATTATGAAGCAGATATTTCAAACTTCAGTCTGTCACGTCTTGCTCCCTCAGATTATCTAAAATTGGATCAGTTTAGAAGAGAAATAGAAACTGAAGTAAAACCAGTCAAATAAGGGGTTTTGGCAAAACTATATGCTGCTATTTGCTCATGTGAAAATCCTAATAGGAAGTTAAAACTAGCTTAACAAACCATTTTACATGATGAATCTATATTCCTGAGTATATGTATTCATATAACCACTTAAAATTTATTTTTCCTTTCTTGTACATTGATTAACAAACACAATTACATCTCTTTCTAGAAATTTTCATCAATTGCATTCTAGAGATCTTAAACAGTTCATACACAAACTACAAAATACTAAAATTACCTGCATTTGTCCTGATGCATTACTGATATAAGAAACAGGGCAGAGGGGTGGGTATGTGTGTGGTGGAAACAATCTGTATATCAGTACAGAAAAAGACAGAAAAATGCTAATCACCAAACTTAGAAGTTTTATAAAAGGACAGAGAACAGTGGAACTGAAAAAACTCAGGACCTCAAAGGCTGTAGGATGATTCTTATCCCTGTTCCCTTGCCCTGCTGGCTCAACAGCAGCTCAACACCATCTTCTCTGCACAAGTCCATTACATAACTTCTAAACTATTTATACAGAGCAGATGAGATGCATGATTGTATTGCCTACAATTACTTTGCAAATTACGTCCAACCAGATTCAGCCCTGAATACATTTCAGAGGAAGATCAGTTAAACATGCTAAAATATTACTATTAAATTATATAATAAATGAGATGACAAGCACAACAGACAAGTTTTCAAGATTCTCAATAAGGAAACCAGCAGGCTTTGCTGTGCTGTCTGGGGAGACAAATACATACAAATAGCTAATAATAGTAAAGTAGAGTCATTGACTAATTAAAAAAATATACTGGTTTTCCATCCAACAAAGCTTAAAATTATACAACAAAAATAAAATACTAACAGGCTAATTCCATCATCATCATTATTATTATTGCCTGTACAGTTTATGCAAATGTTAACAAGGGTTGTCAAGACAGTTGATGATAAAGCATATGAAGCATACAGATTAGTTCAGTTTAGCATCTGAATTTATATTTTAGCTAAACAGAACAGTTTAAATATGAATATAATTTGAATTAAAATATACAAAAGGATTTTCATAATCCTTTCATAAACCTTGTTCCCTGCAGATCTACACAGTTATTTTAGCTGATTTCTTTCTAAAAAGACACAAGATGGGTGATAGGAAAGTGAATGAGCCTGGCAAAGTGAACCTTTATCTTCATACTCTGCTTTTCCATGGAGAGATTGTGAGCATGGCAGGACTCTAAAAACAATCCACAACCCAATGAGGGTCTGTAGACTACAAAATTATATGATTTTGTAGTCCTTTAATCTCAATAACTATAAATTGAAACAATGTCTGGGCTTTTTTCAGCCCTGTGACGCAGTGTCAATATCCTCTAGGTCTTTTTTCTGTTTCTGCAGAAATCACAATATCTTCTATAAGGTCTACACACAATTTTCACAATATAAGCTCTAATTAGACACCAATATTGTTGTTTCCAGAACAGACATCTGTTGTCAACAAAGCAACACTGTGCATCTGGAACAATTTAATATATTATTTGAATAGGATTTTAGTTTTAGATGAATACAAACTTAAGTTCAATTCTACAGATACAAACTTAAGTCCAGTGGATATAGAAAATCAATCTGCCTCAGGCAAACAAAAATGCTGAAATGTTTTGTCATTTCATTAGAACACTCTTGGAACAATATTGTTTTTCCCTCTATACACAAAGCACACTGCAGAATAAGATTGGAAGGTAGGCTGTGAAAACAATAAAACATTGCCTCAAAATTAAATCAATGACTTCAGCACTGATGATTATGATGACATGGAAAGACATCATTCAGTCAGCCAGAAGAAAAGATTGATTGGAAGGGAAATAACCAACTAACTGTGGCAATACTCAAAATGGAAACACACCAAAACATGCAACGTATTTTCATGGCTCCTTAAGAAATCAATAGATATCTACTCAACTTGTGCTTCAGGACCTGTGATATCCATTGGCACATTCCCACAGGGCTCTTCTGCAGCAGCACAATGCTACAGTCACGTGCAATTGCTGCTGCATTGAAGTTTCTTTTTTTCATAAGGTGACTACAGCTGTTTTCCTATCATTCATTGCAAGGCTTCATAGTGTGAATGACATCACAGTATTAAATCTTTTTCTTACTCTAACTGCATAAAGGAATAAAATTGGAATTATGCATGCTGGCACACACATACTGCATCTACAGGTCATAAAAGTGTCAAATCCAGTAAATTGTCATTCATCATTTTGCCAAGCAAAAATGAAACACATCATCACTTCCATAAAAAACAAACCTTCTAAGTCTTGAAAGTCAGTGCTATATTTATATAAAAAGTGATCTAAGTATTAATCTTCACAGACAGCATGAACTTGAGAAAAAGGATTATGAATTTCAATTCTTATGCTACTGGTACTTAGCAGTAGTTCAAAAGTATTCTGTATGTTTGCTGAATGTTTTTACATCATCGCAAAAGAAGTGTTGCATTACAGCTCATTACTGTATCCTGAGTTCAAACTGTACCTTTCACACAGTAGCCCCACTCCAAATATTAATTTGTTGTTGCTGTTTTTAGCAACAACAGGAGCAAGGAAAAAAAGTACAAATAAACAAGAAATGTCCTACTGTGTATTTCAGAGGGAAGGAGGGAAAAGTGATCTTAAACAAGAATTGTGACCAGTTGGAAAGCAAAGATTATTCATACATGGATGTCCAGTGGGGAGCTGGGACCATGTTGTGGGCATGGAGAGCCAGGCAAGCTGTGAGAATTGAATTGAATTGAAAACAGCAGCAGAAAAATCAAAATCAGTGGGTAGATGGGGGAAAAAAATACCAAAGCATAATCCACAGAGAGCACACAGGATAAGAATAAAGACTGGGAAAACAATTTAGGAGGGCACCAGAAGCACAGAGAAACCCTTCTTAGGGTAAGGAAGGCCACGCATAAGACTCCCCCAGCACTGAAGTTTGATTATGGTTCCATGGAGACACCTACAGTGATGTTACAATGTGCAACTCAGATGGGAGAGAGGAGCACAGTTAAAACAAAAAACCAAATCACGAAACTCAAGGTGTTGATCTGGAAAAAGCATATCCTAAATGGTCTGCTCTCACAACTCAGCCAGGACAGTTCAGTTTGGTGACTACAAATGCACAGACATTGTAAGATAAGAATAGTTTCTGAATTTGAGCTTTGCTTGCCTCCAGAATACAAAGTTTTCCTATAATGACAGATGTTTGCTAAGATTGTTGTGTTTGTAGCTGCACTAATCTTCTGAGATTTGCATTCACATTATTAGTTGTGGAAGAAAGAAGAATGACATCTATAAGAACAGAAAACCCAGACAAATTCAGGGAATTTATTATCATAGTTTATTAACATAGACAGATATTTCAAGAGCAAAGCAAGAAGAAGGCCTAAGGGAAGCACTCCATCATTTGAATTTTCAGGCTCAGTTTCCATTTGCAAGAGTTTGTTTGGAAAAGCTTTTCAGAAAAAAAAAATTAGAAAGAGACAGAAAGGAAAACTTGCTCATTAGCAATTCCTGCTGAAGCTGCATAAACCATAGATTTATAACGGCAATGTTTTCGGCTTCCACAGAAATGACAAATATACAGCTTGTAATTACAAAAATGAGATATAAGTAATGACACAGTTGAGTTTTAGATAATGAGATGGTATCTTGGAAAGCATAATTACAGGATCAAGGGTGAATTTGAGGCCATTTTAGTGCAACTGCTTTTCTAGTGGCTCCCAGATTTCCATTCATTGATATAATAAAAACACTTGAGTTAAGACCCAGTAAAAATTCAAGTTCAGCTTCCTTCACATTTCTGAAAATCCTTCTCCATACACCGGACTAAAGAACAGGGGTGCAGTGCCAGTAAAAGAAGTGGGGTGTAGCAGAAAGTACAGTGCCTGCCAAGATGGAAAAATGACAGAGCAAAACCAAGGGAAAACAAGGAGATGAGACCTGCAACACAGTACTACCAAAATCTACCTCATTTTCCTGTGCCACTGAGGTGCACTGGCACAGGAGCCCAAAGATGTTCAGCTGAGAGCAAGGCTAAAATCATGCCATATTCAGCAGTTAAAATAACCTTAGTGGGGCAAGTCCAAAATGCCCATTAATTAGTTATTGAGAAACAAGGGCAGAGAAGGCCAACCCTTTTTGAAAACTTATGGCAAATCTGAATTATGTACTGCGTTGTACAGTAAAGAGAAACAACTTCAAAACAGAAACAGAGATTACAGAGCATCTTCCTGGCTGCCTTTATAAACTCAAAACTTTCAGTGTCGTTTTTGTTTGAGGGAAGTCCGTCAGGACCACTTTGCACTCTGCATTGCACCATTCATTCCTACAAAGGCAGGTCTATTATTTTTCATAAGTAAAATTTATTTTTCCTCTTGGCTGATGGGATGACTGCATATGGCAATTTATCTTCATCTGTAGAAACACCTCCTGATACTGCTTCATGACATGTCCTTTAAATGATGGTACTTTCCATCCTTGCTGCTCCACAGAGCTCTCATCCTGCTGTTCTTTCTCAGGCAGGACTCCAGCAATGAGTGCCTCTAGGATTCCCATATGAGTACACTCATTGCACACAGGAGACATTTCATTCCTTTATTATTGAAAAACTAAGAGGGAAACAGTCTTCCCTTTCCCACTTTAGTGCATTGCATTCATAAGCTACAAATATAATTAAGTGTTGGCTTCAAAGGCCTTCCTCTTAGTTCCAGTCTCTCTCCCACCGTTCCTCTGATATGTTGGAGGATTATTTTACTAATTTTCTATATCAGGGACATATTTTACTGCAGGGAACTGGACTAAATCATCACCTAAGTGAACCAGAGAGCCTCCTTACCAACCTAAACAGTCCAGGGCAAGGGCTCTCTGTGCCTAATGGAAAAGTACTGAGCAAGGGTGCCCTGCTGGGTTGGAAACAGGTCTGAAAGCAAACGTGGCCTTCAGACAGAAGGAACCACTTTCCCAGGACATCAGGCAGACAAGCCAGGATTGCCGTAAAGGGCAGCCAGTGTTTTTCAGATGTGTGTATACCTGAAAAACATTAGCAGATGAAGCTACTAATGATACCAAATTAGCTATTCCCTCTTGCAGCACCCAGCCTGGTTCACTGCCAATTTATGTCATTTTGCATTCTGCTTTCTCTCTCTCCTCCTCACACAGACACCCTTTAACTCATGAGCCGGCTGAAGACAAGTGGGACAAGTTTCAGGAAATGCAGCTTTAATGCTTGTGCCAAGCTCTCCTCCCCAAGTTCCTCTTTATAGTTTGAACAAATAGTTTCCAAAAAGTCAAATGGTTTTGGTTTTATAAACATTTAATAAAAGTTTAATTAAGTGATGAAAAGGGACAGGAGTGGGGGAATTATGAAATGGAAATATTTTCTGTGAAGCACTTCTGTTTGAAGAGCCTTACAGAGAGTCACTTCCTAGGATCAAGATTTATGCAGAACAGTTCCTTTGTAACCCACTGAGAAAGCACAAATCTAGAAAATACATTATAGCCATCTTGCATGTGGTTAATTTTCCTGAATTTTCAAGCATAAATGAATACATAAGAGACAAAAAGTAACCAACCTCACTAAAAAAATCTAGAATTACTTTGGACAGATTATTTTCTATATTACTGACATTTACATAAATTTTTGGAACAGCACAGAATGTAAACTGAAGAAAAATGAAGGAATAAGATGTCTGTATTTTCCCTGAAGTTTGTAAATTTTATCACTTTGACCACACCATATTCTAAACCAGTATCAGCATCATCAGCAACTTTTGCAGTACATCTCATTTTTTGCAGGAAGCCTTTTGAACTCATGGAAAATTTTCCACTTCTAACTGTAGAGTCCCAACTATGACTCATTACTGCTTTTAGAGATGTACTTTTTGACATCAATAACAGTGATGTTGTAACTACAAAATAGATTACTGACTGTATATGCTGATTAACATCCCAGTGTGAGCCCTCACACAAAAATAAGCAGTCCAGAGGAGCTGGAACATCTACAAAACTGAAGCCAACATTGTTTTGCTTATTCTTATTTAACATACTCAACCCATTCTAGGTGTCCTCTTACATCATGTATCGTTTTATTATTCTAACTATACATCTTTTACTGCACAATATTTTTTGCCCACATTTAGCCAATATAGCTGTTACTATCACTTTGTATTCTTGCTATCCCTAATGCTAAACAGGTCCTGTAACTCTTGTTTTCCATTGTGGCCATTGAGAGAACTGTCTCATAGAGCAGAATTGAAGCTGTGATGCCACTGAAGACGCAACAGAGATGACAAAGTCGGAGCAAAAGGAGAAAGAGAGTTTACCTTTTTTGACTTTACCTTATATACCTTTTACAGAAAGGGACTACATTGGAAGATAGAGGTTCAACCTCTTCAGTTCCACTGGTCTTAGCAAATGTCCATTAATTGTCCCTCCTAACTGGAAGGAATGTCAACAATAACATTGTTTATAGAAAATTTGTGGGAAACTGACACTCAAATGTGTAAACAATCAGAAGACTAGAAAGAACAGCAAAAGAACAAGGTGACACAGAATCACTTAATCCCAGTGTTCAGGGCTTTTTCTCTGGCCTCACCAACCACTCAGTTGATGTTTGATTTAATTTCTTGCTTCACTCAGTCCATCCTACTGTCTTTATTTCCTAAAAATCTCAAGCACCTTGTCCTAGGGTGATGCTTGTATCCCTATTCGTGTGTTCTGCTATGTTGGATATTATGTTCTGTGCCTTCGAGACTAGCTCTGAAGGGTGAATGTTTTGTTTTTGTTCTGTTATCAGCCTGCTCCCCCCAGACTGGGGGGACACAGAGACAGGGCAGTNTATACATATGTATATAATAAATATTTATCTATAAAATGTATTATATGTACATATTTATGAATATACACATATAGCACATATATGATTATTTTTAACCTGCCTATTCCACAAATGTGCCTAGAGTTCTCCAACAATTACCCCCAGAAATTCTGAAGTACTAACCTTGAAATAGATCTCTGAGACATCAGACTCAGAAACACATGACAGCACAAAACTTGATGGGTCACTTACTGAACAAATGATTCATTTTGTCTAAAATTATGGACTTTGTCTCTTCATTAAGAAAAAAAGCCGCTGCAGAACAATGAGTAGTCACACCACTCAGAAAAGTCAGTTTTCCTGCAGAGACTTGCATGTTTAAATAACAGAAACTTTTCAATGTCAGACATGTGCAAACAGGAAATGAAAGAACACTGAAAGCTCAGGAAGAATTCTCCACAGTTGAATGACATCAGCCACAAATGCTACAGGAGAGAAAGATGAATNTCATCTGGTATTGCTCATTTTGTGTGCTGGGGGGGTGCTGTGCCTGTTAAATAAACAGGTTCTTTCCACTTCTCTCCAAGGAATGATTCCCAAACAGGTTGGGGGGAGGGGCCGTGTGGGTTTGCTCTCTGGAGGGGTCCCCTTTTGGAGTTTTCTCCCAAATTTGCCCTAAACCAGGACACACCTTCCAACCAGTTCCCTATTCTCTATTTTAACTATTCCAGGAGCAGATCCCATATGCTGACCTTGAGTATTCATGACATATTTTATATTAAGATATAAATATGTTTATATTATATATATGTATACATGTTTATATATATGTATATATACATGTATACATATGTATATAATAAATATTTATCTATAAAATGTATTATATGTACATATTTATGAATATACACATATAGCACATATATGATTATTTTTAACCTGCCTATTCCACAAATGTGCCTAGAGTTCTCCAACAATTACCCCCAGAAATTCTGAAGTACTAACCTTGAAATAGATCTCTGAGACATCAGACTCAGAAACACATGACAGCACAAAACTTGATGGGTCACTTACTGAACAAATGATTCATTTTGTCTAAAATTATGGACTTTGTCTCTTCATTAAGAAAAAAAGCCGCTGCAGAACAATGAGTAGTCACACCACTCAGAAAAGTCAGTTTTCCTGCAGAGACTTGCATGTTTAAATAACAGAAACTTTTCAATGTCAGACATGTGCAAACAGGAAATGAAAGAACACTGAAAGCTCAGGAAGAATTCTCCACAGTTGAATGACATCAGCCACAAATGCTACAGGAGAGAAAGATGAATAAGAATGGGCACTTCTGTATTTTAAAGTGAAGTCAGCAGGCACACAGCATATCACAAGATCAGTGTGTCTGGAAATCTGAAAGGCCAACCCTGGAACAAATAGCACTGCAGAGCAGACATGCCTGTGAGTCAGGGGAAAGGTAAACAGCTGCCTATGTGCATTTGGA
This sequence comes from Sitta europaea, assembly GCA_013400255.1. Taxonomy (NCBI): domain Eukaryota; kingdom Metazoa; phylum Chordata; class Aves; order Passeriformes; family Sittidae; genus Sitta; species Sitta europaea. Next base: position 20,136 of record VXBS01005616.1, read on the forward strand.
GAACTCCATAGTGAGGGATACCTGATCTAGCGGGACAGGAAAATAGGTGTCTCCCTAAGAGATGTCACAGCACAGTCAGTGGACAAGGGAAAGGCAGATACCATAGCACAGGGAGTCTCTGAGACTTATAACCTACAGCAGCTGAGTTCCCACAGTCCCTTTCTGAAGGGGTTACTTTTCTGAAGGCCTGCATCAAGTCTCACCTTCATTTGGATTTGAGGAAAAACTGTTTTCATGTTCAGGAAGTGCACAGGATGGGAGCACAGGTCCAAACATAGCTGCTTGATATGTCCACGTAGGGAAGGGGCACAACTGGGCTACATCTTCGGTCATGAGTAATCCCCCAATCCTGCCACAAAGGAAAAGGACGATGGAGATTCTTAAGATATTTTGCCAGTTAGAGATGGGAAGCACATCACACACAACCTGGTGGCAGCTGTGTTCCATACCCTGATAACCAGACCTTGCTCTGACTTCCAAGGATGAAGCCCACAGCAACAAGGAAGAACATCTTTAAAACTAGAAGTGGAAGCCTCCAGCATAACAAACATGGAATCATTTCTTTAAATGCATTGCATTTGTTACTACTACTAGCCTAAACATGCCAGAGGCACAAGAAACCTCTCCCCAGCAAGAGTCACATGAGCCCCAGGGATGTCTCTTCCAGGAGCAGAAATCCAGTGGTGTAGAGGTGCTGGGCAAATTCCAGCAGCGTGCAGGTACCAGAGTGGCAAAGGGCAGAGAAAAAGCAAGAGCAGATAAATAAGGTAGATAAGTCAATCAATTGCTTAGATCCAAGAATCAAGCCCAAATTTCCTCCAGTTTGATGGAAGATTATTTTAAAAGGATTTTTAAATCCTTTCCTGAATTTCCTTTCCAGCCAATACAGTTTATTAATAACAGTATTATGAGAGCCGCCCTCAACACAGAGTTCTGAGTTGTGAAGAATGAGACCTGAAGGAGGCTTCATTGCCTGTAATTCCCTGCTCCCAAGTCTTGGCTTTCTCCTAGGGTAAAACTCTAACACAGCTAGGGCAAAACTCAATTCTGTAATGGTCAAAAGGAATTAAGTGCAACTGAAAAGCAGAAAGGATAGGGACTGGGGAAAAAAAGTGCATTTGCAAGAAAAACATAATCCTGGTGTCTACTACAATAAACTGAGCAAAAATACATGGATAATCACCAAACATGCTGCTCCCTATCTCTGTATCTTTCTTCACACACTCATATTGTAAATTTTTCTTCCCAGGTATGTGTGTGACAATTTGGAAGAGTGCTCAGCCTAAAAGAGGACCCAGTCCATGCATAAACACTCAGAACAGCTGGAGCTCTGGTGCATGGCTTACGTGGAAGGGTGAGAACCATTAATGGGAGTAAAAACACAGGCAAAACTGACCTTTCCAGTCTCATATTATCAGCCACTAAACTGCTGCTGCAGCACAAAGGAACCAGCTACAACAGGTGGTTGCCATCACTTCAGTTTGATTTGAAACCTAGCACCTTGCCAGAAATCCTCCAGAGAGATGACTTCAATGGCTGGAATTAAAATAACAAAATAGCCCGACCACCTACAAAATCCAAACACTGTGACCAATCCTACTGGCCGCAGAGGACTCCTCACCCATTTCTCTCACCTCAGCACAATTTATCCCTGACCAGAAATCTGGGAATAAACAAACCTGCACACCACTATGCAGGAAAGAGAGGAGTTGAGGAAGAATCTGTATGCTCCAATGCACCCCAAACTGCAGGCACTGCAAATGGCTGTCATGCAAAACAGAGTTTAAATACTCTCCCCTCTCTCTCCCACATGCTGTACTCCTGTTCCAGTCCTCGGCTCAACCCAGCTGTGCCAACACAGCTCTCACAAGAGCTACACTGCAAATCAGGAATGGTCCATCCTGCAAATAACTCCCAATTTCCTAACCCCAGCAAAACTTAAACTTTAACCCCTCAGCAGCACTAACAGGATAAAAACACCTCTCATTTGAGAAATCAACGTACCATGGCTCTTGGGGAGAACTTATCCAAGGATTTATGTGAGGTCTGAACTGGCTGGAAGAACATTGGTTATTTTTAATTCAAGTTTTTTGGTTTTTTTTCAATTTTAATACATATATTTTATTTGTTTTTTAATGTTGGACTTAAAACTAAATAGAGGTTTGGAAACCAAATAAGCCTGTGCTACAAAATCCATTTTCAGCTGTACTGCACTGCTAGAATTGCCATGATCCCTTCTTCTGTCGCATACTGAGACTATTCATTCCCCACACAATCATTCAATTTCCACTTTGATTTTATTATACTCAGATATGATGCAACCAGTATTTAACAATGTATTACCATTTTCAAGGGCAAATATTTTTCTGTAATCCCAGCTATGTCATTATTCTCTATTACACATACTTTAAATGTCAAAATCCATTACCTAGAACTAATCAAATATAAAATAAACCTAGCAGGAGAAAGTGAGATTGAATGGGGTATTCCAGATGAAATAAAAGTTTACATGTCCTTTTTAAAAAAGCGACCTTGCCTGTTATTTAATTCTTTTTTCGGGTTTTGAAAAGATGTCCCAAGGACAACATTTGGAAGACCAAATTTATGCCTGTCACAGCTCTGTTGAAATTACCCTCAATTTGGGGCAGTACATGCTACGTGCCTAAACATTGAAGAAGAATTAACCTGTGTTAATTCTGTGTTACAAGAGATTGGGAAGAAACTCACTGTTACCATTTCTGATATTAACTTTTCACTCCAAACAGGCCGCCAGGAAAAGTAAAAGTACAAAGAAAATGTGATGAATAAGTATTTTATGAAAATGGAAGTCAGAATAAGATGTTTAAGCTGGAGAGGCGCATTTCCATAAATTTCTTTCCCTATTGGCAGAAATTTCCTGTTTCCCTTTACTCTGCCAGTAGTGTTTTACTGATGGTATAGTAGGAGGCCTGTCACTAGGGTTGTATTAACCTTACATAATGCACAAATAACTGGGTGTCTTTAAATGCGGCTGTTAAATTTATCTGGTGCTTCAATACATAACTAATTTTACATTTGTAGACCAAAAATCTTTTCCAGGGTTGGTTTTGGTTTGTTATCCTAACAAGTCCTAAAGTAAAGGCTCTCCATGTTGATACAATTATCTTTAAAGTTCTGGGCGATTTAAATTGCTTTTTCTGTTTGGAAGTTTTAAAACTGTAAACAAGTTTAAGACATAACTTTTATTTTTCAGGACTTTTAATCAGTTCAGAAAACATTTCCAATTGAGGCACAGCTCAGTTTCTGACAAAAGTGGACCAATACCACAGTACCTTTCCTGGCTTAGCACAGATAGTGTCTGAGTGGGATAAAATGAGCAGTATCCTCTGGGATTCCAAAATTTCCATGCAATTCAACACAAATTAATTGAAATGTAAAATATTCATCTCTTTTTAGGATCTAGCTCCTTCAGTAAGTAGGGAAATACACCAAGTCTTAAGATATCTGGAGTCTACTTCTAGGCTACAGCTGGAGTCTTTCTTCCACTCCCAATCTGCTCATTTATATTTCCAATGAGACCCTGTGCATTGGTCTCCAAATGTTGAATAACAGCAGCTAATATATTTCTGCCCAATTTACCTCTTCCTTGATTCCAGTAAGAAATTTGATATATACTTGTCAGGGTCTTCATATTTGAAACCTATTTTGAACATTCATTGACAAAAAGTAGTTTTATTTCTGTAGGACATCACTGATAAGACCACAACTATCGCTTGTTTGCAGAATTTTGTCTTGTGTTCACTACCAAGTCTAACACTGACTTGCTTTTCCGGAGCAGCAGTGGTGTCATATTTGGGTGCTCTCACAGAGATGGGCAAGAAAATGATCCCCTCTGTAGTGTAAATTAAACCTACAGCAGCTCTGTAAATATGTGTTCATCATCTTAACATGCAGATGGAGATGAATTGAAAGAGTTGACAGTGACTTCAAGTGGCTCTTTCCCTTTCCCCCATTCTGAGGCAGGATAAAAAGCATATATTATCTGCCTTTACTATAAATAATCCAACTGGGCTTTAACCCACAGTGAATTAATCAGTGATGCACATTTCATGACTTCCACAAGCAACCAGCTCTAATGTTTCACAGTCTCTGTAGTTTGAGAGTATTTCCTAAGTCAAAATTCTTTATTCACTTCTTTTATTTTCTGCAACAGCCAGATAATAATTCATGAAAATTTTCTTCAGAACAAACCTTTATATATTGCAAAGTCACAGGAGCCCTTTGTAGTGTAAAACACCCACAGTTCACTCAGCCTGTCCTTACCAGTTACATATGCCTTCTCTCTCTTTCTTTTCACCCTTTGAACACTTTCATTTGTCTGCAGATTCCACAAAGATGTCACATGTAATGTACCTCTTTAGAATAACACCCAAACCTTTGCCATCACCCACTCCAAGCTTTTTAGCAGCAACATGGGGCAGTTTGTTTATATCTGCATACCATTTACAATGTCAATGGATCTAAAAATGAAGGGGTTTTCACTCTAATCAGTAAAGTCTCTGCTTAGGAGCCCTATTCTGGGCAGTCAATGTTTTTGCTATTGGCAGATTCCACACTGTGAATTCCTGCTGCATTTACAGCTCCTTTTACTGCACACACAATTTTCATGGTACTCCAAGCCTTGCGTGCTACAATAGAGATCTTTATAGATGCTCCCCTAAGGTGCAGTGAATCCAATTACATCACTGCATCTTCTTCCTCAATAAATTTTAAGATACAGATATCTAAGACCATCTACAGTACCACAAAAAA
>VXBS01005625.1:0-17715 GCA_013400255.1 Sitta europaea
AATTTGTGAAACAATCTTTTCCCAGTTCTGGCCGGTGGTTTTGAAACCTTAAGAATTTTTCTCACAAGCACAATTTTATTTCATGTATATTTTACATAAGCACAAATTATTCCATAACATATATTACAATGAGAATAGTAGAAGCTGCCACTGACTGAAATTACTATATTGTACTAATTGCTTTTAAAAGCAAACAAAAAACTAAACCAACCAAAAGTTAAAAAGAAGGAAGAAGTTATTACAGACGTATTACACTGTATTTCAGACTATCTGTGCTGCTCCAAACACCACTTTGATGGAAGCCCAAAGTTATAAATGTGCCGAATACCGGAATATACTCAAAATATTTCTTTCCTCCCTGTTGTAATTGTAAGAGCTTACAGAAAATTTAGATGATGCCACTTTCACAAAGATGACTCCATATTAAAATGAAAATATCTCATGGAAACTGGGAATTGTTACTAGAAATCAAAAACAACCCCTGTCATGAGCTGTGCCAGTTGCAAAATGGAAGAAAATGGAAGTAAAAAGAACGTAGAAAAGAGCTGATCGAAGATGATGGCAGAGAAATTATTGTTTTGATTTAAATATTAGTAATTTTTGAAGGAAGAAGATGAGAAAATAAAAGACCTCTATGATGTATATGCTCAGAAGCCAGTGGTAGACAATTTGGAATTATTAATACATAGGGTCAACATTTCAATTCAGTTTTGTCAGACACCAAAAAGACTTTAAGCCAAATTACACTGTCTAAGGAAAACGTAGTAGGGAAAAATCTTATTTTTCAATCCAAAAGTACAGTTAGATTTTAATTGAGGCACTCAAAGGAGGCCGAATTACAAATGATGGAGATAGACAGCAAAGAAGAAAATAGTAACTAAATCAGGAAGAGAAGAAAAGCAAGGAAAGTAGAACAGAAGGAAGGAGTGAAACAATTTACCCCTTGCTGCAGCCCCTGAAAGATTTTGTATTCCACATCTCTTTCATATTTACTCCCCAAGAATCTTTGTGTTTCACCACTCTAGAGATCATGAAAATACATTTGCATCACAGACTATCCATTTCTCAACCTTCATTTTTCTTAGCTTGCTTCACACCTCCATCATTGCCTACAGTCTGCTAAAATTATTTAAAGTGCTTTTCTGAGCGACCAATTTGTCTGCAACAAACCCATCACCACAGATTCCCACCCAGCAGTCTCCTGTTTGTCTACAATTTCACCTTCCATTTCCCCCCAGGCTACAGCTGCTCTTATTGTTAGAGTAAGTGGTAAAATGTATTCAGGTGTCTAAATTGAAGAAACTTCTTCTTTCATAGCAGTAGAAAACCTAATTACAAACAGTCCCTAGCCCATAGTTAGGCACCAATTAATTCCTCTTGGCCCCAAAACACTTTTGTCTTCTACATCAAAGGCATAAGAGCTCCCATTGCTTCTTTGTACTTTACAAGCCATAGTTCCAGCACAATGAGTTTGAAATTGCTGAGTATTTCACAAGAAAAATGTTTATATTATTTACAAGATTCAAAACCTTTCATTTTCAAAATGAAATAAAAATATTTTCCTCTGACCTCTGAGGAAGAAAAGAAACAAAAATCACAAACCCTATTTTCATTGCATTTCTGTGTAATATCACTGAAGTATCTTCTATTTTCAGCCAAAAGAAAAAAAAAAAACTAATGAAAGTGAAAAAAGTCCTTGGCATTTAAAAAAATATTTTTATACCAAATCATCTGGCTTTTCCTACAAACCCAACAGAGTGAAGAGACTGGGCCTCCCACCAAGGCTCTGGCCTGAGGAGCTGAAACATGTCTCAAGTTGTTCAAAGTACAAAAATCCAGCTCAGTTGGTATGAAGAAGGTATGCAATCAATCTGACAGGAACTACCTAGTAGACTGCAGGATGGGAAATTAAATACATTATATGAAAATTGTATTACATGTATTATATGTAATATATATGTATTATATGTAATTAAATACATATGTATTATATGTAACTGAAGAGCACATTTGCAATGTAAGAGTAATGCAGGGATTGGCATCCTTTGTGGAAATCCAGCCAGTCCACACTGGGGAAAAAAAGGAAGGTAGAGACATCATTTGGTCCTAAAAGAGACACACAAAAAAGTAAATAAACTTTCATGGGTTGTTTGTTTGTTTGTTTGTTTGTTTTACAGCCAGATTAGTGAGGCACTGGAACAGGTTTCCCAGAGAAGTTGTAAGTTCTCCATCACTTTAAATGTTTGAGCGAAGGTTGAAGGGCACTTCAAGCAACCTCATCTAGAGGAAGGTCTGTGTCCACAGCAGAGGGAGGTTTGAACTATATAGTTTTTAAGGCCCTTTCCAATCCAAATCATTCTACAGCTGTGTTATAAAATTACTCCCAAGGTAAGGAAGACAATGGTAAATAAGGGCAAGTTAATGTTTACCCTGTATCCATTTCAGCTCAAATAAAAGTGCAATGGTTCTTTAAAGAAAAAGCAGTCATTGGCATGCCAAATCATGGTATTCAAATAGTTATGAGTGGCTCTCAAACTGTAATAGGAATAGCAGCTCAGATTATCTGATTATCTGATATCCAAAGGCATTTGCTCTGAGAGAAACTCAGAAAGGGAAATAATAGTAAGGAAACATCAGTGTTTGGCAAACTGTCAGTGTTATCTACACAAGTCAGGGAAGATGAAAGCTAGAAAGGTCTTCAGGTACCTGTCCAAGCACTACATAAAGACTGTGTGGCAAAAAATTACATTCACTGTGACCCCTCTGGGTCTTCTTTACTCAGTCCTATGAAACTCCCTGACTAGAGCAGTGTCTCATGTGTGCATGATAATGACTCTTCCTCCAGCTTCAGCAAATGCAGCTGCTGGAAGACAACTTGCATTCCTGCCATCACATTTTTTGCTGGTGCCTCTTATTCCCCAACATTTTCTTCATTCTGGTCTCCTTGCTATGCCTTCAGCTTATGTTTTAGTTGACTAGATCATTCTTTTTGGCAGCACTGATGCAAGTATAAAACAGGCAGAGTAAAACAATACTTTTGAAGAGCTCAATGCTTGTAAAAGCCAAATTTTTAAGTTATTGTGTTTGCTCTAAAAACAATGCTGTAAATGAAAGTCAAAGCAGAAACAGGAGATGTATTTTGTAACTTGGCTTTTTTCCTCCATTTTCCTCTTTGTGTGACATCTCCTAATTCATCATAGAGGAGGCAGATTCAGGCTTTTACCACAAAAGTAATAACATCAACTCTAGCTACTTCTTCATCCAAACAGAACAGTTACTACCATCTTTAATACCACCTAAAAGGCTGCCAAATACAACAGTTTCTGTTATTATAAAATACAAAACAAAATTAACAGCCACTACTGCAGCTATTGAGAAGGGAAGTAAGAAATGTGGTAAAAATCTTCCTCAACCTAGCTTTCCTGGTGTTTTTTATCTTCTTTGTAGCTAATAAATGTTTAAACTTCTGGGATTTGGCTGGTTTTCTGGGGTTTTTTAAGTGTGGATGCTCATTGACAGATGTTTGTCTGTCTCTGAATGGCTAGAATTTAATTACTTAGTGTAGCGTGTTCATATTAACTTATTACTTATACACATATTACTTATGTGCAGTGGGTCATATATAATACCTTTGACCCTCCTGACCCATTTTTTTCAGTAAAACAGGCATAAAGTTTGTAATTAATACAGGATGCCACTATCATGTCTCCATTCCTCAGAGAGGACTCTATAAACACTGTGCCATTGTTCCTTCATCATTTCCTCCATCCTAGTGATCTTCCTCTCACAGCTTATCCACCAGTCCCTGGGTTATCCCCCTGTTCTTCCTGCCTTAGGAGCCTCAACCGTGTCTGCTCTCTAGGCAAGAAGATGCTCCAACCCTGATATCTGTTACTGAAGTGAAAGGCAGTCCTTCATGCTAGAATTCAGAGTCTTCACTTTTGATTATATAAACCTGAGACAACACAAAATGAGGTCTGAGGGCCTTTTTATAGCTTAGATTGTTCATATTCTTTCCTTCAAGATTCTGGTTTACAGCTAAGGAAAAATTCTTACACTGTAGCTCTACCCCTCCCCATTGGCTTCAGCAGCCACTGCAGCATCTCCAATGCTTTTCACAGCACCCCTCTAGGTTGTCTTTTGTGTAGACACTTTCCTTGGAAAGAGTCTCTATACATGACAGGTTCCTAGACATCCCTTCTCTCAATTTACAGTTTGCTATCACAGATTCCAGCCAAATATAAAGCCAAAGCACTTCATCCACTATTGAAACCACAGAAAGTAAATAAGTCACACACAAGGAAACATTTTCCCATCACAAAGAAAACTCAGTGGTGTAATAGCTTACCTAACAATTCTGAGAAATCTCTGTTGCTGGACACATCAGGAAAGAGATAGCAGGGGCTTCTGGCAAGTTATCTGATCTGGCAAGGAGCAAGTTTTCTGCAGTGGATTATATTCTGCGAGAATGGATATTCTACCTGAACAGTAGAGACCCTTCCAGACATAGTTCCTGATCTTACAACAAAAGGAGCAATATCTGAGTTCTGTTCAAGGAGCTCCTTATAATCTGTGGTCAAATTGCACTAGAGCCAAGCTCTTGGTAGTTGTTTAACAAAAGAACTATGTTGCCACCACCTATGACCCAGTTGCAGGTTGCCTTTTCAATACCAGCGTTTTCCCAGATCCCTTCCCCTGCCTTGTAGTGCCTGCTATTACTGCAAACAGGAGAAATAGCAGCATTGAAGATACTGAAGTTGCACAAATTAAAAATAATATCTTTCAGTAAAAAGTAATTTTTATTGCCATATAAAATAGATTTGGTAGCATTCAGAATTACTCAGGAAAATTCCAAATGCAATTTGTGATATTAAAATGAATGGTGCTAAACAAAAGCACTAAATGGGTAGTCTCCTGTTACTGATGAGATCATCAGGGAAACATTTGTTCCCAGAATGAAATGATCAGTATCTCACTGGAGCAAAAGGTAAACAAAAGACGAGGTGATAGAAATTCTTGATTCAAGATGTTTAAACTTCCCTGACGTACTCAAAAAAAAAAAAGAATGCAATGCAGCTGACTTTGTTGCTGCATTTGTTGCAACTGGTGAAGTTCTGTTGGTTCATTTCTGCCAGCAGATGGATTCAAAACTTTGAAAACTATCTAAATACAGAGTAGGTTAAAGTCCATCAAATCTTATAGAAAACAGGAATCCCCTACAAAAAATGCAGTTGTTAATTACAGAGGAACCAGTGATATTTCAAATAAGCAGAAACGGAATGATTAATGCAATGCACAGATAGGTTTTCTGTATTAAACAGACGAGTAATAACCAAGCAAAATAAACAGGGTCATCTTTCAGTATTCAACAAATAGAAAATTGCATAATCAGAAAAAAATCAGTCTACTCCTGTAGACAGTGTAAAGGGAAAGTAATAAATTTCCCAGCTACTACAATATCAATCAACAAGATTTTTAAAACCCACGTTTTTCTCCAACTGTATTTGTCTAATAAAAGGCATATCTCACTCATTTTAACCATTGTTAGTCTCATATTTTATAGCTATGGTTATAACAATCTGAATGTCTCCAAAAAGAATAAACATACAGAGTACAGCTTTGATACAATTAAACATAAACTATTTGCCATGAGAAATTACCAACAGGAACTTTAATAACAACTATGAATTCTTTAGATCTTGCATCAACAACAAAGGATGTTGAGATGTGTTTGTCATATGATGTAATTCTAGGAATAAAGACCGTCTGGAAAAGGCGTCAACTGGTAATTAATGACAAGCACATGACAAATTTTTAATAAAGGCTATTCCTATGGAGGACCAGTTTCCATGCAAAAGGAAACAAGGTCTTAGTCATAAAGCTAATGTACAATACCATAACAAAAATTTTGTTTTATATGTGTTTCTTTTACATATGCTATATCATGTTAAACTACGTGTGCTATATTATGTTAAAAGCAAACTGGTGACTGTTAGAATGTGTAATAACTTATAGAGTCATTAAGTTTCATATCAGTAATGTCAGGTATGAAGCAAATTTACTAAACAGATGCTGAAAGTAAGCCTTGGTAATATGAGATGCAAAGCCTGAGCTAGCAACACTGAAGTGAGAGTCTTGCACCCCACTGCTGGGTGTCTGAGAAAACAAGGCTTACACAATCACCAGCCATTACTCTGTGTCCCTGCCACTCCATACCTAATGATGCTTGAATGGCCTGACCAATTCTTTCACTTCAATTGCAAAACAATTCATATTGGATGAGTCTAAGTGCTGAAGAATCCAAATTTAAAATAATTTTAACAATTTGAGTCACAAAATTATTTGGATTGCATTAGACCTTTAGTGGTCATCTGGATCCACTGATGAAGAGTCAATGGGCGAGTGTAATTTGTGTAAGTTTAAAAAAAACTTTCATTAACATATCTATTATAACTATGCTTATGAGTATTATAAGAGGAGCTTATGGTTTGGATCAGATGACTGACCAACTAAGACACATGTACCTGTATTAACATAGCTCTGGGTGAGTCACAGCACATACCTATGCTTACCAAGATGGGATGGCACCCTAGGGAGTGCTGGGTGAGTTAGGTCATTGAATTGAGGATACAGAACATAAAACTGTAAGAAAATAGTTTTGAACATTCTATTGCTCAAAGAACTAAATTGTTTGCCTGAGGCATAAATGTAAGAACTGAAAATAGTAAGACTTATTAAATGGGCTACAGAACAGTAGCATAACATCTGATATAGGTAATCTTCTAATTTCAGTTCAAAAGGCCACATTTCACTTACTTTATAAAGTTGTGATATGGACATTGTTTCTATTCTGAAGGGCCCAAAATCAGAAGGTGAATTTTTGTGCAGAGTTTGAGATACTGCTTGAGGAGAAAAATATTTATTGCTAAAAATGAAAGCTGCTTATTTATTATTTGCAAGGTTGATTTTCTTTTAGATCATGTATTCACCAGCAATTACATGAAAGTAATAAAGACTCAAAGAAACAACCACCCTCTACAAAAGCTGAACATTATTCAAACTTCTGATCAAGACTCCTTTCCCTCCTTCACCACTTGCATTTAAATCACAAATTATAGCTCTGTATGATGTCTTTCAGACTTTATTACTCTTCAAAATCCGATCATCTGAATTTGAGGAGGGATTTTATTTATCTGTTGGGAAGCATGGAGGCTCCTTAGCAGAAGATCTGTACTTTGTTTTAGAAGGACTGTTCTTCTTTCCTCAGTTCAGGCAGTGGGATCACATGGCAATTTATCTGAAGATGGAACCAGATGAAGATACCATCTGTTTCTTCCGTATTGTGTAACTGGATCAGACTCAAGTATGTAGCAGCTGTGGGTGTAGCTATCTCTATAGGCAGCAGCTGATGCTATCCAATACTTCTCCAGAAAAGTTTAATCAGGATGAGAACTTCTTTGGCAAGTCAAGTTAAATATCAGGCCTTCTACTACTGCATAGAGGAGGACACCTTAGATCTCCTAGATGTAGGTGTTTCATCTTGACATGCTCATATGAACACCCAGTAAGAAGTCTTGACTACAACATCAGCAGCATTAGTGCAACCTTTCCCTCCATAACGTGAGTTTGTGCTGTAGTGCGGAGTGTTCCTACAGTAGTCTGGAGATTTTTGTTACAAGACTTTCTTACTCATGTGTAATTCTTTGCCCTGCAGGTTGTCCTTTGTCTTGAAGCGTCTCTAATCTCACTGGATCCCAAAATGCTGGAACACATATCTGCCAAACTATTACTGCTACCAGTAGCTATTTCTGCTGAAAAACTGGTAAGGTTTAAACTTTATTCTAACCTGCTGACCTGTGTTTTCCAAGATGACGGAATTTCTAAATGCCTAAGAAAATAGCAGTGTTTCGTAAGTATCACAGAAGTCTACTATTTTTTACATTCTGAAGTCCGTCAGTACTGGCATTTACTTTCTGGTTTAGCTTCTGTCCCAATTCTGCCTCTGTTTTAGCATACTCTGTTGCTCTTGTGATAACCAAACCCGAATTTTCTAAGATGTTCCTCCTCAAAGGCTTTAAGTGTGTCTAAACTGCAGTCAGAGCTGTGACTGATCCCTGCACAGACTTATACAAGGCACCTTTGACAGAAACATGTTGGATAGTTAGAAGAGTAAAGCTGAAATAGCAAGGACAGTACATACAGGTTGGAGATACTCTAGTTTCTGTGGTAAGGTTAACAAATTACTTAAAAGGCATTCGGCATCCTTGAGAGGGTGAACAAATAATAAAGATCACTAATTATTCATGGTCTTCCTTGACCTGTATAAAAGCTGGGCAGAATGATACACATCATAATATCTTGGGGGGGGTGGGGAAATACAGTGTTCTTATAAATATAAATCACAATTTATAATTGATCCTTCTTAGAATTGTAAACAAAATAAAGAAAGCAATAAAGATTAATGGAACAGGAAAAGACAAATTCCCTGTCATTTCCTGAAGGTATTGCCTAGATTGACATCAAATTCCTCATCTGGTAAGACAGCTTTGAAGTCACAAACATTGCAAACAAATCCTGAAGCTTTTTTGGATCAGTGCAGATTTTTGTCATATTAATATATTAAACTTACCAGGTTTGAGCTAAGACCTCTTAAGTATTGGCTAGAAATGTCACACTTACCCCATAGTCATGTAATTCAGCCATTTAGGTCCATTACTCAATATATTCTTGGCCTTTTAAAGAAAAGTATTTAGAAATTTTAAATCCAAACTATGACCCAAGGACAGCATTAGCTGTGCTTACAGTAGTCTGTTAAATTCATCTCAGCCAACATATATGCAATGACATAAAACCTGCGGAATCTTGCATAGGTCAGATTTCCTGGAAATGTACTGGAAATACAAGTAGTCACTTGTAGTCACAAATCACAAGTAGTCAGATCAGTGCTCAGTTTTCATCCTTTACACCAAAATAAAAACAGCTTAAACATTTATGGGATATGCCATGGATTACACCTGTGAAAGAGAAGAGGTTGCAGTGGGTTGATCTTAGATGCCAGGTGGCCACCACAGCTGCCCTATCACTGTTCCTCCTCACCTCTATGGAAGGTAAGAAAATAGGATGAAAGACTTGCCAGCGAAGGTATTAAACATGGCAAGATCACTCACCCATTACCACCATAGAAAAAACAGACTCAGCTTGGGGAGATTAATTTAATTCATTGCCAATCAGATGATAGCAGGAAATAACAAATAACATAGCCAAATACACCTTCCCCTCATCTCTCCCTAATTATTGGGCTCAACCCCACTCTGATTTTTTCTACCTTTCCCTTCAGCAGCACAGGGGAACAGGGAATGGGTCTGCAATTCCACATATTGCTTTGCCACTTCTTCCTTCTAAGACTCTTCCCCTCCTCCAGTGTGGGGGTCCCTTCCATGGGAGACAATCCTTAATGAACTTCTCTAACATTAATCATTTGCACAGGCTGCAGGTCCAGAACTGCCATGTGTGGTTCTCTCCCACTGGGTGCAGTACTTCAGGAATCACTGGGTCCTCCATGGCTCCAGCCTGGGCTCTCCATGGGGACTGGCAGTCCTGCCAGTCCTGCTCCAGTGTGAGCTCCTCTGTCCATGGGTCCATAGGTTTCGACAGAACCTGCTCCATTGTGGGCTTCCCGTGGGGGTTACAGCCTCTTTTGGGCACCCACATGGTCCAGAGTGGGATCCTTCAAAGGGGACAGGTGTATCTCTGATCCACCATGGATCTCCATGGCATACAGGGGCAAGATGCCTCACCATGGTCTTCACAATGGGCTAAAGGGGAATCTCTTCTCCAATGCCTGGAGCACCTCCTGCCCCTTCTTCTTCACTGGTCTTCGATCTGCAGAGCGTTTTCTCTCTCATCTCACTCCTGTCTTGAGCTGCTGTTGCTATTGCATAGTTTTATCCCCCTTCTTGAATATGTTATCCCAGAGGTGCTGTCACTATCTCTGATGGGCTTAGCTTTGGCCATGCGCAGGTCTATCTCAGAGCCACCTGGCACTTGCTCCATCATACACAGGGGAAGGTCTCACTGAAGCCAACCCCACTACTAAACCCCTTATAAAGCCAATATAGAGGCCAAAAGCTAAGTGATTTTGAACACATTCCTTTAATCCAAAAGTCAATCCAGAATTCTTCAGATAAATCTTTTTCCATATATTCAAATCCTTTTAGCACAGGTCTGGTATGATCTTGCAGACAGAGAGATTGATCTATCAGTGTATCAGGGATAGAGAAGACACCTTCAAAACATCTGAACTGTTCTCTTGTCATGTGTTCCACAGATTAACCAGAAGGCAGACTGTATTAACTGCCATAGAAACTATAATAAGATTTAAGATTTTTGAAGGTATTTTGTGTGTTGTAACTTGATGGTTGTTCTGTGGATTGTGGTTACCCTTCCTAGTTTGAAATGTTCTTGATTGAGTTGAATTGCAGATGTGGCTAAACATGTTGCTTCCTCTTTCCTTGCGTAATCTCTTTCAATACTCCACTACAGTCTTGATATTGCTGCAGATATCAATACACCATATTCAGAGCCAAGAAGGCATCTTCTTTCTAGAGAAATATTTTGAGATTCTTCAGGACTGACCTATGACTGCAGCTTTTCACTTTTGTCATCGAAGACAAAAAGACTTTTGGAAAACATTTTGAAAAAACAATTTTTACTTTTGGAAAACATTTTGATGAAACAATCTTTTTTTAAATAATGAGGTATTAAGCATGACAAAAAGGGTTTTTTTAATGACAGAAAAAATTCTTGCATTTTTATACCTATGACAAAAGAATATTTTTCAATTTTCTATTTATCAAAGTTCTAAATTCTTCTTTCTGTCATCAGGATAATTTTCCATATCACCATGTACTTGCCAAGACCATGTAAGAATAATGTTTCTGTTACACAAACAAGTTGAAAAATTGCTTTGCAAACCACTAAAAGAGCTGCAAGAACCACCATTCCCAAATCATCCAGCTTCCAAGAAAGGAGTGTTCCAATTTTCTCTCTTGCTGAAAAAATTTTTTCTATCTACCATAAAGACTACTGATATCTTTAATGCAATTTAGTAAAATTCTTATTAATTTGAGTAAAAACTAGTTAAATGGCTGGTTTCTGTTGGTAACTTTGGATTTTGCATCATCTGATCTTACAAAGAGGGATTCTTGAGTATTATCAACATTATATTAAGTTAATTATGCCTTTTATTTGAAGAGACAAAATGACCTTGCCACTGTACTGATTTGTTTGACTAGAAGAGAGATTAATTTTCATGAACCATTCTTTTAAAGCAAAGGAATTGATTTATTCTTAAACTACTGTGCCCTCTCATAAGTAAGCCAGAGATTACATTACATGTGCAGGTCATCACACATTTGTAAAGCTTACCATACAGTAATTACTTCGGGTGTTCTACAACTGCAATAATACTTGTTTGCAGAAAGTTCTTCAGTTTAGAGCCAGCATAAATACCCAAAGTATACAGTTGTCCTCCATAAAATTATTGGGCTATCACATGCACTGTAGGTATACTGGTTCTGCTGTACAATGCAATTCCTTGTTCTTGGAAACTACCTGAAATGTTTTCTATCAAACCTTTGAGGCATGGCTCATCAAGTGTAGATACAACTATTACTAGAAAGTATGCTTTTGAGGGGGTGTTGCATTGCTACTAAGACATCACAAAACCAACAGTGTAGCCAGTCTTGTCTCACTTCACACAAACAGAATCACAGAAATACTAGTAAAATTTTTGCCAGCATGAAAAAAGGACTCCAGGCAAAACCAAATAGATTTTGGTATTTGGCTTACCCACACTAAAACTTCAATCATACTACAAACAGAAAACTACTAAAAATGCTTGTCCAGCATTGCTATGTAAAGTGCAATACTTAGTAGCAATTTCAGGACACCTAAACATAGTCCTGATGCTACAGTTCTTTGAAGCACACTATTGAATTACCTAACCCTTTTATCTCAATTGCCAAAAGAAATTGAATTAGCTGAGTTAACTGGTTGACTGAGATTCTATAGTCTTGTATTCAGGCAGAAATCACTTTTCCACAGCAGGTGCTTGGAATTGACCAAACCTTATGTCAGGCTTCCCATATGAGGCCTGGTTTCTCACAAACGTTTTGTACTAAAGCTACTTTATCTGAGGTGTTAAAGAATTCAGATCCAGATGGAAATTACTTCAGTTCAGTCTGCAGCATGCTGCAGGAATCACAAACTAGGTGCTAGAATGCTTGTATAAACACTTACAGGAATATTTCTATTTCTGTTCATAATATCAGCATGCAAAATAGAATGTAGTCAGCATCAGGTGAGATCACTTTGCAAGGGTTCAGGTTATTCAATTCAGGTTATTCCCAGAAATTACTAATCTCACACATGTGCAGTAAATGTATACAACATGCAGTTCTATAGGATTTCATCCCCCTGCCAGCTCAGTTCTGCCTTTATTATGCATAGATCTACCTAGGCAGGTCATCTTTTCTGCCAGATTTGGATTCTATAATTTCCCTGTTCTCCCAACACCAGCCTGAGATCACACTGATAGACCAGCAAATGGAAGCTCACAGAAATGATACCACTAGGCAGAAAAAGCAGAAAACTCCCGAAAATTTGGAAACTGACTCTTTGCTAGATTACTAGTTCAAGATTTTATTAAATATCACTGCTTGGAGACTGCCCAGGAACAGCAATGACTCAAAGTATTCCCTGCCTTAAAAGCTGTGGCACTTGACCCACTTCTTACAAAGAAATAGGACATCATTTGAATTCCTAACTTTGTATTTCAGCTCACTAGTGACTGGACTCTTGTGGCCGTCTGTCATGGTTTGACATCAGCCGAACTCCAGGCACCCATGAGAGCTGCTCGCTCATTCTCCCCTGCCACAGCTGGGCAGAGGAGAGAGAAAATTTAATGAAGGGTTCATGAGTTGAGATAAGGGCCAGGAGAAAATACTCCAAGGGCAAAACAGGCTCATCTTAGAGATACAAAGTGAGTTTATTACTAACAAATTTAGAGGAGGATAAGGAGAAGTAAAATAAGCCCTTAACAAACACTTTTCCCCCCAAACCCTTCCCTGCTCCCCACCAACAGCACAGGGAGACAGGGCGTGGGGATTTTGGTCAGTTCACCACCTAGGGTTTTCTTCCACTGCTCAGGGAGAGGAGTCCTTTCCCTGTAAGACCATTGTGTCAGTTCTCTGTGAAATTCTCTGACATGGTTCCAACCTCATGCAGTCCTCACAAAACTGCTGCAGTGTGGGTTACTCTTCTACAGGGTGCCCTTCCCTCCAGCCTGGAAGCAGGGCCCCTTTCTCTGTCGGGTCTTCCACCGGACCACAACCTCCTCCAGGCATCCACCTGCTCTGGCTTGAGCTTCTCTCCAATGGGCTGTGGGTGGATCTCTGCATCCCCCAGGGATCCCCAGTGCTGTGGGTGGATCTCTGCATCCCCCNCACTTCTCTGGCTAGGAAAAATTGTGCCAAATTTGTTTTGATTGTCTTCTCAAATCTGTTATCACAGAGGCATTGCCATCATCTCTAATTGGCTCAGCCTTGGCCAGCAACATGTCCATCTTCGGAGCCATCAGGGACTGGTTCTGCCACATGTGGTGGAAGCTTCTGGCAGCTTCTCACAGAAGGCACCTCTGTGGACCCTCCACTACCAAAACCCAGGCTGTGCAAAACCAATGCACCCTCAAAAAGCTTCAGATCTATAAACAATATGCCAGTTTGTTGCTACTTTCAACAGCCCTCTAGGTAATAGGCCTCTCAGGCATGCAGTTTCCATGATAGTGGCAGAATCCCCATGTGCTGAAGTGTCACACCCTCAACTGAAGCATGACAGCAGTTCCCTTCTCTCCAGAAAGCTTTGAGGCTTTTTCAGAGACACTTGGCAGTAGTTATTTTAGCTGCTGCAAACTTGTCATCTTTTTAAGACACGTGAATCAATAACTCAGGTGGACCCAGAACTACATAACCAACTTCTTTTCAGTGATGAATAGTCCAGTACACTCCACCACAAAACAGCAGGCAATCTAGGTCTTTTAAAACATGATTTTAATTTTTGCTGGTTTATTCAGAAACAATCAGTGATGTATTTCCTTTAACCACCCTTAAAAACAATTCACTAACATCTGAAAAGACTAGTCTGCATTTTTATGAATTAAGAGTGAAGGATGTCCCCCAATAGAGAAGCTACCATGACGGTTACTCAATGCTTATTGATAATGTAATTTTAACAAGTTGTTACTTCCTTGCAGATCTCTTTCTATAGGGACACAATTTTAGCAAAGTATGACAGCTATTGAGAGCTGATGGTATAGCTTTTTTGTTCCAGAAAAGAGGCCTATCAGAAACTTGGTTGTAGCCAAGTGATCTCAGACTAGTTTTCAGCCAGCTCCTAAATGTCATATTTACCTAGTTTTTGATTAAAATCATACCAGTTTTCCCCTCTGCAGTCTGAAAACAGCCAGAACACCTCTGCTTATACACTAGTGTACCTGAAATACCAGGATTCTCATCCTTAGTCTGATGAAAAGTATTTGATCTGTGTTAAATTTTCTTAAGCCTGGAGATATAGGGAGAGATATATATTGCTGCACCTTCACTGTTTTTTCTTTCACACGTTAAAAAGACAGAACTGGCCTGCTGATTACAGTCCCCTCCAAAATTTTTGTTTAACAGAATAACATAACTACAGAACAGTCAGTGTTGGGACTTCTGGATATCATCTAGGCCAACCTCCCTGCCAAGACAGGGTCACCTACAGCAACACATCCAGGTGGGTTTCAAATGTCTCCGCAGTGGGAGACTTTATCACCACCCCGAATACTTAACAAAAAGACACTGTATTTTCTCCACCAATGTGTTGTTTGCTTGGACACTTCTGGATGGGGTATAATCAAATCTTTTTCACATCATTTCACAGGTGCTTTCATCTGATGCCTTCATTTACAGTAATAGGAAAGAATGTTGCAATCCAAGATGTACAGAATATGTCACCCTTAACCTTAAGAACAGAGATATGGTACATCTTTTGCATGCCAAGCCATAATTCCCTACATTTTTCTAACAGCTAGGACTTTCAATCGTAATCTCCATTCTCCTGCACACACAAGGTTCCTTGGTTAATGTCCAGAGAATGTTTGGACTGCCAGAGGCTCTTCCCAAATACTTCAGCCTCCAAGGACAGGATGCTAGTCAGTACAGTAGCTTTAGAAAAAGGTTGTGACTCATTCTAGCTTTCCTGGCAAATTCTACTGATTTTTTTTTTTTTTTAATTTCTTTGGTGCTTCCTCTAATTTGGAGCAATACCATTGATGGGCTGTATTTGGTCCAGCTTAGATGAAGTTAATTTTCCTTACAGCAGCCCTCACAGTGCTGTGCTTTGCACTGGTAGCTACAGAGGTGTTGATAACATACCAGTGTTTGGTTTCTGCTGTACAGCACAGGCACAGCACCAGTGCCCAACATTCTGCCCCCCCATCAATAGGCTGGGGGTGAGCAAGATCTTGGAAGGGGGCACAAATAGGCCAGCTGACCCAAAAAGACCAAAGGGATATTTCATACCATATGATATAAAAATATCATGTAATATAAAAAATGTAAAAGCTAGAAAAAGGAGGAAGAAGGAGGAGGCGTCTGTTATTTGTGTTTGCCTTACAGAGCAATGGCTACTTGTGCAGAAGTCCTGCTTCCCAGTAGTAGCCTAACTCACTTGCTGATGAGACATAGTGAATAAAATCTTGGTTATTTTCCTTGCCTTGTGTGCATGCAATCTTTTGCTTTTGCTTTAGTAAAATGCTCTCAACCCAAAAAAATTGTCTTCCATCTTATTCACTATCCCCTGTCCAGTTGAGGAGGGGAAGTAAAAAAGTAGTTGGTGGCTACCTGGCATCCAGCCAAGGTCAAGCCACCACAGATCTTTTTGGCTCCCAATATGGGGAGAGACAATGGAAGTTTTATATCATGCACGCTATCATTATAGTGGTTATTAAGAAGCATGCTNCTGCTGTACAGCACAGGCACAGCACCAGTGCCCAACATTCTGCCCCCCCATCAATAGGCTGGGGGTGAGCAAGATCTTGGAAGGGGGCACAAATAGGCCAGCTGACCCAAAAAGACCAAAGGGATATTTCATACCATATGATATAAAAATATCATGTAATATAAAAAATGTAAAAGCTAGAAAAAGGAGGAAGAAGGAGGAGGCGTCTGTTATTTGTGTTTGCCTTACAGAGCAATGGCTACTTGTGCAGAAGTCCTGCTTCCCAGTAGTAGCCTAACTCACTTGCTGATGAGACATAGTGAATAAAATCTTGGTTATTTTCCTTGCCTTGTGTGCATGCAATCTTTTGCTTTTGCTTTAGTAAAATGCTCTCAACCCAAAAAAATTGTCTTCCATCTTATTCACTATCCCCTGTCCAGTTGAGGAGGGGAAGTAAAAAAGTAGTTGGTGGCTACCTGGCATCCAGCCAAGGTCAAGCCACCACAGATCTTTTTGGCTCCCAATATGGGGAGAGACAATGGAAGTTTTATATCATGCACGCTATCATTATAGTGGTTATTAAGAAGCATGCTCCCCTGCAGGACACTAAATTTATCAGCTGCTTATCTCTTTATTTTACCAAGTTTGGGAACATGTTAATACAAACAATGTGCTTTGCCATTACATTGATGGCCGTGCTGAGGGAGCTATCTTACGGAGATGATGAGGGAATACATCTCCTGTTCTCTGCCCATGACTGATGTGGATGGTTTTATGATGCAAGCTCCTGCAGTCCTTGTTCTTCCCTATAGTGAGCTGTTTAATACTAATAATTAATACTGCTAGCCTATTATGGGATTTGTGTAACCTGGTGTCATCCTGTTGTAAGGGAAAACAGAAGATGCAACACTTACCTGTGCTGAAGCCCTGTTTCCCAGGAAATGGCCAGACATCACTTGTTGCTGGTTCATAGAGAAAAAAAAATCTTTTTCTTCAGCTTGCATGCAGCCTTTCCCTTTTGCTTTGGTAAACTACCTTATCTCAACCTACTGGTTGTTTTCCATCTTATTTTTTCTCCTTTTTTCAGGGGAGAGAAAAATTGAAAAGGGGAACTGATAAAGTGGCATCCAGCCAAGGTCAACCTACCATATGGGCGAATGCATATTGTCCACCAATCTCATTTTTGATGGAAATATTTTGGGTTTTAGTAAGAAGTATTTTTGTTCATTTGTACATGAGGAGAAATGGGATATCACAAAGGGCACCTGGAACCTTGAGTTCAGACTCACAGGATCATTCCTTTCAAACAAGCTTGTGAGAGTTGTCTGTCCAACCTCAGCGAAACCTACGTGTTTTGTAGTAAAAGCGGCAACATGGGAAAGCGCTGCAGACATTGAAAATGCCCAAGGGTTAGCCAATGTAAGCAGAAAAGGCCAGGTCCCAGTGCACTTTCCTTCGGTTATAAAGTACGCAACTGCCTCAAAACAGCTTTTTCGGAATGCATGTCCTTATCGCCAGGACTCGCCACAGAAGCTGCGCTCTTTTGCAGACTAACCAGCAGTGCAAACTCCCGTTGCATGGCGTGCCGCTAGGCGCTCCTGACAACTAATCCAAGTATTTTGCTTCAACCCCCAGTCAGAATTAACGCACACAGCCACGGAACCACTCCCGCCCCCC
>VXBS01005625.1:18129-30169 GCA_013400255.1 Sitta europaea
CGCGCTGTCGTTGCCGCCCTCGCCGCCGCGGGCGAGCGAGTTGGGCGCTCCCGACGCGGAGCCGGCGGGGGAGGAGTGCAGCTGGGCCGGCCTCTTCTCCTTCCAAGACTTGCGGGCCGTGCACCAGCAGCTGTGCTCGGTGAACTCGGAGCTGGAGCCCTACCTGCCTGCCTTCCCTGAGGAGCCCTCGGGCATGTGGACGGTGCTCTTCGGAGCGCCGGAACTATCTGAGCAGGAGATGGACGCTCTCTGCTACAAGCTGCAAGTTTACTTGGTTCACAGCTTGGATACCTGTGGCTGGAAGATCCTTTCGCAGGTGCTCTTCACCGAGACCGACGACCCCGAAGAATATTACGAAAGCCTGAGTGAGCTGCGACAGAAGGGGTACGAAGAGGTGCTTCAGAGGGCCCGCAGGCGCATTCAGGAGGTGAGGCTACTGCGGGATCCAGATTCCCCCAGTTCAGTGTCGCATTTAGTTTAGTCTTTGACGTATTTTTTAGTTGTTCTTGATCTTGCTCTCCTGTTCCTCAGTGAGAAAAATGAGGCTTAACCTTTCCAAGGTCCCTAGGACCAGGATTTAAGGAGTTACAGGTTTCCGTACTCATTTGAGTGTGGCTCAGTACATTTTTCTGTGCAATCAAATGTGTAGATGTTTGTGAATAAATACCCGAAGAATTTGGCAGGGTCTAGCTGCCATACTTTTGTTCTTGCGTTGCTTTGCACCAGGATGTGTTTGGGTCTGAATTTTTTCTGTTAAATGAGAGCAGCAACACGAGATATTTATTTTGATAGTACAATTTAGGCGTTTGAGACCAAGAAATTCTAGGTTCCTACAGGCTCTGGGTGCTGAATCTAGTATTTATGTTGCAAGATTATATTTTCCCTTGGAGTTGCAGTAAACATAACTTCTGTTCAGGTAAGAAGTTCCTAGAGTTGGAACTTAAAAAAGCAGTAAGCTATCTGGTCCTACTATGTATTTGTTGTGTTGCTGTTGTTATTATTTGTCAAGACTTGGATGTTTCAGGACACTTAATTTCTTTCTTCCACCTTTAACTGTTCTAGACAGGGCAGTTGAGGATGCCCATCTAACTAACTTGTAGCATCAGTGTATGGGAATTCTTACACTTTCTTGGTCTTCATGGACTGAGCTGTATGAGGGCCCAGATTCCCCCAGTGTAAAATGAGAGTTCTACACTTGTTTTTGTGCTTCAGTGGCCTTGGTCCAGAATGTACCCGGATCTATCAAGGTGTGACTATGAGTATGAGTCAGGTTACCCTGTTCTTTATTTTTGAAGACATCATCTTAATTCTGTTGTGGATATAGGTCAAGTTTGGTTTAGTTAGGTTTAGTTTCAGCTACCCACGTATATCCTGCCAACATTCTTTAAAAGAATTTGTGGTGGTGATTGCTTTATCCTTGGTGAAGTAGGAACATTTCCTCTTGCTCTTTGATGACATAGTTTTGAGTCTGTAGAATTCAGGCCAAGCTTTCCTTTGGTGACTGGAGATACAAAGTATGAGAAAATTGTAGTATCAATGATGTAATCATGGTAAGAACATCCAAGTATAGCATTGCCAGGTAAAAGTTTGTTTCCAGACTGTTGTGTTAGGGTATATGATTTTGATTTTTGTTTTTGTTTTTTTTTCATGTACATTTAAAGGATTGAATTAAATCTTGCTATTTGGTGTTCTATTGGTAATTAGTCTAATAAGATTTGGCAGTGGTTTTAGTCAACAGAATATGAAAACTTACCATCTTTCACCGTTTTTTTTTGACTGCGTGAATGCTTGGGAGTATATGCTTAGATTAGATTTAACCTTCAATTCAGCAGTTTTTACAAGGAGCTGTGCAGGATAAGAGAAGTTCCTGTTAAACACATGGAATTTGGGACCTGAATATCTTACTCGAGGGATGTGGTGTTTTTGAGGAAATTAGTTAAGAATTGCTGCGCCAGAACCGTTTGTTTCTTGGAGAATCTGAATTTCTATTTTGTTAGTACCAGAACTACTGGCAAAACTTATTTGTTTCTTTAAGCTATGTAATTTTATTCTCTGTTAATGTTCTGAACTTGCCAGACAAAATGGCAGAGCCCGTGTATGAATTTGACTACAGCACAACCTTCCTTTCCCATGATGACCACTCTGGTAGTATAGCTAAAGTCAATACAGCTATACTTCTGTCAGTTGTGTAAGTCGATCCTCCTTTAATTAAAGGTAGTTCATGTTTAAGAAAAGAAACCAATGGAATGACTTGCTCTTTCCCTCTTGGCTCTCAGATTTCTTTTCCTTACCTGTTAGGGGTTTACTTGGTCTACAGGAAATGTCTTTCTTTAAGCAAATACTGATACTCTTTGTCATTGTAATTCTAAGCAAATGAAGCAGTGAATGATGCGTACTGCTTGGTATTTCTGAAGTAAAGGGTTTTGTACTTTAAAGAAAACCTACTGAATCCATGTTTTATCTCACAATTTACTTTTCCATCTGTGCTGGAATTCTGTCAGCTGATAGCAGGAATGTTGGATCCAAGCAGTTTTAACAATTTTGTCTCTTACAAGGTTTTTTTGGGAAAAGAGGAAGTGATTGAGAAGCATTGGTAACCAGAATGGTATCTAGGAGGGAATGTGGAGGGTCTTCATTAATGTAAAATTGGGCAAGTCCCAAGACCTTGACTTAGCATCTTAAAATGTGCCTCTGTGGTTTATAGTTATTTGATATATTTCTTCTGTTTCCCAGAAGAAATTCCTCTGTGCAGTTAGACTAATATTTGAGAAATGTTTGCAGTTTCTCTTGATTTGTATTCTTTGGGGGGGATAAGCAAAATGAGTAACCAAACCTCATGTTCATTGTTTTAGCATCCCCTGCTTGAACATTTATTGCTTTCCATAAATTACACACAAGCCAGTTTGTTTTCACGGCAGTTAGTAATTGTTGCTTTTTGTAATAGTAATTTTTATCTCATTCCGAATTTTATGCCTTCAATAAACCATAAGAATGTTGCAAGTAGAAACAGATCCAAGATGAGTAAGTAAAATAGTTGTAGAGGAACTGTGTGACCTGGGATTAATTTCTTCTGCCAAATTTGCAGTTTTGAAATAGCACTTCTTTTATTTTTTCCCAAATAAAACTATTAATTTTTGAAATAGTTGAAGAATTTATTTAAAGTTGAAACTTGTTCCTTCTGTTTATGCCTGTTGAAAAAAATCTTCAGGTACTCAGTTAAAAGATAAAAAGGTGTTATTTCAACAGAGAGCAAACCATTGAATTCTTATTCGGTATTCTAGCTTCCTGGGCAGTATTTCCAAAATACTAAATTTTCTGTCAAGAAGGCAGAAAAGGTTTGCCTCTGTACTCTTGGTCCTTCAGTTTCCTGTTTATGTTCTTTCTACACAGAGTTGAGTTTTTCTAGGCTAAGTGTAGATGTTTGTAAATTTCTGTAAATTTAGTAATATCAGTAATGGTAATGTATTTATTTCTTTGTCCGTTCTGAGTTTTCAAAAGGCTGAAGGTAGTCATGTTTTCCTGAATAAAAATTGTGTTAGTGTAAACTGTGATCAAGAGGGATGCGTGGCTTAGTCATGCCCTAGACACATTTAATTGTGCATAATGAGTTGACAGTTTGGGATGCCTGTCTGTATGTTACATGTCTACTTCAGCATCTTTGAATTATCAGCCCCTGGGAACGTTCCTGTTCCATACAGCTCTTAGTAGATGGAAATCTGGTCTACAGCCTTGGTAGACTGAAATTTGATGGATGATAGTATATAGGATCTTGAGTGCCTGGTATAAAACTAGTCAGAAGCTTGCTTTGGTTTTCTTTTTGCTTTATAAAATCTGTGTCTAACAGTGTTTGCAGGTAGACAAAGATGGTTTTGTGTCCCTGCTCTATGAGCCTTCTTTTAATTTTTTTTAAATGTGAGAGTTCAAACACTTTTGAGTGCCTGATTAAATTCTGAAGTAATTCTGAAAGCATCTTCTCTTCAGTGGCTGACTTTAGATTCCCTTGAAATTGGGAAACTGCTATTTTTAATCTCCATCTCCTGTATAGTGGTGTATTTGCTAAGCATGGGAATAGTACTGCTTTGCTTAATTTTCTTTTGATTCAAAAAACTAGAAAGGCTAAGGAAAAACATGTATTTTGTTACAGTAACAACTTATATGAGAAGAAAATGTAGCATTTTTTGATGGAAAGCTATATGGTCACTTTATTTCCTTCATAATCAGATTTTTTTCCTAAATTACTTTAGTATGTTTAGTAGGCAAGTTTTTTTGTTTTGAATGAATGAAATATGCTTGTGAAATTAGAGGAAGTGGCCAGGAATATGTACAGGAATTTCACATTTGTTACTCTCCAACATGTATTTCTTTAATATTGTCACTTATTTCTATTAATATAAAAATGGATAAATAATATCCAATAATATTTTGTTTTGTCAAAGCTGTTCTGATATTTTGGTAATGAATAATATTCAGGATTGTCTCAGTAACTGTAGAATTTTATTTCATTGTTTTTGGCCATGTGCATTCAGTTCTAAAATAAATGTTTATATGGTAGGTAGTGGGGCACTGTAACAAAAGTGGAAGTTTTCCAAAAATGAGGTGTCTGGTTGCTGTTCATTGATCTGCATCTAGGCACAATAAGATGTAAAAGAGTTTTAACATCAGTCTCAAAAATAATGTGAAAGTAAATATAAAACATTACTAAAAAGTATTCAGTGTTCCAGTAATGTGGAGAAAACATTGGCAGTAGTAGTGTTTCCATCAGAACCAATGAATGTAACATGTTTCTATGCAAGAAGAAAGAACTGAATATTGTATACGAACTGCAGTAGTTAGGTTTAGAAGATACATAAGGTGTTTCAGGAGGGAACAGAACACTGTTTTGGATTTAATGTTGGGAGCACAAAGGATTAAAATAGGATATTTTGGATTTTTCTTCCTATTGACATGAGGAGAGCAGAGTTAAGACTAATGCTGAGTGTTTGGGAAGTCCAGGGTATTTTTGTGGGAATGCTTTTTTGGTACTTATTTGTAGAGTTAACATTAGTTTCCAGTAACACTGTTTGAATTATAAATCCTTTGTAAATAAGCTGTTTAAGTGCTGAACTAGTACTGTAAGTTAGTACTAACCAAAATAAAATAAGTCAGCAGCTGTAGAGTATGCTCTGTAGAACGGGCAGGTAGCCTCCAAGCTCTTGGAGACACATGCTATTAATACTCTGGCCAGTATTGGGCTACTGCTAGAGCAAATTGACAATGTGCACTGCAGCTGTACCTGAAAGTCAGAGTGCTTAAAACAATGCACATTTCTTTGAAACATGGGCAGTTTATATGTACATAAAGAAAAGGGCATAAACTTGAAAAATTAGATCTTTCTTGACAGAATTTAAATCTTAGATGGAAAGTAAAAGTACATTCTGTAGAATATATCAGTATTAGTTACTAAGCCTGGACTTAATTTTGACAAACTGAAGGCAGCAGCTTTCAAGTCTCATAATTAATTTCCTTATCCAAACACCTGGAATGCAAAAAAAAAAAAAAAAAAAGCAGTATGTAGTCTTTTCAACTGCCTAAAGTAGGATTGGGGAACCATTTATGTCTATTACTTGGGGGAGTATTCTGGTGCTGAGATCATTAAATTTGATATTCCCCTTGTTTCCATAGATGTAGAGATACATTTTCCTCTGCTTTTTGTTTAAAATTGTTGGTTTGCAGCATTTTCATATGACAGTGTATTTTGAAGAGGTGTGAATAACCTATGTAATATAGGTTAATAATCCATTGTGCTACTTGGGATTCAAAACTTCCTTAATTTCCTAGCTTTTAGAGATGATATTTGGTTGTACTTTCTTTGTGCCTACGTTTGTCTTGTGTATTTTTTCTCATTTTTTTCCACCATTCTTTTCTTTCATTCATTCTTCAATTGAATGTCCTCCCTTCAAGTAAATGCTGTTCAAAACTGCTTTCTTAAGCCAGTAATGTTTTTTTCCTCTCCTTTTCTGCTGACATAGTATTATTACCCAGGGAGGTGTTGATTTTGAAAGCAGATTCACTCTAATAGTTTATTCTTTTTACGTTTCTGTAACATGACAAGACGCTGTTTACAAATAGTCAGGGAGGACTGTGCTTTACATATGTAAATATTGCTACCACATAGCTAAAGAAGGCATTGAGAAGCAGAGATTTTTGGAAATTACTACATTTTTTGGATTTGAGGATGTGCTTTTAACATTTCTTCTTTAATATTATTAGAAACATAACATTGCAGTGCACCAAGATTACTGTTATTGTAGAGAACTATTACTGTTACTGTAGAGAACTTCAGCTGAAGTTAGGGCTCAGTCTAGCTGAAGATATATCTGCCAAATTTTATTTTTGCAAGAGATGAAAATCTTGTCATCAGAAATATGGTAGAGAGAGAAGGAAGATAGGACAGGAGGAGAGGGAAAATTATATTCCAAGGATACAGAGCATCAGTGAGTTAGTCAATACATATATGTATCTGTTTTGATGAGAAGACAGCTTCCCTGGAAAACCAGGCTTTGGACTTGATGATCTGGAGCCATTGACTGTAGATGTAAACAAAACACGGGTGATATATTGGCAGGACTCCACTCACCAGTTAGAAAAATTTTGGCAGATACAGTTTTCAATTCAAAACCTTTCAGTGGAAGACTCTGGGTTTCCTTTCTGTCCTTTTCTGGGTGCACTATTTTTGTAGGAATATCAAATGCGTGTATGTGGATTTTTTTGATTACTAATGACAAATATTACCCATTCAGACAAGTTTGAACACTTGGTGGACTCTTTTTTGCTAAGGATTTGCTTTTGGAGAGGTGTTACAAAACACTTCTAGTCATTCAGCAAACCTTTTAAATTTTATTTTAAAGGAACTTGAGTACTTCTGGTTTCTTAAATGCATAAAATAGCCCAAATTTTTCTTATGTACTGTTAAAATACTTTCTAAAATGTAATTGTAGGCAAGTGGTTCTGACCTTTTGGAAAAATGCTGTGTGAGGGAATTGGATGGGTTTGGGGTTTTTTTCTCTGAAAAATGTTATTTAAATAATCAATTAACATTTGTTTGTGAAGAGTTGCAGACAATTTATGTGGGTCATCTAAAATTAATAGCAGCACAAGTTTTCACGTAACAGTATTGCATCATGACTTATTATGTTAGAAGGAACCTTAATGTGTTTTATAGTTGAAACCCCATGCTTAAAATAGAATTAATTTTGATTAGGGCTTTCTTTTTTTAAAGGAAACTTGAACTTTAAAAAATATCTTTTATATCTGTTGAAAGGAAATTTTAAAAATGAAGAAGAAAAAGAAGAAATGGAAAAGGTACAAATGTATTAATTAAGTTGTGAAACTTTCGAGGGAGAAAATCTGTAGATTAGTTATAGACGTTTCTAAGTTTGTAATTTTTCTACAGTGTAAATAGCCCTGTGGCTTCAGAGCCCAAGTTCTATAGCTTTCAGTAATGTGTTACTTGTTCATGATCATCAGATGTCTAAATTTTAAATTGTATCATTTTGTCACTTCAGAGTAGTATAACTCAGAAAAAAAATCATGTATGGGAGGAAGTTTAAAAATCTCAAACTACTTTCAATGTTGGAGGTGTTCTGGAGGAACTGAATGAATAGGTAAATGGTATGTATAATTTCAAATGTATTTTATCATGCTGATTTATCACACACAGATTTTATTTCCCTTTAACATTTAAACTGAGTATTGTTTCCCATTCATTTCTCCATAAGAGCAGGAATAAAACCAACACAAACAATTAGCACCACAGAATATGAGTCTGTGTTCCCCTGGTGCTAATATAAATTGCTTTTGCCTGAAATTCTGTTCTGTTATGATTAAATAGTTTGCAATTTACTGTATTTGCTATTAAGGTGGGGGAAAAATGTGCATGATAGAGGATCTAAGGATTTTCTTTTGTATCTTATTTAGCCTTTTGTTCTTAATAGTGGACTGTCTACTGGGCTTTCTTTTGGATGTATTAAACTTTTAAATGCCATTATTGGAATTTGGAGGCTTTGAAAATTGCACTTACGAATGCAAAATGCTGTTTCCTTAGGCATACCTTTCCACAATTGCACCATTTCATAAGGTGCTGTGGAGGCTGAACTCTACCAGCATTGAAAGAATACACAGAGGACCATTTGAGTTACCTCTCATCTGTCACCCGGGCTTAAAGGTGGTTCATCAGCTGTGTTGTTGAATGGAGCTGAAGAACTGGATCACCAGCTTGCTGGTGTTGACAGGGGAGGGTATCGCTTTCCGTCCTCCCCATCAGCTTTGTGTTCCTTCCTGTTCTGCTTCTCTGTCCTTGCAGTATGCTGATTCAACTCAATAAACCTGGGTAAATTACTCCAGGAGAGATCACAATGTAGTTTTTTGCCAGATGCTGAGTTAATTTGTTGAAGGATCTGAGAAATACTAAAGCCAGTGAAGTAGAGAAGAGGGCACCTGAGAGTAGAAGGAGCATGGAACTGGAGTAGACTGGGAGGAAGAGGCAAGAGGGGATGGAAAGTGGAATCTTCTTTCGATAGGAGCAAGCTATTGGTTCAGCTTTAAAAAATAAATTCACCCACACAGGGACTTAGAATCTGGTATTGTTGTAATGCTTTACCTTCTTTGAATTAGATATAAAAGTCTAAAAAATCTTAAAAGTAGACTTACCAGATATTTCAGAATTATTTGCTACCATGCCCAAATGTACTGTAAAACTGCTAAGAGTACTAATTCAGTGCTGCTGATCTAATTCCCATAAGCTGACTTCACAGTGAAATTGATTGTAACCCTTTAATATTTTTTTATTCCTGTCAAATGTTGTTTTCATAAAAGAATATTTGCTCTTTACTGGTGGTGGGTATTTGGCTAGGCCTGTCCTGTCCTGGCAAATCTTATGTGAAAGGTTTTAAGACTAGCACTGTAATACCTGCTACCTAAATGTATTTGTTCTATCCAAATATTAGTTTGTTCAGATCCATAGTTGTCAGTTTTGGTGCTCTTGTATATTTTCCTCACTAACAATGTAGTTCAGAAGGATAGAAGGAGACAATCTGTGGACCAAAAGTTAAAGTATTTTACGGCACAGCCTGAACACTTGTGTAATGTATGTTCTCAGTCTTCTGACCTGCAGAAAAAAAAATTACTTAGAACTCATTAGGATACATGTAAAGTAAGTTCTTTGACAAGCCTTCAGGGTGAGGTGTTGCCTAGAAGTCATTTTGTTCAGAGTTACCGTGTTCTGACCAACCCGTGATTCATTAGTGAATTTATCTTTTAATGATTTCACCCCTTTCCAAAGGAAAGGAGTTCCAAAATGCCATAATAACTCTGAAATACAGATCTAAACAGATCTATTTCATTAATGAAATTATGTTAAAATGTAAATTCCTATTTCTGTGTTACTAATAGGAAAAGAAAAACCTAGCACTCCTGTACAACGAATGCTCCCGTGCAGTTAGCCCTTGTTTGCTATGATTTCTGTAGGTCATCTGTGGCTATCCTACTCTACGCAATATACTAAGTTCAAACTGATACCTGGTATTTATAGACACTCATTTGACGTGACTGTCTGACTAAGGAGTGGCACAGGCACATCACACAGTAAGGTAAGGTGACCAGACAAGTACCAGCTTAAAAAAACCCCACATGGTGTTACGTGTTTCTCTTGTTTACAAGGAAGGAGATGCATAGTTTTTAGTTGTTGACATCTCCCTCTTGAGCTTTCAGAAGAGATCTAGTGTGCCATACATTACTGTCAAAGCTGACAGCTTTATGCCTGAGCCTTGTGATTTTCCAACAGTTGTATATGTACATACAGTTCTGCTGAGATTTCTATTTAGAATTTTGTGTGGGAGGAGAGAAGTTGCATTGTTCAGTAATGATGCATACATGGAAGTAATGTTTTGGCTTGCTTGGCTGCATTAAAGTACTACTTCAGTTTTTCTTATTCAGTTCACATCTTTTCTTTTTCTGTGGAGTTACATTACAGGTAGTATGTTGAAATTAGGTGTGTTTTGGTAGGCAGTGTAAAAGAACTAGGTGAAGGTAATTGTTACTCTCCAGGAGCTGTTAACCTGAATATGAGGTTCACTGATACAAGTAAAAAGAGACCAAGCAATCTGTACTGGTCATACACTTTTGGGGTGTGCTCTTGCAGTGGGTAGATGTACACTAGGGCCCACCAGAGCCACTCTATGACTCCCCTCCTCAGCTGGATAGGGCAAGAAAATGATGGGGCTCATGAGTCAAGATAATGACAAGAAGAGATCACTTACCAGTTACTGTCACAGGCAAAACAAAATCAACTTGGGGAAATGAATTTAATCTGTTGCAAATAAATCAGAGTTTGATAATTAAAAATAAAACCAAATAATAAAACATCTTCACACCACCCCTGCCTTCTTCTTAGGCCCGACTTCCCTACTGATTTCTCTACCTCCTCTTCCTGGATGGCATGGGAAGACAGGGAAGGAGGGTTGTCAGTTCATCATGTGTTTTCTTTACCACTCCTTCCTCTTCATGTTTTTCCTTTGCTCTAACATGGGGGTCCACCCACAGCAGGCAGACCTCCATGGACTTCTGGCAGTGTAAGTCCATCTCATTGGGTGCATTCCTTGGGGAACAGAGTGCTCCAGTGTCTGTTTTTCATGAGATCATAGGTCCTGTCAGAAAACTTCTCCAGCGTGGGCTCCCTTGTCCATGGGGCTTCAGGTTGCCAGGAGCCTGCTCCATCATGGGCTTTCTGTGAAATGACTGTTTTAATGAGTTGTTCCTCTCACCTGTTCTTGGTCCTCTCTTGGGCTGCAGTTGTGCCAGCACTCTTTCCCCGTCTTATATGCATTACCCCATCTTAAATAGCAGAGTTGCTATTGTGGTTGGTGATGGATTTGGCTTTGGCCAATGGTGTGTCCATCCTGGGGCTCACTGGCTTTAGCTCTGTTGGACATAGGAGACACTTCTGGCATCTTCTCACAGATGCCACTTGTGTAGTCCCCCAGTACAAAATCCTTTCCACCTGCCTGGAACAACTCTGCATATATATGCTGAGGTCCCAAGCTCAATGTGTGCAGGTAAAGGACTGTTTTAAGTGGTGTTTAAAGTGGAATAATGTAGTTCGTTTTGTATTAACAGTTCTTCAGATGCCTAGATGACACATCTTATGGAAATGTTCTTACATTTTTGTGTTTTAAACACCCCAGTATTTCCAGTGTCTTTGTTGGGTTTTCTTTTGTTTGCTGTTCACTTTTTTGAATACATGTGAACTTTGAATTTGTTTGTTATGTATGTTTCATCTGCACTTTTGGTTTAATTAGTTGAATTAGCTCAGCTCTTCTTTAAACAGCCATTTTAAAAACTCTCCCCAAATCCAGACAATAACCTTGGCAGTGCATCAGCATGCTCTTCAATTCCCTGTCTTCAGAAGCCTCTTTGAGAAAAACTGGACACATTTTGTGCGCTCAGTAGGTGGTCAGTTGCTGTGTTTCCAAATAAGTTAGTATGGAATTCACTTGTTATTATCTTCTTTAAATCTTAAGAGGTTAGACAGATGTAGTGCTGTATCCAGCACTTCCCATGCTAGTCAGTATTATCTAATTTATTTACGACATCCTCCCTCTCTATCTAAGTTTTGTGTTCTCTTAGATGATTTCTGCCCTAGCAGTAAAACGTGCTTTTGATCTGTGTGGGAGAGTCAGGCTTTGGTCTGTTACTGCTACAGTAATGCAACTGATCTTTTTTACCACAAAGGTAAGGCAGTGCAGTCGTGCAAACAGCTGGATATCCTGGCTAGTCTTAATCTCTTAACTGTAATGGGTGACATTTAAGTACAGGACCACATGTTTGTAAGAGTGAGAAAAGCAGTTTGCCTGTAGTGAGGATTTCATGTAATTGAGACTTCTGCTTATTGTCAAGACATGTGGGAGTGTATTTGCTTTTAACAATGTTTTCTTTTGTTTGTTTCTAGAGAAACAGTTCTAAGCATGTTCTGATGCAAAAAAAAAAAAAAAAAAAAAACAAAACT
>VXBS01005625.1:40642-79313 GCA_013400255.1 Sitta europaea
CTTTCAGAAAAATTTTATTATGTTTGAATGCTGAAAGGTTTATTGTTTAGTTTTTTAAAGAGTTGCTACACAAAAAAACTGGTCTGGATAATAAAATGGTAGGTGAAATTTCAATAAATAAAAATTAATGCAGAAGGTCGATGACAACCTCCAAAAGCATATACGCATTATATATGCTATATGCACCTCATTAACTAACTACTGCTCTTGAGGATAAATGTATTGAGTTGTCTTGAGTTGCTGAAAATAGCTTGGAGTTCAGCATTTTAAAATAACAAAGAAAAATGTTTTGAATTGTTAGAGAGATATAAAAACCAAAAAGAAAACTGCACACTTTGGTATACATCCATGGTATACTTGCATCTTTGATGTAACAGTTTTAGTTTCCTCATCTCAAAAATGTACCACAGCATCAGAGTAATGACAGTGTGGAACGCAATTATCCCTATTAAGCATCCGCAGTGCTAGACCAGAGTAAAAGAATTGGATTGCCTTAGTTTGGAAAGCATGTGATTCATCAAAGATCAGGAAGATCTATAAATCATGAATGTTAAGGGGTAGAAAGTATAGAAAATAGGGGTGAATTTTGAAGGGGGTGAAGCAGCAATGAATCTGTGGTGCTTTAAAACAACCTACAAATAAAGCAAGAACAAACTCTTAGTACACCTTACATGCTCTGTGGCACTAATTTCCACAGTTTAACTGTGGACACCAGATAGATATGTGTTCAGAAAGAGTTATCAGTGGCTATTAATGATTTGGATTAACCATCAGCTTAGGAGGCCTGTACCAGAATTTGGAAAGTACCAATGTATCTGTACCTTGTCTTCCTTTTTTTCTTTTCTCAAGTGCTAGTAATGGAGGAAATAGTGCTGAAAAACGTGGAATAAGTGTATCCATTCAAAAAGGCATCTTGATGAAACTTTGAAAGGCTGGTAAACATGCAGAAAATTCTAAATTATGTGCCCCTGAGGATTAGAGTCAAGGAGGGTGACACCTAGAAATGTGTGATTTTTTTTTTTCCCTTTGCAGTGTTGGAGAGAGGGAAAGAGAAAAAAGGAGGAGACTTCAAGCAGACTTTGATGCAATGTTATTCAGACTGTGGAGGTCAAGGAGAGGGCCTGAAAGCCTTCAGAGGTTGAAAAATTTGCTGAGAGTCTAAATTTTACAAAAAGATTTTTTTACCTAAATATCTAAATAGTTTGAAATCTAGTACTTTTTGTACTTTTTTTTACCACGGTGCTCTGAAAAAAACCCTCTTTGTAAGCTTTCATCATTATTTGCTAACTTCATACTGAAACTTATCAGGCTTTATTTGCTAGTTGCTACAGTTATTTTCAGTATCCATGTTCATGGCTATTTATATATCTTTAATCTGATTTCTTCTGGCTAATACGTGTGTCACTATTTCTCTTTTTTCACTATATCTGTATATGAAAATTGTCAACCATATTTTGATGAACTCTTGATAGATATGCTTAACATTTTATCTATTGTATATATTAAGGTTTTTTTAACTGAAGATTTAAAAATTCTATCCAATCATTTTCATTCACAAACAGAATCTAGAATGTCTGGAAACACTCAAGCCCACTTGTCTTTCAGTTAACTTTTCTTAAACAACATTTTCAAATAACTAGTAGACTATGTCTTCTTAAAAACTCTCTTTTAGTCTATGTCTCACTCAGTCAAGCTGAAATATATAGAAAGGTTTTATGCTATACAGATGAATAAGGAAGGCATAATGTAGGGTACACTTTAGGTTTAATTCTGTCAATTGCCAATATAAAATACTGTAACTTAGTGTTTTTAACTCTCTTTACGTAAATTCTTGTGTGTCTGGGTTTATTTAACACCAGTTTAATAGACCTTTCATCTTATGCTTGACCTAACCTGTATCTTCCTTTCTTTTTCACTTCTGACTGCTTCTTAGTTTTTCAGTATTCTCCATAGTTCAGGAAAAAACATTCACCACTGCACTTCGCAGTAGAATGACAATTTTATTCAGTCTTCTTTCTGTATGTCCTAACATCTTATTACCTTTCCATTTTTGGCTTCCTTTACAGTCTTGATTGAATTGTGTGTATTGTTCTTCTATGTTTTAAGATAATCAAAACTCCTGAAGTTTGTATTTGAGTCCCAGGTGCCAGATATTTTGGGGAATCTACACCATGCAAACTAAATGGGTTTTTATGTATTAACATTGAAGTCCTTGTCCATATTCCTTAGGATAAAACTAGTAAAACTGTAAAGCCCTTTTTAAAACTGAATGATTTCACTTATTATATTTAGTGGTGTATGTATGGAATTACAACATATTTGGGGAAATAGTGCTGAGTTTGTGTTAACAGCTGAGAGCACAGTTAAATTTAAAACAACAGCAAAAATGTAAGACTAACTTTGGGAAGTCTCTGACTTTATTAACCTGAAGTGCGTGTTTTTTGGCTGCTATGTCTAGCTGACTGTGGTTGGAATTGCTTGTTTGACTTCTTGGAGAAGGCAGATAGCTGAGCCCTTGGTTGGAAACATGCTTTTATGTATAAAGCCATTTCCATTTTGTGTTTTGCCACTGTCATCTGCACTACTCGTTCAGTTTACTTTTCTTTGTTGTTATAATTAACTGACCTGCTGTTACGTTTCACATTTTTCTCCTTTTCTGCCTATTACAAGTCCATCCAAGGGAAGGATAACAAAGGGAGCTGGAGAGATGTGAAATATCCCTGCCTAAGTTATTTCCTGGTCTGGGCTGAGTCTTATTTCTGTCAGTCTTGTCCATTCTCCAGAAAAAAAACAAGGAAAGTATAAAAGACTTTCACTTAGTAGGTGTATAATACATGTGTATCCCATCATTTTAGGCCTGTTGCTCATATTTTCTCTCTGTAAGCTTGCTTAACTCTCTTCAGAACTTAACCATAATTTGAACACTATTCCAGAGAAGGATGTTTCCAGTACAGCATTGCCTCTACTGATCCATCCTCATTTGCTTATGGGTTAGTTTAGGAACTATTTCAGTTTGTTTTCTCTGAAGAATTCATTTGTTCTCTTTCAGAGATATATCAATACAGTGTTGAAATATGTTCTTTTATGTTCCATTAGTCTGAAGCAATAGCTGATGAAAATAGGTGTTTTTGTGATGTGTTGAAGTTAATGTCTTCTGCTGTTTCTATCCCTTCTATGTTTTGTGACAACCACTTTTGTGAAAGCTGTCATAATTTTCTTAGCTTCAAAGCATCATTTGAAGTAAAACTTGTAAAACATGAAAGTCTACAAAAGCAGATTTCCACATTGGGGGAAAAATTATAACAAATTTCACTGTGAAGCTTGGAATCCTCTCAAGGAGAATACAGGATTTTTAAAGGAAGAATAGCTGGAATGTTTTATTGAAAAAGTGAAGAGTAGAAGAGAAACTGTAGATTTAGCTTCTGAACTAGTTATGAAATGAAGTTTTTCCGTTAGACCAGGCTTTCACCAAAAGTTTTGAGTCCAAACGAGCAATTCCAGGCCCAAAGCTCACTTTGAGAAAATGTTAGATGGCTGAAGAGCCTTTTAGAAGAGGAAGAAACTTCAACTACATCAGAATTTTTTGTTTTATAATTAAAAATATTATTAAAATGAAAGTACATATAAAAGTTTACAAGAAACGTCATTAGATGACAGCACTTTCTGGCTATTGTTTATCTTCTTTTTGTCATATCTAGCATGGAAAATAGTAATTCAAAAATTATTTGTTTGGTCTCTAAAATTATGTCTCCTCTTTTATGAGCTATAAAAACTGAAGAAGCTTGCATCATAAAGGTGAGCAAAATAAAGCATAAGCAGATTATGCATATATTGCAAACAATAATGGAATGCAGAAGCACATAAGCACTTCCTTTGATTCCATAATGAGAGTTGTTGTCTTCCATCAAGGTGATTAATTATTGAAGAGAATATAGGAAACAAAATCTTCAAAACTCACAAGCCTGTTTATGTTGATATTTAATGGTCCATGGCTCCTCCCTTTTCCTTAAATTCTTAGCTAGGACAAGTATGAGGGAGTGGTCACTTCTGTCATGGAGGTGTTTGCAGGTGGGGAGAAAACCTGCCTTTTCATAAGCCGCAAGCTCTAGAGGCATGTTCCCTATCTTTACTCCCCAGCTTTTCCCCCTATTACAGCTGTGGTCCTCATTTAAACTATCTATTTTCCCCAAGGCCTTACTTTCTATGTATATAAATGTACCACAATTATATTATTTAAATTGAATATTACAATTTAATATGTATTTGTATAGATTTGCTCTAGTAGCGCTTTGTTGGACTGAAATATATTGCCCAGACAGCCATTTGGCATGGGGGGCACCGTATATATTTCATCCCTGTGTCTCAGTTGTTAATCTCTGTTTTTCTCTGGAGATTCTGCCCTGAAAGGAAGATAAGCATGAATTTAATTAATGACCACTAGATTATAATAATTCTCTATCTAGATTGGACTTGAGAACTTGTAATTCTTCTAAGTTGTGGGTGCTGTTGGTATTTGCACTCACAATATGGCTGTATCTTTTAAATGTGTTTTCCCAAAGTGTGCCAGTTCCATGGCCAGAAGGAGCTTTTTGTATGCCCTCTGTCTTCTAGTTTGTCATAGTTGTTTGGCTTTGATTATAAAGAGCGATCTTTGGATTTTTGTGATTATAGAGATTATAAAGTATAAAGAATTATCTTTGGAAAGGTTGCAATCAGCATTTACTTTTATATTTTGGGTTGTTTCTTTTAAATAAGTATTTTTCTTTTTTACTTCTTTGATGGAGAAATTAAATGGTGGAATGAAGTGGCTGGATGGGAACAGATTGGTTTTCCCACAGGGAACATTGGAGCACCTTCAGATCAATGGAGTTGCCACAGGGTGTGTATGCCAGGCAAATCCAGCAAAGCAAGCTTGGGCAGGAAGATCACAAGCCTGAAGTGAGAAGCAGGGAGCAGCAGCCGGCTAGATCTGAGGCACAAAAGGGGCTCCTAAAGTTTGCTGCCATTCAGAAAGTCATTGACATAATAGAAACACAGGTGGGAGCTGTCTTCAAGGAGGCAGTACAGACTCTACTCGTTGAATACTATTCTGGAGTCTCCCTCTGACAAGTCTGTTTTTCCCAAAATTAGATCCCCTCTTTGGTGTATCCAAAGAGTAACAAAGATCTTTGTGGCTGAGGATTGTTACTCTAGCCTGGAAACTGCTTCTTGAGCTTTCTCATTTGGAATTTGTCACCTTGAACCTCAGTTCTCTGAGGGTGGCATAGCTGTGGAGAGGTTGTGGCTATGATAGTTTAGACCAACAGCTTAAGAAGTGAAGGGAACAAGCGTTTCAGTTTAGGGTTCATCCTTAGCTTCTAGATAGTCAACTTTATTAGGAAAGCATGTGGGATATTTCACCTGTCAGACAGTTCCCCACTGGCACCTAGATTCTGTCTTTACCTTTAGATTGGATGCTGCCTCTATAAAAATGAGAGCTTCATTCCTTGTTGTAGTTTAACTGTGAGCATTAATTAAGGCCTGCATGGCTGCTTGCTCACGTAAGCTCAGTGGGGTGGTGAGAAGAGACTTGGAAGAGTAAAACTGAAAAAACTCATGAGTGGAGATAAAGACAGTTTAATAGACAAAGCAAAAGCTGTGCACTTGAAGCAAAGCAAAATAGGGAATTAATTCACTGATTCCCAGGGGCAGGCAGGTGTTTAGCTATCTCCAAGAGAGCAGGGTAACAGTGACTTAGACAAACACCCATCACTCTGAACATTACTGACTTGCCCCAGCTTTATTGCTGAGCAATGTTCTGTGGTATAGAATGTCTCTGTTGGTCAGTTGTGGGTCAGCTTTCCCCCGTGTCCCTTTCCAACTTCCTGTGAACCCCCAGTCTCCTCACTAGTGGAGAGGGGTGAGAAGCAGAAAAGGCCTTGGCTCTTTGTCAGCACTGCTTAGCAATAGCTAAAATACCCCAGTATTACTAAGGCTGTTTGCTGCACAATTCCAAAACAGAGTTCATACCATCTAATATGAAGAATATTAATCCAGCCAAAACCAGCACATCCATCCTCCATTATTTCATGTCTTCAGAGGCAGAAAGTTAACACTTTGTGTGTCCCCCTTATCCAAGCTGCAGAATGCAAAAGTCCATGAGCATTAGCTGTACCTTTGATTTTTTGATTGTGCTGCAAGACACTTAAGAACCATGTTCTATGAGTTTGACTATCTGGCTAGATGTGTAGGTGTGGGGAAGCATGAGGGCAAGTCATGCAACATTAGGGAAATACTTCTATCTTTTTATCTTTCTGGGGCTCCTTTCACACTTCTGTTAAGCTTGCTACTGTTCCTGCAGCCTTAAAGCATGTTGTTGATCTCTTCTTGTTCATGCAGTTGCTAAAGTCAAAGCTTCTTGGGTTTTCACTGTGTTGCTATATGAGTACCTTTAGTGCAAATGATGATATTTAGACGATGTACTTGGGATTGAATAATGAAAAGATGTTTCCCTTTTTAGTTACTTGTAAATACTTGCCTTAGGGAACAAAGTTACAATTATGCTATGCAATTGTAAAACTCTTTAGCTTGCACCATGTGTGAATAATGTTTTGGCAGATAAAACTTTATGAAAAAATGTTGCTTTGAGGCTTACTCTCCTAGAACTCAGGCGTAATAAGAACGTTACTCACATTACTCAGTGATCCTGTGTCAATTCAGTGTTGAGTTACCTCATCTCTACCAAGGAGCAGAAAAGGAAGACTGTTAACTGTGTTGGTTTTTATCCAGCTTCACAAATGAATTTGAAGTTTTAGATTTCTGCTTAATGGAAAGCATTAATTTCACCAGTGTGTACTTCGCTGGTGTGTGAATATGTATGTCTGCAGTTCAGTATTTAGTTGAAAGCCTGTCTGTACACTTGTAAGTATTGCCTGTGGAGAATATGGTACCTGCATGTTCCGCTGAATGACATGTCACAATGTATCTAGTAAAACTGTTATTCACTTACCACTTTTCTGTGTTACACTTCATATGTTGCTTTTCTAAGAGATTCGGAAATATATAAGAAATAGATTCATATGCCTTATTAATGTCCTCTGAGTGTTTTTCAAGAAATGAAAAAGTATTTAGAAGGCATCTGTTTGTTTTTACTTGTGAAAATCATCCGTCTAAGATACAGGACAAGTTGATATGCAGAAGTAGTCCTGAACACTCACTTAAAAACCTTTCATTTGCGGTTGAACTATAGAGTGGCTCTTTTAGACCAAATTAAAGCTTCGTGAAATCAAGAATAATACTTGAGGCATTAGAACTTCAGGTTGAAATATTCAGGGATATAAGAGGTTATGAGCACTTTTGGTTTTATTCAGTTTTACCTATACTAGAAAGGTGTCTTCTTGACTGATGGATATGAAAAATATTAATAATTAATATTTTGGTATTGCATAAGCAGGCTTAAATTTTTAATTCAGATGTAAGATAGGTAGTCTGATGTTGTAATGTGACAGGTGTGTAAAAATTCTCAGGTTTGGGAGGGAAAGTTGTATTCTTATTAATTGTGAAACAAACTCCAAGTCTTTTACTGGCTTCAGACAGCTGTGACTTCAGAATTAAATTTTCTTGATCTTAGCAATGAAAGGATGTTTGAGTTCCCAGGCACTAGGTAAATATACTTTTAGATGTCATCTATAACAAAGAACAATTTCTGAAATGTTGATGATCACTTACCTCTACCCCAGCAAAACCCTGGTTGCTGGCTTCAGTCTGATCAAAGAGCATTTATTTACTTCAGAATGAAATAGTCCAGGCTGGAAGTAAGCCTGGATAAAGCATACTTGTAATCTGCAGGTAATAAGATACATAATAAAAAGATATTAACAGAGCAAAATTATATATGTGGGGTTTATGCATCCAGTAAGAAAAAGATGTACTTTTTCCAGAGGAGGGAGTGCTTCCAAAGAGTTTTTTGCTGTTGAGTAGAAACTCTGGTGTAGTTTTATCTCTTTTTTGTTTTATTTTCTTTCTTAGCCCTGAAACTGTTTGCTGTTGGCAGAATAGCTGCAAT
This sequence comes from Sitta europaea, assembly GCA_013400255.1. Taxonomy (NCBI): domain Eukaryota; kingdom Metazoa; phylum Chordata; class Aves; order Passeriformes; family Sittidae; genus Sitta; species Sitta europaea. The sequence continues at coordinate 48,687 of VXBS01005625.1, forward strand.
TAATTGTGGTTTTAATTATGGGATGATTTATTTTCAGATCTCAATAGAGAATGACTACCTAGGCCCCAGAAGAATTGAGAGTCTGCAAAAAGAAGATGCTGATTGGCAGAAAAAAGCCCACATGGCTGTGCTTTCTATTCAAGATCTTACAGTTAAATATTTTGAAATAACAGCTAAAACACAAAAAGGTAGTTACTTCCTGTCATCCTATCCATCACATAAAAAATGAAACTCTTTAATGTTTACCATGTTCTGCATTGTTCTGTGAGTTTTTTTTTCATTAATACTTCATGAGGAAAATGCAGTTGTCATTCCTATTTGTTTTTTTCTTCTGTGTCTGTTTGAATCTTTCACCTGAAAACCTTTTCAGAATATCATCAGAGGTGAACAGAATTGAATTTTTAGGTAGAAGTTTTACAGCTACTTTCTCAATGTAATTGTATTAGCAATACTCTGTATTTGTAAAGGATTGAGGAAGTCATAGAGTCCCTGGTGGATTCTGTTCTCTGTACTGGACATGGCACACCCCCTTAGTAAGTGCTAATTGTCTTTCAGTTAATTTCCTTTTCTAGTCTTCCTTGCCTTTCAGTAATTTTTTTTACAGCTCTGGACATTAAGCAACAGCTCATTTTAACTACTCAGTGAAAGCTGCTCTGCTGTTCAGAAGCCTTCATGGATACAGTCTTGGTTTTTCTGTTTGAAGAATGTGATGGTTTTAGTAAAAAGTGGCGCAATAAAATGATGTCATATGACTTGTTAGGTACACCTGTGCTCTCATCCTTGTACCATTTTAACTTAAATAACCAGTTTAATAGGGCAAATAGACCTTTTTCTAGTTCACTGACAAAGTCTGTCCTGCTGTCTTCTCCTGCCTGACTGCAGGTCCCTGTTTCTTTCTTTACCTTGGTGGTAGTGGTTGTGCAAGCCCCACAGGAGAAATTCTTTTTTGAGTGATAGGTTTCTTGTCGTCTCTGTACATGACTGCTACATTTGACCTGAGATGCAGGCACTGCATATCTATTCGGTTTAATGACCCAACACAAGTTGAAAATTATGTGAAGTTTCACCTTGTTCTGACTGGGTGACTTAACAGGTTAAAGCGTGTTGGAATAAATTTTATTAGAGCAAATTCTATATGTACTAATCATCTTCACTCCTTTTCTAAGCAAAGTATGACAAAGACAGTAAGATACACTACTAGTTGATAATAGGTATTTATAGATATTTTCTTGTTGGTTTTGTTCATTTGATTTTTTATGTGCAGCAGTCAGGATTTGGGAGAAAACCAGTGGAAAGTGATGTGTCTGAAGGCTGATTACAGCCACAGACGTTTAATACACAGATTATTTCCTGGTTTTTGTTTTTGGGGCTTTTCTTGGCCTCCTGCTGATCACAGGGTAGTCTTACATATCCAAATATTAACAGATGGCAGAAGAAAAAACACATGAGAACATAAAGGTGTTTCTTACTACCTAAGAATGGCATGTAAAAGCGTGTGATGACTGAATGCCACCCCTTTGATTCCATTGCTTTTGTGGCTTTTGCTTTGCAAAGCTAAGTACAGTATCACATGACCTATATATTAACAGTGGTGAAAGTGTTGTATGTGTCCACCTAGGTGTTATCTGGGACTCAAGAATAGTAGATCTGAATCAGGCAAGGGACTCCTGCATTTTGAGGTGAAGGATAGGTGTTCTAATTTCATGCAATGTTCTTACAGAGTTGCACTTGAAGTTAAGCTGAAAACTTTGTTTTAAATAGTAATTTTTTTCATTCTTCAGATTTATTTGAATTTATGACTGTACTATAAATGTTATCAAGGTAAGCTGGAGACTTTATTAGGTGATAATTGGTAGTTACAGAAGTGGGGAAAATTTGGGATGCAGTTCAAGACCAAATGTCTTGAACTTGTAATAATTAACTTGAAATTGTATTAATGAAATTTTTATAAAGTATAAAATGCATGCATTTTCTTTGGAGCAGGATCAGTAGTGGCCTGAAGGGTAGACTAGTAAGATGCCTACCTTGTTTTTTTCCTTTCTGTAGCTGTGTATGATCGAATGCGAGCAGACCAGAAGAAATTTGGTAAGGCAGCATGGGCAGCTGCAGTAGAACGTATGGAAAAGCTTCAGTATGCAGTTTCTAAAGAAACTTTGCAGTTGATGCGTGCTAAAGAAATCTGTTTGGAGCAGAAGAAACATGCACTAAAAGAAGAGGTAAGTTTTCATGCCAAGAAGTAGAAAATTGAAGCATACAAGAAAGAAGCATTGTTAGACAAATGATGTCGCAATGTTGGTGTGGGGAGTTTTGTGCCACTTACATATATTTTCTGTTCACCTTTTCCTGGTTAGTCAACCAGAAAAAGTTTTTGCTCTTAATGTTCACAGTAGTCCACTGGGATGAGTAAAATGAAGAGAAAGGATAGGACAGACAGAAATTGACTGCTATGTAATCTCTGCAGTTTAGCTCTCAAAGGCATGACCACCTTTTCACAATAGCTCTGACATTACAGATGGAAGGTGTCTGACCATTAGTAAATATATGGGTAGCTGGACTCCCTTTCTCTGCTTACCTTAATTACTAAGGCGATCTTCAGGGTAGGCTGTACTGGCTATGGTTTTCCTGAGGAAAGAGTTAATGCATGAAACTGCTTAAATGCCTTAGCATGAAAAAATCAACATTTATTGGGTTCTATGAATTTCCTCAAAAGTAACAATGCTACAAATTCTCTTTTAAACTTTGCTATTATAAGGACATTTGGTGCAAAGAACTTTCTGTCATACTAATGTTAATGTGTGCTCTAGCAATTCAATGATTGTTTTAAGATAACTTTCAAATATTTCAGCAAAGTTTGACTAAACTGGTGGTATTGTTTTGAAAAGATTATCCACAGAGCTCATGACTTTAGCACTGCAAAGTATGGTGGGTTTGAAAGGCTGATAGACTGTGTGTCTATTTTAGGAGCCTCTGTAGAAGACAGCTTGATCTGCAGAGAAGAGACAGTACATGCAAGACCCAGAGCACAAAAATAGGTTGACTGTGTTTCAGTGCTCTTTAGATTTGGAAATCCAAGAGTTGTCTGAAAACCTGAGTTTATCATGCTGTTGTCATCCTTAGCCAAGGGTTGATGAGACAATCCAGCAGTACTAATTGGAAATATATTGAATATTTTCACTTAGAGTAACCGTGCATCCTTTTGGTGGCACATCTTATTTTTCTCCCTGTGGAGACCTGTGGATTTTTGTTGAAAGAGATCTCAGTCTGGTAAATGACTGAGTGTTTGGTTTGATATGCTAAAGTATTAGGGGCTGCCCAGGAAAATGAAAGATTTATTGTAGTATACATTGAGATGAAAGTGCTGGACTCTAAGTTTAAGGCCTTTGGGGACAGAGAAATAAGGAACATCTAATGGGCATGGTACTTTAGGATGCTATATTGTAAGGCATAGAAAGATCTGGGTCTGAATACAGTGATAGGGAGATATAAGCACCAGTCTGCTTCTGCTCTGATATACATCGTGTGTTCTGAGAATATAAAAGGCTTAATTATACAGAGCTGAATGTGAGAAATATGACTGAGAATCCCATCTTGGTGAAGAATGGTGGCTGTCTTGTAAAGAAAATGCTTATAGAACTGAAATACCTTCTGCCAAACCATTTAGCTACTGTATTCTAGAAGATAAAAACAGAATATTTGTTTGAAGAGACTAAAATGCTCAAGAAATTAATACATCTGGATTTTAGCTGAAAAAAAAGATAATTCAGAACAAAGATATGATTACTTTTTTGAGGTTCAGCACATTGTTTATGGATTTTTGAACATTTAGTCTTGGAAAACAATTTTTTTGCAAGGGCATATTGTGGTAGGAGAAGGGGAAATGGCTTTAAACAGAAAGTGGATGGGTTTAAATTACATGTTAGGAAGAAATTCTTTACTTTGAGGAAGCAACACTGGAACAGGTTATGCAGAGAAGCTGTGGATCAGCATCCTGAGAAGTGTTCAAGGTCAGGTTGGATGGAACTCTGAGCAACCTGGTTTAGTGAAAGGTGTCCATGTCCATGGTAGGGAGCTTGGAACTCGATGACATTTCAAGTCACCTTCCAACCCAAACTGCTCTATGGTTCAATGAAAGCAACCACTCTCTGACTGGTATGAATGCAACAACAAAGACTGTAGAGATTAAATTATTTGCTTTTGTTAATGCAAAAATTTGTGGCATTACAGGAAATTGAACTTGGATCTCCCCAGTTTAAATTTTTTATTCCACTGCTGTGGTGTTTTAACCCCAGGCAGCAACCAAGACTCCTGTGGATGCTCACTTGCTCCTCAGAAGTGGAATCAGAATGGTTAAAAGCTAGAAAACTTGGGGGTTGAGATAAAGGTAGTTTAATAAGGAAAGCAAAAGCCATACACATGAGCAAAGCAGAACAAGGAATTAATTTATGGCTTCCCATGGGCAGACAGGTGTTCAGCCATCTCCAGGAGTTCAGGGCCCCATCACAGATAACTGTGACTTGAGAAGACAGAACTCCTCTACTCCACATGTCCCTCCCTTCTCCTTTGTTCCCCACGCTTTATGTACTGGGCATGATGTCAAATGGTCTGGAATATCCCTTTGGTCAGTTGGTTCTGGTTGTGTCTCTTCCCAACCTGCCATCACTTCCATCTTCCCTGCTAGAGTGGTAGTACAAAAAGCATTAAAGGCCTTGGCTCTGTGCAAGGCGTGCTCAGCAATAACAAAAACATCTCTACATTACCAGCCCTGTGTTCAGCACAAATATGAAACACAGCCCTGTACAAACACTGTGAAGAAAATTAGTTTTAGTCTAGCCAAAACCAGCACAACTGCAGAATGTTTCCCATACCGTTCTCATGTAAAATTTCTTTTTTACTGAGTTGATCAACCTGAGAGATACCAAAGATATGGCAAATTAGTGGTACAGATTAGGTAAAAACTTGTAAGAATTGCTCCCAATTAGGAAGACAAATTTTTAACAGTATATACTGAAATATGCCCAAAAGTGATGATACTGTTTTGAATTATCACACATTATTGGTACCTTACATGAAGTTTTAACATAAAAGGTTGAAATGAAAGGTCTTCATTTTACTTTTTCATGGAGAGCTGTTACGTAGCTGGGATATCTGCCCATGAACCATAGAGCAGTACTAATTTCCCATTTCTTTAGCACCTGAAAGCTGGATAGAGTGGCTGTGTACCCCTGAAACAGAACAGGTAACATGGTCTGTAATGTATGCACTTTGTAGGGCTAAGGTACAGTTGTCAGGTCCTTTATCAGACAAATACCAGTGCAACTGAATGAAGTAATCAGCTGCTATAACTTGGTGAGCTGATACTTTTGAAATGGTCTGTGTGTGTCTTTATGTCTTTATTCAGTTTTTATATAGACTGTGGATTAAAATTTGAGAACATCTGTTTTAAAGAAAAATTTTGTGAAGGTTTGAGTCAATTTCACAGTTCATAGAGAAAGGAAAGTTCTTAGGTGTAGTCACGTTTGACACTACCTTAATTTAAAAAGCAAACAAACTTTTCCCACATCCACCTCCCTCACCCCCAAAGCCACCAAATTTGCTGCATTTTTACAGTGAGGAAATCCTTGGAAAATGCCAAATCCCTTGAAAAATGCTAATATCTTGCCTGGACAATAAACATTATCCCTCTTATATGGAAAAATTGCAGAGTTCAAGAGAATCAGTTCTTTTCTCTTGATAAGTAGCCTGTAGTTCACTCCAGTTATGCGATCATCATGTCATTTCCTGTTCTGGTCAAATTAGTAACTTATGGATGCCAAGTAATAAAATGGCATAAAAGACATTTTTGTGTGACACTGGAATCTAGCATATACATGATACATTAATGATTGTAAGCTTTTTGGTGTTCACTTAAGGATTTACTGGAGTTTTTAGACTAATAGTTGTTGTACAAAAGATGTATACAGAAGTACAAAATATAACAGAAGAAACTTAAAATAGAAGTTACAAGAATTCATTCACAGGTCTTCTGTCTAGCAATCTTATATGGAAATAAGTATAGTGCACAGAACTATTTGTGTTTAATTGAGCTGTGCAATCCTTCTCAATATATAATGATTCAGGTGCTAAAAGCATAGGTGTTTTTAAAAAAAAAAGGGATAGTACAAATTTATGAATTAAGCCCAGTAAGTCTGTTTTCTACAAGAGGCAGCAGTGTGGTTTATGTTGTGCTAGAGGCTGGTGAATTTTGGGAAGATATCACTGCACTGCTTGTTATATTTCATCTTCCTGGATTTTTGTGGTTAACTTTTTCCTGAAACAGGGTAATGAGTAAAATGGATCATTGGTTTAATTCAATACTGATATCTTTCTAGTTTAGTGTAATTACATTTAAATACATATGATAAATAATACTCAAGGAAAATATTTGTGGCTATTCATTACAGATTCAGTTTTACAACTTGAAGATAACACCACAATGTAGAGAACATTCTAGAAAGTATTTTTTAAATGTATAGATAAATAGGTCCTATATTTTTGCTTGGTAGATGCCCCTTTTTAATGTCTGACTGTCTGTGATATGAAACTGGACATGTCTTCTGAATAGTAAGGTAGACCGATCACAAATCTCTATTAAAATTTACTGTTACTTTCATCCAGTATCTGACAGAAATGATCAGATATACGTATTTTGAGCAGGTAAAGAATTTGAACGTGGCCCGAACTCTTCTGCATGTGGGTTGTAGAGGTGCATGAATTCCCTCCAAGCTCAGCACATAAGTTTTCATTACATACTGGTATTTGTTAAATATGGTCTGAATGGTTGACTGTATTGAGCAGATAAATCTTATTTGACTGGAAGAAAGAGTGTGCTTGCAGTTCACTTTGGTTGTGTGTTATTTTTCTATTCAAACATGTAATACAAATGAGTACTGAGATACATGTAAGTATTTTAGTCTGTGTATTTTTTCTCCCGTGAAAGACTTCGGAAAGACAGGAACAACTAAGTAGTCATTAGAACATGATCAGTGCATGTATTTATCCCTGTTTCCACATCATTTCACATTTTTTCCTCAGTTCTGATTTTACAAGTTTTAATTGTAGCTTTCTAGATGCCTACTTTTAGAATTTTGGGATTGAAGATAGAAGAGTTCTAATTTAATTATGTACCTTCAGAGAATCAAGTGGGAGAGTAAAAGAGTGTGAGGGATGTTTCACACTGTGCACTGTATGACGTGACACTTGACAGTTGCAAATTGTAATTCAATGCTATGGATTTATTTAATTACCTTGTAGAAAAAAAGTCAGATATAAAAGGCATCTTAATGTGTGTGTCTGATCAGAACATATCTTAGAGACTTGATGTGTTCAATTTTAGCATATTACATTTACTGTACCAGACAGTATCTAGCTGTAATCAAAATCTGTAGGTTTGTTCTCATCGTTATCCTGGAGTTGTATGGGTTTGTTTGTTTGTTGTTTTCTCTTTTTATTTAGATGCAGAGCCTGAAAGGTGGTACAGAAGCCTTAGCCCATTTGGACCACTTAGAAGCTGATTACTATGATCTACAGCTTCAGTTATATGAAGTGCAGTTCGAGATCTTGAAATGTGAAGAGCTGCTCCTGACAGCACAGCTTGAAAGCATCAGAAGATTGATGTCAGGTGCTTTATTTATTTCAATTAATACATAATCTGTAAAAGATCATTTTCTTCATAAGAGTCCAGGCAAGCCTGCGGGAATGAAATGAGAACAGATTCTTTGCCATGTGAAGATCTGCAAAAGTATGTTAAATTAAAATTTACACCTGTTTATAAGGCATATACATACACATAAAGTTTTGGTATGGTTCTCATTGCCTGTATTTGGAAGTTTGTATGTAAGATATGCAAATTATATAAGTTTTGAAGACCTAAGATCAGGGAGGAGGAAATGTCCTGATTACTGGACTTGTCTAACTAAAAATATGCAATATGCATTAATAATACTCATTTCTTGAAAGTGATTGGTTTTCAAAAGCTATATCTGCAAATTGGATTCCTTTTCCTACACTTGAAGTTCATATTGTTATTTCAGATTTAGAGCAGCAGTGCAAACCTTATGCTTCCAGAACCAACTATGCTACTACACCTCATTTACTTACAAACTGTGGAAACACTACATGCCAATCATACAGAATTTTTCAATCCAGTTCTATCCTTTAGACCTTCCTGTCTTTAATGTTTGTATTTAAGCAAGCTTTGTTTTACTGTTTGTGGATAGAAAACTCTCTTAAGAGAGATTTGAAGCTGGATTGCATTGTGAGTTGCCTCTGAAAAAGGAGAAAGCATAGGTATCAGAGGTTGGTGTCACTGTAACATGAAGCTCCACCTTTATGGCTTGTGATGGAAACAACTATAACTGTATGTTACATAAGGATTGGAAACTTTGGAAATAACTTACAGACATGTGGCAGCTTTGACTGGGTGCTTCTGTGCACACAGTTAATTAGTGGTTTTGAGGTAGATTTTGGGCTGGGAAATCAGAGATGTAGTTTTAGTACTGAAGACATGGTATGGTCTGGTAACTTAGAACTGAAAGAAATCCCCTGAATAGGAAACTGAGAAGAAATGTGCATCAAAATCCTTTGATTTTGATGTAGTGATAGTAAAACCTTAGGGCCATCAGAGACTGAGCTGTAAAAATGTCACAGGGCAATATGATTTGTCATTAATGTTTTCTCCAAAAATCTCAAAAAATCCCTCAACCCACAAACTAATACAAAATTAAACTCTCAGTCAGCTAAACCATCAGCCTGTTCCTTCCCTCATGGCAACAAAACAGTTCACTGTTCTGGCTTCCTTTGCTATTTTAAATTTGTAAGATATTGTTTAATTATAAATCCCAAACTATCTCATAGGACAGAAAATGAAAAATACAGTCCTTAATGTATGGGAATTGTTCAATGCATGAAATTACCTTCTCAGACTTTTTTTTAGGTAGATAGAATAACTAGTGTGAAAAATAATGTGATGTGGAAGTGACTACGTATGTCTGAGACTATTCAGCACCAAATCTGAATTCAAGCATCTAAAACATTTAGTGGTCTTTCCATATGTGTTGTTTCCTATGATGTCAGAAGAAAAGCATAGTCTGTGTTATTTCCTATGATGTCTAAAGAAGAGCGTGCTTGTTACACTTTCTCTTTAAAGCACGCTGATAGTAAAGTGACAGACTTTGCAAGTCTGTATGATTTGAAAGCTAGTAGATGCTGTTGCTTCTCTCGTCTTTGCATTGATTCTGCAGAGATAGTTCATAGCTCAATGAATGTTTTAAAAGCGTGGTTTGAATTAACTGCACTAGAAGAACATCTTTGCAAATTCAGCCAAGGATCAAGTGATAATAGATTGTCATATTAGGAGCAACACTAGTAGTTTTTCACTGTCTTTAAGCAAACACCTGCATTGAAATTCAAAAAAACATGATTTTATTTATTTGTTTGTTTGTTTGTTTGTTTGTTTGTTTGTTTGTTTATTTATTTATTTATTTATTTATGTATTTATTAGGTAGAATTTACAAGGGTTTTATCTTATTCGTACAAAGTACAAGTGCATTCTTGTCAAATGGTTTTGTGATAGGTGAACTTCTGTGTGTCTGTCTTTAACTTTGCTTGAAAGTTGTCTAAAGCAAAATTCAGTTATAAATTTTCCCATTTTATAACTGCATGGTGAAATGTAATTGTCAGCCATGAGTCTTCTTACTCAGTGGTATCTTAAAGGGAGTTCCAGTGACTTGGCAGTTTTTACATGTGGATGAAGCTTTACAGGGTTTTTATTTTTTAAACTGAGGAGTGAAGTAAAGGAACTGTTTGGTATGTTTTATTAGCTTTTATTTTAAGGTGATTATTCTGATGTGCTTTATTGTCTGGTCCTGCCACGACTTCTGCTGAGCTAAAATTAGCATGGCAATCAGAATTCTGGTTGCAGCAAGAGACTGTACACACAAATAACACAAAGCAACAACAGCTGTTAAAATCAGCTGTGTACTGAGGAAAATCCTGTGCCTGTCCCCAAATAATCAAGTAACTGGAGTAGGAGAAATTAGTAGGAGAACAATCTTTCTGAAAATAGTTGATAAAGTTGAAATAAGAAAGTTTGGTGTTGCTGTGGAATACACTTAACAGGCATGCCAGCTACATCTGCCTGTTCCAGACAGCAGTAGTGCATTTCCTTCTTGGTTTATTACAAATATATCCTACTTTGTATGCCAGTGGAATAAAGAACAAGAGGTCTTTGCTGTTTCTTCATCCCAACATTCTTCAAGGATTTATAATCACCACTCTTTCCTTCTTGGCAAGAGATGAGAAGGCAGAATTTAAAGATGAGCTCAGTGTTATTCCAAATGCTTCACTCAGTAAGCTAAAATCATGAGTGATGGTAAAACTGTTAGTAATTACCTCCTTTTCAGGCCTGTAATGCTTTTAATGCCCTCCCTCCCTCCCTCCATAGCTGGCACATCAAAAACCTATGAGAGGATTTTTAGTGTCCTGTTGAATGAGTCCCCTAACATGAAATTACCAGTTGGTTGTAACAGAAGAATCTTATGCCAAAGACTTCAGATACTCTTGTGTATCTTGAACTTCATGGTGGAGACCAGAGAAAGTTGCTACACACGATTGGTTCCTTGTGAGACCCAAAGACATGCACGGGCATTGTGTTCAAATTAGGCTACACATAATAGCTGTACATTTAGAATTGCATTTGTGTCTTAATATTCTGAGCTTGCCTGAATAGCAGGCTGAGCTTCGTTGGTATTAATTTCTGTTCCTCATAAAGACTTTGAAGCCGAACAGTACCTGGCTGTTTCATGCTTTTCCTCTTGACCTGTTGCCTTTTGGTAGTAGTCCTCTGAAAGGGCTGTGGTATTCTTCTGCATCAAATCTTGCAACTCAGTGGGAGGGTTGTTGTTGAGGAAAACAATCTGTTAATCAAATACAAATCATTGATTTTTTTTTTTTTTATTACTAATGTCTTTAAAACAGAGAAGAGAGATGAAGTGGTATATTATGATACTTACGAAAGTATGGAAGCCATGCTTGAAAAGGAGGATATGGCAACATCTGTACACTTGCAGAAAGAGGAGCTACAAAAATTACAGCAAAAAATCCGCCAGCTGGAAGCAAGACGTGGACGTATTTCAGCCAAGAAAGCCTACCTCAGAAATAAGAAGGTACTGTTTAATTGCCTTTTTTTTTTACATAATTAGTAAATTTAATAAAACTTCAAAAGGTTTCCTTTCAGATACAAGTTTCCCAGAGTTTGTGTGGATTACATTCATTGTTTGCTAATAGTTGTTTTGCAGAATACTAAATAAAATAGCATATATTATTAAATTGATGCACTTAAGATTCCATTTACCTGTGTTCTAGCTTTAAAGGAACTTCCAATTACTTTAAAGTCAACAAATGAACTTATTTCTGTTAACCAATCAGAACATTTTCCTGTGGGAAGTACATGCTAGAATGAATGTTTTACTGAGAGTAGTTTTGTATATTTTTGCAGAAGAAGATTTTCAAGTGTATTTCTCACTAGTGAGTTGTGTTTTCATTCTCTTACCCCATCCTTTTAAACTTATGTCATGTGTTGTTGATACTCTCTATTGGCAGATCTATATGAAATCCAGTCTATATTCTTAATTTTTAATTCTAGGTGTGCTATTTGGGTCAAAGTTCTGAAAGATCATTGTAATACTTGTTAGAAAATAGGTTCCACCCCATACTTTGTACTATAAAATGATGCAGAAATGTCATTTGAGGTCTCATTCAGGATTAGGATGAGTGGTCAGTTTGGTTGTGTGTTCCCAGTCATGTCCTTTTATGTGAAAGATGACCCCTTCATATAAAGAGTTTTAGCAGATTGACGGTAAACTGTTCAGGTCGTGTCTCCATAAAATAGAGCTATTTCTGTACCTAAATCTGAAGCATAACTGAGCAAATGAAGAGTCGTTGATACATTTTATATATTGGATTTTTTGTATTTTGTCAGACACTGCCTGGTATCTAGTTAATGCAATATGGAGAAGACTGCAAATGAAGTATTAGAAGAAAGGTCTCCTGTTGGCTGATTATGTGAAATAGCTTGCATTGTCACTGTATGTTTGTTTTACTAGAGTTTGTAAAGAGAAAAAACATCAGGAACCTTGTTAGTATTTTAAATAGGAGAATTTATCTGTCATGTTATGCTAATTTACACAGCCAACAGTATAATATATTTTCTCCTGGATATGAAAGGAAACTGCTGGCACTTTATGAAGTAGACAAGCCTGTTTAAAAGTGACAGCCTGGTTGCTGTTCTTTGCTTAACTTATTGGAATTCACAGATTAAGAAGAAACCCTGAAGCAGGAGTAGATATTTTTTAGCATGCCCATATATCTGTACAATGAACTAGTCACCTTCAGTGGCTCATTTGTTTCAAGATTTTGCTATGATAGAATACCTTGTTTTAGCTGAAGGGGTTGGTTTTGGCTGTAGCAGGAGTAACAGCATGCCTGGTTGTGTACTGTGACAAGATGCAAAGCTGTGTATGGTAGTGTTGCTTGTCTGCATCTGCAAGCAGGAGTGGTAGAGTTACATCTTCTCAACATTGTGCTGGGATAGTTGTGGCTATACTGCTTTCAGGCCCTGAGGTAATGTCTCCATATAGAACTTGAGCATGACATCACTCTCAGAACTAGTTCCAGCTCTTTTACTTACGTCATTGCCCAGCATAGCATTCTCTGCAGTTGAATGCTGCAGGGAGATACTTAGCTTTCAGCTTCTAGAAAAATCACAGCATAGAACAATGTGTGTTTAAACTTGCAGTAGACAATAAATGATCTTTATATGAGCTAAAAGAAAGGGCAGAATCTGTTGTGTGCCATTGTGTGGCACTTGTTGGCAGAAAAGAATGTAGCCATCTTTTAGCTTCTCTTCTTACTGCTGGATAACATGGAGTCCTACTAAGCTTTCTGGCAATCCCCTGAAAATCAAAACTCATAGATTTGTCTCATTTTATAACCAAGCTTTGTATTTTCAATGACCTTCCTAGTGATACGGCAAAACATTTTTAATGAACTCTTATTTTAAGGTGCCTGGTGTGAGTACTTGTATTTGTAGGAGACAAAAAGGATTCTTGCTTTGAAGTGTTTGCAGTTTAAGTCAAGTATGCAGGACTAAGATACAGATGGAATACAAAAGCAGACTGTAGATGGTAAGAATGAGGGCAGGTATGACTGAATGCTATCTGAAGAAAAGTGGCTTTTTGAGGATGAATATGGAAAGTACATACTGTGTGGTAAATCTGTCTTAATTAAGAAACAGTTATTGTTGAACTGAGATGAGTATAAATGCTTTTCAGATTATGTTGTTGACTTTGCATGTTTCAGCAAAGTATCTTAAAAGCAACTTTTAAACAGGTGCTCCCTTTTGGATTGGGTTGGTGAGATTTTTGTGGTGGATGAGTGGGTTTTTTTCTTCCATTTTTGTTGTGGCTTGTTTTTTAACTTGTTGGTTCTGCAGTTGAAAACAAAAAACAAGCTATGCATTAAGTGGTGTATAGGACAGTTTTGTGAAATGTTTAGAAATTACAGTCTTTTCTCATTATCAAGATTTTGGCAACTGAAGATGCCATTAGGAGAATGTTGCCTTTCTAGCAGCAGATATTAGGATTAAGGAAACAATAGGAAATTTTTCTCTATCCTCTGTTTTATTCTTTGTGGGAAGGTAATTTCATCATCCAGGTATTTGAAAATCTTTTCAACTGAGGAGATAACACAGTGAAAGGAAATAAATTACTCTTTGTAGAGTAAGATGATTTGTAGTACAAATATAAACTTAAGTGACTGTAGTCTCTACTTCGTTTTTCAGAAACTCCTTCCCTAATTTTGTGGATGATACATCAGTTTTTCAGTGATGTTGTCAAATAATTGTACTGAGCTTTTATTTAGAAACTTTCACTAAAGGTATATTAGAAACATAATTCAGTCATGTCTCTAGAATGACTGAACTGGCATTTTAAAAATTCATGGTTTTATAGAGTTTGATATCTTTTCACTGTACTACCATGAGTATAAACTCTTTATTCTTTTTTTTTTGACACAAATCTATTTGCATTTGTTAAACAATCATTTCCTGATGTTCCTTTGTGTTGATGACATTGAGTTATTAAAAAATAAATTTTTAATAGTAGTTTCACCTTTTTTTTTCTAACTACTTGAGAGCTAGCTATAGATGTTTCATGCAGGAAATTGCTATTGTTATGCCAGTCTACCCCCTGCTGGCTGCACATTAGTATTAATTAGATTTTCATAAGGAACAAGCAGCTGATTTATTAGGGAAATAGATTTATAGCAGAGATTCAAAGTGAAAAAATCGTATAGAAGATGTCTCAAAAATATCTTTGAAAAAATAGAGTTGTGATGAAGTCGAAGTATTGTGCACCTGGGAAGAGTGTTCCTTATCACAAGTAGATGGGAGAAGCAATGGGTTGCTGAAGCTGTTTGGGGTACATTCATAGTGTGTGCTTTCATCTAGGAAATTTCTCACGTGCTTTTGTGTTCATTTGATAGGACACCTTTAGAATTTTGCTAACACACATTTTAAAGCACAGCCAGTGCCAAAATAGGTGTAGATCTCTTTTACATATGTTACATGTTACTAGTCTTAAACTTTGTATTTTTTCTGTTGACAAAAGTTGAAATGGTTCCTCAGCTCTCCCTTTTTGTCTCTCTAATAGAAGTACAATTTGATACTGTAAATCAGTCAGTTGGTTAAAGGAAGAATGGGCATTACTTGTTGCTTTTCCAGTTTCAAATACAGTTGATCAACAGATTTCTTGAGGTGTGGCTCTCACTGGAAATAATTTCACAGAGATATGGTAAAATCATCCCTGGAGGTGTTCAAGAGATGTCTGAGTCTGGTGCTGGGTGATGGTTTAGTGGTTACAATAGCAGTGCTGGGTGTTCAGTTGGACTGAATGGTCTTAAAGGTCTCTTCCAGACTTGATTCTATGATAATGTGCCTGTTTCCCAGTGCTTAGAAGTAAGGACTACCTTGCACGTGCAATAGGCTGTGTATTCCTGCTCATACACCTAATCATTATGTTTGGTTTTGTTGTTTTGTTTTTCTTTTTTTTTTTTTTTTTTTTTTTTTTTTTTGTTTTTTTTTTTTTTTTTTTTTTTTTTTTTTTTTTTTTTTTTTGCCAGCGTTCTTTGGTATATATTGAATCATCTGCTGTAATCATACAGTTAGTTTTCTTAATGCTGCCATCTGGGAGTTTATTTCATCCTTTGTCTGAAGTCTCTTAATCTTGTCTACAAGTACACTTAATCTTGTAAACAGGTAGAACCCTGCATTTGTCCCTATGAAATTGCAACCTTTCCTTTCTTCTTAGTACACTTAATCTTGTCTACAGCTAGAACCCTTTATTTGTCCCTATGAAATTACAACCTTTCCTTTCTTCTTAGATCATTTCTGTAATTAGTTAAGATGATTCAGATTTCTTATCCTGTCCTGCAACATGTTTTCAAGCCCTCCTAGTAGTTTTTATTATTTCACGTCAAAGACATCTAATTACATGGCGGTAGGTTGTTTATTGGTACAAAGTCAGCACCAAATACATTTTGGTCAGGTTTGTCCTCTTCACATACTTAAAATATCTTTCATTATTGCATTTAATCAGAAATGTTTAAATACTGATGTTAAAGTGAAAATATTACATAAAATTGTGCTCCTTGAGAATTTGAGACATCAAAAAAACCAAACCACACTTAACTTTCATTTTCTCATTATTTTATAATATTTAAAACCTAAATAGAGAATAAACTATAAACTAGTTAGGAGTATTACAGAAAGCTGTTCGGATTCTCTGTTAGCATTATGTAGCTTGCTGTGTCTTTGAAACACGGACATGAAGTATTTTGTACTTTTGCAGCCACAGATTAAATTGATTGACTGTTTCAGGGTTAACTCTTTTCACCGGGGGGAAAAAAAAACAGAAAGAAACACAAAACCCAGCAGTATTTGTCTATACGTATGTGTCGACCTGTTAGAGCAAGTCCAGAGTAAGTCTATGAAGATGATGAGAGGGTTGGCCCACCTCTCCTGTGATGACAGACTGGGGTTGTTCACCTTGGAGAAGAGAAGGCTCTGGGGACACCTTAGTACAGCCTTCCAGAACATAAAGGGAGCTTATAAAAAAAGAGGGAGAGTGTCTTTTGACGTGGACAGATACTTTACATGGACAAGGTGGAACAGTTTTAAACTAGGAGAGATTTGAATAGCTGTTAGAAAGAAATTTCTTTACTCTGGAGGTGGTAAGCTGCTGACACAGGTTGCCCCAAAAACTGTGGATGCCCCATCCCTGGAAATGTTCAAGGCTAAGTTGGACATCCCTGTGCAGCCTGGTTCAGTGGAAGGTTCCCTGTCTGTGGCAGGGAGGTTGGCACCAGATGAGCTTTAGGATCTCTTCCCACCTAAGCCATTTTGTGATATACCTCTGTTGCAGGTGGTACAGTATTTACACAGAAATCTTTGCTTTTGTCAGTTACCTATATACAGCAGCAACGTTGATGGTTTTACTGTCCTATAGAGGAACACTGATTCCTTTTTTATGTGATCAAAGCATGTTAAAGACAACTTGCAGAGGAACAGCTTTTTCTGCATTTTTAAGCATCCAAAATAGTGAAGTTTCTTTAATCCCTTCCGTTCTTATTTTTATGCTTTATGCTTTGAGCTCCCTTGAGCAATGCTTTCAATGGCAGTGCTCTTTTCTGGGTCTAACCAGAAAGTCATACTGAACGATACTTGGGAACCCCATCAGATCTATCTGCTAACATCGCACCTTCTTGCGCAACTGCGAGATTTGTTTATGGCTGGACGTCTGACTTTGTTCTAGTTCAGCATGGTGCTTGTACGAGGTCTCATTCCATTGCTCATACTGTCCAATTTCCCATCCCTCAGTGTTGCCCAATGAAGTTGTCTATCTACTTGAAGGTTGACTGTCATCCTCTTTGTCAGTTGTTGTAACATGGCCTAGTTTTTTGTTTGTTTTTAACCTATTCTTATTTGCAGACATTGTAACAAATTCTTGTTTTAAACCAGATGTTAAGAGGTATGAATTCACCATAATAAATGAACATGTTGAATTGTAACAATATTATTCCTGTCTGTGCTTGCAGATAGTACATGGAAAAGATGAACTGACACTTGTAAATGGGAAGCTATCTATTTGCATTAGCAAAAATACATGGTACATTGAAGAGTTAGTTATTTTCCATGTGTGTAAATACATGGGGTTAAACAAGGGTTTTATGAAATGTTGACAGGCTGGTGTTTTTTGTCACTCTTGTACTGGTACTGTAGAACAGACTTTCCAAGCAGCTATCATTTGGATCTATTCATTTGATAGTTAAAAGTAGTAGATTTGGGGTTGTCTGGCTTGGGTTTTTTTCAGTAAGTTAAATAGCTTGTATGAAATAGGCTCTGCAGTTTCTATTTTTCTAGATGCCATTCACTAAATATGATATCATGTAAATCTGTACTGAAATTACTGCTTTAAAGGTTATATTTTCTGTCCCTGCAGGAGATCTGTATCGCAAAGCACGATGAGAAGATCCAGCAGCGTCACCAGAGTGAGGAGAAGTACAAAATGCACCATACTGTTCAGCTGGTAAGTTTTGAGTTTTCTGCTGTTGAGCTTAAGCATGTCATTAATAGCTTACATTCCTCATTATGCATTAATCAGGGGAGCATTCAGAGTGATAGCTCTTTCAAAAGATGGTTTCTGTTCCTGACCTTTGCACTATGGATTTCTTTGTCATATTATGCTGGTAAGGGGGTTGTATTAGGAAGACATGGGAACCAAGCAAGTAGAACAGTTCTTTATGCTAGGTTGACAGTCTGAGTAATTTGTTATGTTTATCATCACATGCACATAGATGATTCTAAACATCTCTGAGTACCTCATCCAGTATGCTGATAGGAGTAAGGAAATCACATGCATTTATTCTTGAATCTTAATCATCTTGGTTCCTACTCTGTTCTTTCTACTACAGCAGTTACTGGAATTATGTTGTATAAACTTGTAGTTTCAGATGGATGCTCCATGATTTTTTCCATTTTCTTGTTGCAGAGAATAGACCAAATGGTCTCTTATGCTGTATCTAATAGACTTATCTTAAAGAAAATTCAAATTTTGTACTAGGTCTTGGGAACTGATGTAGTATCAATATTTGATAAAGATCACTGACAGAGATGCATTGAAATCCAAGTCACATTAATTCAGGATTCAGTTAGATCAGTGAAAGTGATTCTATTTCATCCTTATACATTTTTAACGTTGGTATATTTGTCCAGGAAGTCAGCTGCGTAGTTTATTTTATGGAAAGGCTACTTGTCAAAGGCAGTATGTATTGGAATATTCTTTCAGGAATTAAAAAAAAACACCACTTTTTTTATCAGTTCTTACAGTAAGGCAGAGGAAGTTACTGTGTGGACTGTAGACCATTTATCAGTATCTTATCAAATAGGATTCGACAAAGCCAAACGACTTCCTTGTCTTTCAAATACTGATTTACATTATGGAGTTGCCTGCTTGAATGATATAAAGAACCTTATGCAAATTTTTTGTGTTTGTGTGGGATTTTTCTGGTAAAAATGTGACTGAAAACTTCTATCATTGTGGTAAAATAGTTTTTAAATTACTGGTTTTCATTAAGAATTTTGAAAAGATAACTCTTAGAGAACTTTAGAAAATGGGAGTCCAGACTTAAAACCAAATAAGAATTGCAATTTTACTATTTTACTTAAAAGTGAAACAAAACTAAATAAACAAGTCACCCAAAACAAAGAAACCCCTTGAATTTGGGACTGCTTCAGGAAAAAATTGAGCTGAATGCATATGTAACACTCAGGTACAGTGATAGAACTACTTTTCCTCCTTCTTTTTATGCTTCTGTTCTAACTTCTTTGCCCATTATTCTTATCTTTCTTTCTCACATGCTTCTCCTCATCTTCACCTTTTTCTGTTTTCTGTCCTTACTATTTTTCAGACATGTTCTCATCTTTCTCTCCCTAATGCATCTATACTTCCTTCCTTCCAAATCACAGGAGCTGGCTTTTTATGAAGGACACCAGGCCACTAGTTGACTTATGAAAATAGCAGGCAGACACTGCTTTTTTGGTGACTGAACGAGAGTAAAAGGTTCACAAAAGTGATCAGAATTTTTGATTATGAAGATACACTTTCAAAAGTAATATTAAATGCTGTGAGTCAGCTTAAGAATTAAAGCTGCTGTTTCTGCTCAGGGTTGTTGCTTTGTGTTAACATCACTTTCATGATGTGAACTTCTGAAACTTGCATGCAGTGAATTTCACCTTCTGGTAGTTAGCTTCCACTTCCAGTAAATTTGACTGAGGAGTTAGTTGTTTGTCTCAAAGGCATAGAAACTCTGCCGAAGTTCTGTAAGAAAGAATGATGAGTTAAAGGAAATGTATCCTTTACACAAAGGTGTGTTTTCCATAAGGTAAAATCACTGTACGAGAGAAGACACAAATGTCCTAGGTGTGAGAAAGAGCTTCAGACCTTTACTAAGTGTAATTACATCCAATCAAGCTGGATTAAATAACAAAAGCTGGAGTAAATACAAACTTATATTTACTGTTGTAAATGTAAGTGTGAAAACATTTACTTAATTTGCTCACTGTTGGGTTCAAAACTTTGTGATGCTTAGTTCTGTGAATTCTTGTACTTTGAAAATACTAGTATGACCTGTTTAAATGGGCAGCCTTGCAGTTTGGGCTGTCATTTTGTTCTTGGAATTAGGGGAAAATGGATACCACTTTGCTCTCGGGCTAATTTAAGCAATTTTAATTCAAGGGGGCTTCTCTAAGTATAGCATTCTGTCACTTGTTATTTCTCATCTCTTGAAGTAATAAGTCTTCTAAGTGTTCCTGTTTGAGATTGAAATATTTTTTTACTGAGCTTTGCATTTCTTTGAGAAAACAAACCAGAAAATGTATACTATTTTTTTGAAGGGAAGCCAAAGGCCAAGTTTTGTAGTTATGTTTATTTAAGTATCCTTTTAAGTAACTCGTCACATTTACGAGAACAATTTTTTTCTAGTGAAGCCAAATAGAGCACTGGATGTAATATTTACATGTTTTCCATATATTTTCTCAGAAACGAGATCAATTGCAAGATGAAGAGGAAAGAAAGAGCTCCTGGGTCAGTCAGGAACGACAGAAGACCCTGGACAGACTTCGTACATTTAAGCAGGTAACAGAAGAGCAATTGTTCTTTTCTGTCAGTTGCCTTTCCCAAAGAAATTTTCACTCATTCCAGTAATAGCATTCACAGTGCTATTAGTGATTCTCTTTCATTATATCATTAACTGGCTTTTGGAAAATTCACAATGAAATGTGGCATTGGTGGTAACAGATTCCTCTAGCTGTTGCATTCCCAGTGCCATAGTAAGTTTCTATTTACTCTTACACCTATACCTTGTGCTAAGACATTTGGTAAATGTTCCTGAGAAATATAATCTAAACAGTACTTTCCACAAAGAGCACTGTCATCTGACACGTCTCCCTTCTGCTGGTTGCTGGAATACCTGCCCTTTCTTATTACAATGGAGGCATCAGAACATGCATAGAAGGTGGAATGATGGGGAAGGAATCAGGAAAGGGCTGAAAGTGAAAGAAAACAGAGACTGTATTAATGGATGAAGACTTTTTGTTGTATACATTATAAAAATAAAGGTATAACAAGTTTCTTTGCTGGAAAGTTGACTTCTTCAGCAGTACACTTTTCATGTCCTTATTGTTTGCAAGGCTCTTAAATTTTGTAACTTCTGTAAATTGAAGCAAATTTACTTTTTTCAACCAGCAATTGTTCATGAGCTGACTTTTCCTATTAACATACTAATTTTGTTAGATCTTATTACTTTAGGCCTACCACAATTGTGCAAAAGGTATTAGATTTGTCTATCACAGAAAAGACAGATTCTTAATCTCTATAAATTAAGAAACAGCTTAATTTTTTGCTTTAAAAAGGCTATGGGTGAAAAATAGGAAAAGACTGATAATGAGGCAGCAAATTTAAGAAGTAAAAGTATATCTTTTGCATAAAGGATAAATTTGCTTTGGTTTTTCATACAGAGTGAAATGAGAAGTGTCTCTGTTTCACATATAGAGAGAAATGTCAGAAATGACAGGTATGTAAGATCTAAAATAGACCATTGGATGTGCTTATGTAATTGTCAATACCTTATTCACTTTAGCGGTACCCTGGGCAAGTAATACTTAAATCAACCAGACTACGGCTGGCTCATGCAAGAAGAAGATGTGCCGCCAGCTCAGTGCCCTGTGTCGAGCAGCCTCAATCTTTGCCAGCAACCATACAAATCCGAGAGAAGAGTGAGCAGGTGGAGTTGGAAAAAGCGGTTCAGCCTTTGCAAGTTCAGGAATCCACAAGCCTAAAACAACTTCAAGATGTCTCTTTGCCTCCTAATGGTGTTACCTCTGAACTGACCCATGTTAGCACTTCTCCACTGACAAGTGACCAGCTTCAACCAGAGACTGCTACTGGAGAACAGCTTCCACCGCCTTTGCCTCCACCACCTCCACCTCCGCCTCCACCTTTGCCCTCCAAGGAAGAAGCTACCAAATCCATAGAGAAAAGTGACAGCTTTGTTAAACGTCAGAGTGTGGAAAAGGGAGTCCAGCACTCTTCTGGTGTCCCACCAGCACATCTGTTTGATAGCAGTCAGCTAGTCAGTGCCAAGAAGAAGCTTAAGAAAACTGGTGATCTAGAAGGTTTGCAGAGGAGGAGAGGTAATGTTTTAATTTCTGCATATTTAATATAAAATTAATTATTATTAAAGTAAAAGTTGTAATGCACATCAGTTCATCTTTTGAATTGCTCTGTAGGAAAGCATAGCTGGGATTAATTTATTATTAATGGGAAAGTTGTTAAATCCTTTTTAGCTGAGAGATGCTGGCAACTCAAACACTAGGGCTTTTATGACAGTGTGGCATACTTGTTCAGTGGGAAAACTCTTGTGAAGTTGAGTCTATGCTGTACCATGTTAGACTGGATAGAAAACGGACCTAAATGCTGTTGAAAAGAATTACTTACTGCTAGCCCTGCAAATATTCTATGTTTCACCTGAGGATGCAGTGTTCTATTTAAAAACAGAATAACAATAACTTTTATATAGTTCTGTTATTTTACTGACTTGCATTTTATCTTGCAGTTTTTTATAAAGCACCTATTGTGTGTGCAGTTTTGTATACATCATAATATGACAAATATAAATTCAAATCAATCATCCCTCAATTATTCTTAAGAATATTGTTAATGTCTGCAGCAGCACTCTACCTGCTGCTCCATATTCCCTGAGATGTTCTAGGTTTCTAAGTGGCTTCAGAAATTTGTCTCCACAGTCAGGGGCTTTACAGTCCTTTCTTCCTCCTTCAAATGTGCAATCCTGTATTCTTTTATATCTCTCTTTTCATTGGGTCTTTTCTGTATAGGCCTTTAGAGGGATGAACAAAGCCTATTTCTAATGCAAAACAATTTATAAAAAACATTGTACAATGTACAAAAAAAGCCTGAAAATGGACGTATGTTGATTGATAAGTGCTGCAAAATTATGTGCTATTGTATGCGAGGTGATTAAACTTTATTATACTTTATTATAATGCATTTTCTGAGATGAAGATCTTGCCCACTCGTGGCTCTTCAAAGAGCCAAAGCTTGATTTTTATTTTTGAAGAAAACTAGTCTCAAAATTAGTGATAGAGGAAGGATTTGCCATAAAGAACTATCTCTGACTTCCTTGTTTTCATTAATTATAAAGGAAGACGATTTTTCTAACTGTGCTGGAACTAGACACTAATAAATACATGAACCCAGAGAAGCAGACAAATGCATGCTCTTGCAATTGACTGTATTGCTGCTTCCCTTGCTGGCTTGTAGAAATAGTCATGCAGTAGATAAAATTAGCCTAAAAATGCAAGTGGTAAAAATGGATGGCACAGTTCAGTACCTAAGACACGTACTCATTACCTGAGTTCTAAAGTAAAAATGATGATGCAGTAAATATCTTCATTATGTTGAATTACTTGCAGTTAATTTGATTTTCCTGACTGCAGACAGAAAAGCCACATGGTTCAGAAAGTTTTACTTCCTGAAGTCAAGTGGTTACAAAAAATACAAAAAAATTGGTCTGTATAAACCAGTTTTGACCTGGTAATAAGGAAGATTATTATTTAAAGGCTGAAACAGTATTGGAGCTACCATTATACTTATAGTATGGGACTATACATTAATAGTATGCAGGTACTTTTTGGTCTGTAGGAAAAAAAATTACGACTGATAAATTTTACTGAAAATAATACTGAAGGTCTTTTAATTTGCTGCAGTGAGTTCCCCAATGGATGAAGTGCTGGCTTCCTTGAAACGTGGCAGCTTTCACTTAAGAAAAGTTGAGCAGAGAAGTCTCCCTCCTTTTCCTGATGAAGATGATAGCAATAACATCTTGGCGCAGATCAGGAAAGGGGTGAAACTGAAGAAAGTACAGAAAGATGTTTTGAGAGAATCCTTTACAATTCTGCCTGATACTGACCCTCTGACAAGGAGCATCCATGAAGCATTGAGAAGGATTAAGGAAGCATCACCTGAGTCAGAGGATGAAGAGGAGAGTTTGCCTTGCACAGACTGGGAAAACTAACCTGTAATTAAGCTACATTTAAAGAAAATATTTCTGCAACATTTTTTTAAAATAACAGTAGCAGCTAAGCCTCAGGTTGTGCATTTTAGGAGACAGGAATGCGACTTAACTGTCTGATATCCAGTGTGGTAAAACATACACATCTGAATTGAGTATCACTGACTTTTCAAAGAATTTAAGTTTTATAATACGGAAAACTTTTTTTTAGATAGTATATAAGCCTTCTACTGTTGCAGTACTTCTGCTGAATAGTGGCAGGAGTTCTCCTGAAAAAAACCTCTATTTTATTTAGTAAATTTGAAGGGACACTTCCCAGTTAACCAAAAAAGTTTTAAAAGCAGCACAATCACTCTTGGATGCACCTTATACTTATTTTCTAATTATTTCTAGCCCTGTAAAAAATTGGGCATGTCTTACATTTCAGACTGAGTAACTTCTAAGTGAAGGACAGTTAGGTTTGAATGCTGAGACATTGAAATCTCATGGGTTACCCTGAGTGGCTGACTTCTTGACGGCTTGGTTTCAGTCTCTAAAATCTCTGACTTAATTGAATTTCCAGGCTATAAACAGTAAATATACAAATACAATTTATATTTCTGCTAGTCATTCCATGAATTTGTATTAATAATAAGCTACAGTGCCTGAAAGTACAGATATCAGACTTCAGAAGATGAAATTTATGATTTCAGAACTAACCAAAAATCAGCAAGAGATCAGTTTTCAAAATAATTGTTGCATCAGTAGCACGAAGAGATTTGTGACTGCCGCTCCACAGCATAGAGCACTTCTCTGTGGTGGTTCTCTTCTGCTGCTGACACATGAATGAACTTGAGTACCAATGAAGGTTCCCACTAAACCTAAAATTTGAGAAACCAGAGGTATGACAATCTTTAAAGAAATTAAAAATCTGCTTAGAAAGGCTTTTTAAACAGAATAGAAGACAAATATTTGTAATCCTTGCAACACAGTTAGTAGTAGAAAGAAGATAACCTTTTTTGAATGTTCACAATCCAGCATATTTACCATGGTTAGTTGTTACTGTAGCTGGAGAGTGACTGTTGGTAAAGTGCAGCTGTTTAAAAGCTGACTCGGCACATCATCTACTGAATGTTCCTGCGATTGTGAAATACTACCTCAATTTGTTACATTGGTATGGTATTTTCAAATTATAGTATTTTAAATTTTTAAAAAGGAAAAGAAATGCTGCCTTCAGTTCTTCATGGGCTATAGCTGTTGGCCACCCTAAAGATTTCACACTGTTTAATTATGGCTTGCTCCTTCTATTCCATACCAAAGTACTGCTAGTTTTGGAGTTGAAACTCCTGGATTGGAGATGTGCTTAACTCTTGCTGAAACTCCAAGTGAAAATAATTTTGCTTTTGGGTAACTTCTTTCTCCCATTGCATACTGAAAACTCCCACTATCACAGCTCTTCAGAAATCAAGTAACAGCTATAAGAAAACATGTGTCTTGGAACTAACTTGGCTTACTTAGTGCAATTATTCTAATTTGCTAGATAATGGATCAGATTTAAACCTTGTCATTTGATTTTGATTTTAGTAAATCTATTTGACTGTTTAGGATTTTGTTTGCATTTTTTTTTGCAATATACAAAGAAATTTTTCAAGACTGACTTAAATTTTTTTAAAAATCAAATTGCTTGACCTCCTAAGCACTGGAAGTGCATCTTAATCTTCCATGGTCATTGCCACACAATATAAATATATGTTTTCATCTGCTATTTGCAGCCCCTTAAAGGAGTTCAGAATGTAGGCTGAAAATCACTGCCACTACAGTCCCTGGTTGTTGTCTCCTTTTTACCAGTCTCCATCCTGCTGATGTCCTATAAAATCATTCGGACCTAAAAGCAGGATTCAATGTCAGTTCAGTGTCAGGAGTATGTGCTCCCTGTTCTTCACATATATGGGACCTGCTTTCTCTTACCAATGTCATATTTTATGAAAATAACCCTGTTTGCATTAGGTGAGATTATTTAATACATAATAGTTTAGATTCAAAAATGGTTGTACAGAACAGATCAGAAAATAGCTCAGAAATAGCTGTACTAACAGCTCAGAAAAAACAAGCACAGCCCTTGCTATCCAAGCACATGAAATAATTTGGGAGAACAGAGATTGAGACCAAGCCCTTGAAAAACTCAACTGAATAAATACTCTCCATTTAGATGAGCATCCTTGCTTGAAGATACAGACTGGTTTACTAGCATTCATCATACAAGAGTAAAATAGCGAAATTCTGTTGTAGAAATAGTAGGCTAATATTTTTTACTGGAAAGTTAAATGGATATTTAATATCATGCTTTAATTTTGACCTGCTGGTTTTTAACTAGTAAGCTCTACACATGCCAAAAACAGTAGCATAGAGATTTTAGGTTGAAAACATGCTTACAAAAGCGTCTTGGCGCACATTTTTATGAATTATGTTCAATTATATGTACATCTGTATGGGCTAAATGTCATGCAGTTATTTCCCTTACAAAATGAAGGCTAAATCTGATACAGTGTTGTATATTTATTAAGTGCCAGAAAGTTCCTTGATAAATGTGAAAGGAGTATTAGCAATGCTCAGTGAAGTGGTTTAATTAATTAATGAAATTTGAAGACAAAACTAATAGTAATTAATTCTTGCAGGAGATCTAGTCATCTCTGGCATTGCCTGCTCTGTGAATTAACTTCTACATAAAGTTATGACTACCCTTTTGAAGAGCCATTCTTTCTAGGCAGACACTCTCAAACATGTAAAAAGATATTGAGGCATTCTATATATTGAAGTACCTGAGCAAATAGTATAAATATGTAGTAGCTTCTCTATGAAAAATCCAAGAGGTTACTGGTTATCAAAAGTATCCTGAGAATATCTGCATACGAGTACATCATGCAGATTAACCATTGTAGTACACAAAGAGAACAATAAGTAATGCAGAATCTGATTTCCTGTCAGTGGTAGACAAAGTAACAAATAACAAGGGAGCTTTTGTTCTCCCTAGTCTCCTAATCCAGTATTTTGGGCCTCTGCAAACTCTAATCTGTGTTAATGCCAGTAATACCAGAAGGAAAAAAAAAAAAAAAAAAAATGACTTGGTCATATGTGTGTTCAGAGAAGCTCCAGAGTCACTGTGTCATCACCCTGGAAGCAAAGAGAATCTTTCTCAGTGTGCACTGCTCAGTATATTGCATGTTAGAATTGTGTAAGATGTTGATCAGAGAATATTTGCACAGCCGTTTAGCTTTTCAGATGTTCATTTTCCTTTCTTCCCAAACAGGTGCTTGACAGCCACCAACGTGCAAAAAGAAACCCCAGTTGAAGATTACTTTTCTTCTGCATTTCTGAGAATTCAGAGCCAGCAGTTAAGACCATCAATTCCACAAGAAGTTTTCTTTGGCAAAGAAATAGTCTTTCTTTGGCAAATACTCAGTACTTGGAAAAAAATGGCCTGAAATGTTAATTTCAGGTCACTTTTTTCTTTATTCGTTCAATCAAATTCTGGTTCAGGCAGAAAGCTAAGCTGTTTAGACGTGCATTTTATACTATCAAGAATGCCCAATTCTTAAGCACTTTTTATATTTACATTAGTAATGTATGGCCAGTTAAGTGAAGGGGACATTTTGAGTTGGGAGAATACTTGCTGTTAGTGTAACTTTGAGGTTCCAAACCAGCTATAAAATGGCCCTTTCACTGCACTGAATATCTTATGTGCTTGAAAATTCAACTAAATGGCTCCCTGCAGAGAAGCTTGCTGTGTAGCAGTCTGATATTCCAGAAAGAGAATTCCTAGTTGCACTACAGTAGCTGAAATTCAGTAACATGCAACTAAGACTTTTTTTCTTCTTAGCTTGAAGAAGTATATGTCAGTATGAAAAGCAACAAATGACCACAGCACAATGAGAATTAAGAGTTGAATTCAGTACATATTCAAGAATGTGTTTGTTTCCATCATGATACATTTAGCAAGACATACTGCAGCACCTTTTTAGAGGGTCGTGTTTAGTCTGACATCTTTTTAAAGTAGACATTTTCATGCTTTTTTAAAATAATATTTAGCTATGCTGAACCAAGTTAGTTATACTTTTGTCATTTGTTATAAGAAGCAATATTTTGTAATTTCATACTTAAAAATATTTTTCTCTTTTGGTTTAAAATGGCTTTTGATTAGTCTAAGCAGCCTTTAAAAAAGCTCAAAGTACTTAAGCATACTGATAATTGAGTTGTGAAAATCGTGCTATTCTTGCTGGTTTTCATTATTCCCTTTAGTGGCTGCGAAAATATTTGTATTTCATACCCAAAAGGCCACTAGCTGAAAAAAAGTTTCTTTTGATTCTTACTGTTTTATTTTTAAAGGAGAGTTACAACTTCCTCTGCAGTGAATACTTAGGAGTAGTCCTAAACCTCATGACTAATGGCTGCAGGCAGCTACTCTTATGATACCACAGTACCAAGAGGTATGTCAATACAGAAATACAAGTAGCCTTGTACCACCTAAAAACCTCATGTGGTATTCAAAATCAGCCCATTACACTTCTAGGAAAGCTGAATTTTCGCTAGCATTTTGTTTTTACTAGCATAACATACACTGTGTTTGAGAAATATACAGTCCTTGTCCTTTGTGTTGTGTGGTCCATTCACTGTTCCTTCTTTGACAGATAAACTACTATATGGGGATCTGGGTTCTTTTAAGTGGAGTTACTCATTGCTGCTGTCGTGTAATGGAACACGTACTGTGTTAACATTTATAACAGGGGATTTCACGTCTTGCCGTTTACTTACAGAGAGAGGAGCAGGAGACCTTACCTTAGCAATAGGCTGTGTAATCTAAAGGAACCTAAGCTCTGGGACCCTTCAGTCTATTGAAGATGTTTTGCTGTGGCTGTCCGAAAATTAAAGCTGTGTCAAACATCTTGAGAGGATTTTCTTAACCATGTTGCCTTACTTATACAGTTAGTGAACATTGATTTTCAAAGCACCTGCGAGCAGTGTTACTGTAGAATTGCATCAATTTTGCTGTGTTAGTTGCCAGGTCTCTATTTTTCAGCTGTGTGAAACACCTGATACTGGCTTTCCACAGGCCTAAAACTACATGATGCTTTTTTCTTAAACTTATTCTCTGAATTCTGTGTTACATGGTATGGTTGCGGGCTGCCTGATGCTGAGTTCATGCAGCAATAGCAGCAGTTTCAAGGTTCATCATAATCATTCAACACTGCCTATACCATCAGCTGTTTTGTTCTACATTTGTTTGTACTTTTAGTCACACCACACCAAGGTAATCAAATAAATTTTTGACTGTAGAACAAAACAGAACTATGATGTAGAATGGTAATTCACATTATACATTTCATCTGAAACTTAGTGCTAAATTAACAGGGATGAACAAGCAACTTTTGTGTTCATTTTTTCCGATTTTCCAGCCTGCAGATTCATTCCTTGGAGTATACATACAGAATACTAGCAAAATTTCAAGCCGAGGAAAAATAGTGTAATTTTAAAGTATTTGTGCAGTGGTTCCCTCACACAACATGTTTGTCTGCAGTTTACCACTGTGTTGTTATCTAAATAGCTCCATGCTGTACTGTACTACAGTTTCAGATATGTTTGCCATGTGATCTGTCATCTTTGCCTTGAAAAATGTGTGCATGATTGATGAAAATTACTCTTAATCTGTTTCATATTTAGCTGAAATCTTAGATTTCTGTAGTAGCTTAGTCTCAATAGAAATGGAGTTCTCATATGAGCATGTATTTTATGGGCACACAAAAAGTAGTTGTTATGCTGAGCATAGCATTATGTATCAGTTCAAAACTGCCATCTTCTGTGTGGAAAATGAATGGGGGCGTTTTCCACATCCTGCTCAAAAAAAAAAATCCTGAATTTAAATTTCCATGAATCACTAGATGTCACCATTTCACATAATTTTCACTTTTATATAAAAATTGTGCATATGTACACAGGCTAATGCATAAAAGGTACCATCCTCTGCCATGTGAACTTTTCCAGTGGGATGGCTACCACAGAAAATGGGGAAAGTTTAGTATATTTACAAGAACTTTAGGGAAATTATGACAGTCCTGCATAGAGGTCAGTTCCTCCACAGCTGAGAAAAGCGGTAATAATTGTGTTGGTCTGTGAGAAATCTTGGCAAGCATCACTAAGGAAAAACATGTAAACATGCACAAGAAAAAAGAGCCTCCATAAAAAGACCTGCCTGTTGATATTTTTCATTTTATTGTGGCTGCATTGTTCTGTTGCTAGTTATTTGTCTTAAGTAGTTTGTCAGATTTTAGGCTTTTTTCCATTTTTAGAAACTTCTTTCTTTTTTCGAATTAAAAGTTTTACTATGGTGTAACTGATCCAGTGAAGTAAAGGTTTGGAATGCATAATGTATATTGTATAAATGCTTATGTATGGACTGAAAAATCTTTTATGAGTGGGAACAAGAAACTAAATACTCAGTTTCTACAAAAATAACCAAAATGTAAGGTAAACAGCAATAGTCTTGTTCAGAAATTGAATTTGTATCAATAAGAATTTCATGTTCTCATTCATGGAGGTTCCAGATCCTTTACAAATGACCAATAGTCTTACTCACTTTACTGTATTTTCATGTTTAGTTATCTGTCTAGGGTAGATAAAGGCTTTTTTATTTTTCTCAGACATCACTTTTAAGTTTTGCCTGTTTTTTGGTTTTGTTTTTTTTTTTTAATCTGACAGTCTGCATTCTACACCAGACACTTGTAAAATAAATTAATATGATATATATTGTGTTCTTTTGTGACTGAATTGGGGATAGAACTCAATGTACTTCACTACATTATTTGTAAAGAATCATTTTGAGTATAAGCACTATATTCTGTACTGTTTAATAATAAA